>CM032451.1:89530871-89860871 GCA_019049505.1 Pachyrhynchus sulphureomaculatus
GAGGGAATAATCGAATTGGCTGCAGTTAGTTACCCCATTTCCAGACTAATAATAGTTTGCCTGTACAGACGTGGAGTTGGAAACTTTAATACTTTTGTGGAATGTAAATTTTCTTGAACAGGAAGGTATTCGAATCAAACAACTGTCAGATTTGTTTAATATATTTTGTTTTAATCAATGTATTTTTAAGGCAACTCGAGAAACTAAACTACTTTGGTTGATAAAATTTTCTGTAATTTTGATCAGAAGTATTCATGTTGCGTGTTGAATTCGGCACTCTCTGACCATCACGCACAGATTATTCACATCGAGACTTCTGGCAGTGAGGATACTACCCCTCAGTTCTATTATTCAAAATCTATTGAATGAAATAATAAAATTAATTCATTCAAAAGCGAATTACAAGCGGTTGATTGGACTACAGTTAATCAATGTGATTCAGTAAACAACGCATACAGTACCTTCTTAAACAAAGTTCTAAGTATCTTTAACGCAATATTTACAGTGCAAAAATGTCTCAGGCATCGCAAACACAATCCATAGATTACGTGGGGTATAAGAGTTTCATGTAGGCATAAACGTGTGACGTATTTTAAAAAAATACCAATGACTACTTTAATATCTATAGTAAAGTACTGAAGCAAGTTATAAAACATGCTAAAAAATATCAAATAACGGCTTTATAAATTCTGCTGAAAACATAGTTCAAGCTGCTAGGCAACTTGTAAAGACCCTAACAGGGAAAAAAAAGAAATAGTAACAATGTACTTAACAATTTTTTAGTTAAATTTAACGATCCGTTCAAGATAGTTAACAACTTAGATCATTACTTGATAACCTCTTGTCCTAACATAAGTACAAATAAACACAATTGTGTATTTTCCCTTGATCGTTCTGTACGCTCTATTTATTTGAGACCAACTACCCCTTTAGAAGTGTCCAGGACAATAAAAAGTCTAAAAAATAAAAAGTCAGTCGGGGATGATAATTTACCAATGCGTATTATTAGAGAGGTTACAGATTCTATCTCAGAGCCTTTATCCTATATCATTAATTTATGTTTTGATACAGGTGTATATCCAGAACTTCTAAAAAATGCCTTAGTAAAAGCAATAAACAAAAAAGGGGGTTTACATGAAGAAAAAAACTATAGGGCAATATCGCTGCTCTAAAACGTAGGTATTGCTATGCTTTAAGAATTAATTCTGATAATGTTGGAGTCGATGTTGCTCTGTCAGCTTATCATGCCTTCATATAGTCAAGAATAAGATACAGTCTTATCTTTTGGGGTAATTCACCGGAAATTGAAAGATTTGTAATTCTTCAGAAAAAATGTATTAGAGGTATATTTGGAATGAAGCCGCGTGATAGCTGTAGGAATGTGTTTAGAGACAGACAGATCTTAACCATTATTTCTATGTATATATTGGACAGTTTTATGTTTGTTCACATCAACAGTTTTTGAGACTTACATGAACAATCACTGGTATGCCACTAGACATAAATTGAATCTGCTTCCCGAAAAATGAAATTACAGCTACATATATTTTTTTGTTCTCGTACATGCAGGCGGTAAAGGCCCCTTAAAATAAACAGTAATTTACAGAATTTTTTACAAAAAAAAGTACCAATCTTTCATCTTGTAATTTTGCCACCTTCCAATTATAAGACTCCGAAAAATAAACAATCAAAGTAGAGCGGCGATATTATTAAATAAATACAGTCCGCTGCGGTATAGAACATAAATTTAGTAGATCGTCGTAATATCTATATATAATAAAAGACGCAGAAAACATCCTTTCACGTCAGGCAAAATTAAGTTACTGAGATTTAAATTGCCGGCAACAACTCTTAATAATCATAACAAGGTCTGCTTCCAATTGATGTTGCCAAATTTTGGGGAAATTACGCAAACATAAATTCGAAACTTTGCCGCGTAAAGGTAGCCTAAATTCTTAATTTAGTTCAACATTATTTTTTCAACTTTTTTAGGTGTAATGGAGAGTCGTTTTGAATGGTTTAATAACCACATTGATTTTATTAAAAAATATCAAGTTTATTGCTCTTATATCGTAATATCGTAAATTATTAGACGCACTGTATTTTTTTTTAGTAATTTTATGTTTCTTAAGAGTTTTTATGCAATAATGGTATATTTAAACTACAATATTATTGATTTTTATTTAAAAGAATTGTTGTAGACTACATATTTGTATTTATTTTTAACATATGGCAACACTGTGTTGACAAAGTGATACATGAACGTAAACAAGTACAAACCTGTATCAGTCGCGATCGGAATCGAGTCAGGTACGGACGTGTTTCTGTGGCTTTATGGACTGTGATTGTTTGTTTAACAGTTTTATACTACTCAGTTATTAGTTTATTTTGTATGCAGTATTTTAAAAAAGTAATTGGACTATTTTCATTATGGGTAGAAAAGGCGATCTTTCACCACGTAAAAAAGCTGAAGTGAAGGCCCTTGTGATTGCGAAAACATTTACAAACCGAGAAATATCACGAAGATTGGAGGTTTCTGAAGCTAGTGTACGACGCATAAAAAAGAAAATTGAGTCAGGGAAGGAATTAAGCCCGAAAAGAATGAAAAGATGCGGTAGAAAACCAATTTTCACTCCACGGTCAGAGATGTTTGAAGAAAATTTGTGTAGAAAACAGATTTGCTACCACAAAGGTAATAAAATCACAACTCCAGGATGCTAGCGTAAATGCTTCTGAGCGCACTGTTCGAAGAAAATTGAAAGAATTAGATTTTAAGGCCTGTCGCCCCGCCAGGAAGCCCAAGTTAACAGCTGCAATGAAAGCAAAGCGCCTGAAGTGGGCCAAACAATGGCAAGACAAAGATGTGGACTTCTGGAGATCGGTAAGATACAGCCATTTAATCAATAATTGATACATTAGTATCGTTTTCAGTTAAATAAAGCAAATAAACATGGAAGTTTATATATTTTTCCTATTTTTGACAGGTCTGCTTCAGTGACGAAAGCACATTCGAAATTTTGCAGAATAAAGCTCAGTATGTGCGTCGTCGTCATGGAGAAAAGTTTCATCCTGATTGTGTCGTCCCGACGGTTAAACATCTCACCAAAGTGATGATTTGGTCAGTCATCAGCGGCAAGGGCACTGGACGTCTGTACGTCGTCAAAGGAATAATGAGGCAAGATCAGTACAAAGAAGTATTACAAAATCGGTTGATTCCGCAGCTCAGAGAATGGTTTCCAAATGGGGAACCATTCAGTTTCATGCAAGATGGAGCTCCCTGCCACACTGCTCGGTCTGTTAAAGCTTTTTTGGCAGAAAAAAATATCCCTCCGTTGGATTGGCCCCATTGAAAATGTGTGGGAGCTGATGAAAAGAGAAGTGGCTAAAGATGTGATTACCAACAAAACCCATCTCCTAGAAAAGATTATTCATGTGTGGAATCATCATCCTCAAATGCAGGAGACAGTACAATCTTGCACTGATAGCATGCCGCGCAGAATTAAAGCTTTGATAGCGGCTAAAGGTGGCTCAACTAAATATTGACTTTTACTAACATTAATTTCACTTTTCTTTAAAACTTAATAAACTTATGCTTTTCTAAATTAATGCTGTTTTATTTATGTCAAATAAATAGGTAATTGATTGGAAAATATAAAAATAAAAAACAAATCAATTTAAAATAATAAAACGGTACAATATCACTCGGTAATTAATATTTTACATGAAATCTTGCAGTGCGTCTAATAATTTGGCCAGGGACTATATGTTCGTTTTTGTTTGAAAATTACACTATAGAGCAGTAAAAAAACATTTGAATTGCACGGTCTAGGTACAGCAATATTATGATTTTCTCCTCTCTGGAGTATCACCAAGAGTATTGTCCTGAGTTTTGGACCTCGAAAAACTTGTGCTCTTTTGTTTATAAACAATTTAAGTTTTCAAAACGTGTTTTTTGAGCTTAAAATGTGAATAACTCCGGTTATATCAGTCGGATCGAGACAAAAAAAAAACTTTTCACAATAAAATTTCCAACAAATCCTCGTTGATTTTAAGTCGCTCAAGTGCGTACATAACCTACAAATTTGAAAAAAAACAGGAAAAAAACTGTTTTTTTTTCATTTTATTGTACAGGTCGACTAAGTAAACCAATCGGCTTAAAACTTTCAGAAAATATGCCTTTTATAACAACAATTGCGTTTTTCAGTAATTTTCACGTTAAGGAAAATGATTTTTTTTTAATAAAGATCTCGCGATTCTCTACCAGATGGGATAAAAAATATATTTTTTTTCAAAACGACCGTTATTTTATTAATAAACAAATGTAAAAAAAAACGGTTAAAATGAATCCAAAAAAAAATTTTAATGGCATCGGAAAGCTGGCGTCGAGACCTAAATATTTTCTGAAAGTTTCAAGCCAATCAGGTCATTTGGTAGACCTGTACAATAAAATAAAAAAAAAACAGTTTTTTGCCTGTTTTTTCAATTTTGTAGGTTATGTACGCACTTGAGAGACTTAAAATCAACGAGGATTTGTTGTAAATTTCATTACGAAAAGTTTGTTTTTTTTTTGTCTCGATCCGACTTAAATAACCGAAGTTATTCACATTTTAAGCTCAAAAAAACGAGTTTTAAAAACATCAATTGTCTATAAAAAAAAGAGTACAAGTTTTTCGAGGTCCAAAACTCAGGACACTACTCCTGGTGATACCCCAGAGAGGATAAAATCATAATATTGCTGTATCTAAACTATGCCTATCTCATCGTTATTTTGACCTTTCTTTACTGCACTACTAATAATGTCGTAAAAGATGTCTATTTAAATCACTTTTCCGTTTTGTTTGGTAATTACAATGGACGTATTTAAATACGTATATTTCATTGAAATTTCTATGAAGATGTTCCTTTAAACTCATTTTACAATGATTTTAAAGGAACATAAGCAGCTTAATTTCGTTTGAATTTTTATGTCGTAACAGATGTCTATTTACATCGCTTTTACGTTTTGTTTGATAATTACAATGATCACATTTAAACATTTCTACTTCATCGAAATTTTTATGTATTAATAGATGTGTCTTTAAATTTAGTTTACGTTTTGCTTGATAATTACAATGGTCACATTTAAACATTTCTACTTCATCGGGATTTTTATGTATTAATAGATGCCTCTTAAAAGTTATCTTACGTTTCGTTTGATAATTACAATGATCACATTTAAACATTTCTACTTCATCGGAATTTTTGTGTACTAATAGATGTACATTTAAATATCGTTTATGTTTTGTTTGGAAATTACAATAAGCACATTTAAACATCTCTACTTCATCGGAATTTTTATGTACTAATAGATGTGTCTTTAAATCTAGTTTATGTTTTGTTTGATAATTACAACGATCACATTTAAACATTTCTACTTCACCGGAATTTTCATGAAGCAAAAGATGTCGTTTTAAAGATCCTCTACGTTTTGTTTGAAAATTACAATAAGAACATCCAAACATTTTTATTTCATCGGAATTTTTGTGTACTAAAAGATGTCCATTTAAAGATCTTTTACGTTTTGTTTGATAATTACAATGATTACATTTAAACATTTCTACTTGGTCGGAATTTTTATGTACTAATAGATGTCCATTTAAATATACTTTACGTTTTGTTTCATAATTACAATAATTACATTTAAACATTTTTACTTCTTTGGAATTTTTATGTACTAATAGATGTACCTTTAAATCTAGTTTACGTTTTGTTTGATAATTACAATGACCACATTTAAACATTTCTATTTCATCGGAATTTGTGTGTAGTAAAAGATGTTGTTTGAAAGATCCCCTACGTTTTGTTTGAAAATTACAGTAAGAACATTTAAACATTTTTACTTCATCAGAATTTTTATGTACTAACAGATGTCCATTTAAATCGCCTTTACGTTTTGTTTGATAATTACAATGAGCACATTTAAACATTTCTACTTCATCGGAATTTTTATGTACTAACAGATGTGTCTTTAAATTTAGTTTATGTTTTGTTTGATAATTACAATGATCACATTTAAACATTACCAGTTCATCGGGATTTTTATGTAGTAATAAATGTTGTTTTAATGTTCTTCTATGTTTTGTTTGAAAATTACAAAAAGCACATTTAAACATGTCGTCGTCGGGATTTTTATGCACAAAACAATGTTGTTTGAAAGTATTTTTCCGAGTTGGTTGTATGGGACCCGTATCACGAACAAGTTGATTTCTAATTTTTTCTTTCCATATTACTTGTTCATCGTCACCTTGAGGTGCTGCAGAATTTCCTTGGTCTTCTTGGACAAAACAACTTGAAGTTGCACTAAAAAATAACAAAAAGAAAGCTGGAAATAATTTGTTAGTAAAAGTAAAATTATAACATATTATTATTATTATATGATGTCGTTTATTATAAGCTGGTTTTTAGTATTCCGTATGGAACACTTATAAGATCACTTCGCTGTCTGTCCGTCTGTCTGCCTGTCCGACAGTCCGTTTGTCTGTCCGTGTGTCATACTCGATTTTCTCCGAAACTATTTAACACGAAGTTGAAATTTGGTAATAATATAGGAATTGGGGGTGAAATCGGAACTGAAAAAAATGTTTTTTATTAGGTCACCAAGTGTAGTGTCAAATGAAAGCTTGTAAAAACACTAATTCAAAAAAATATACATAATGTAATACTTGTGTACAGTTTTCTTTGTATTATTTTTAAAAAATTACGAAAAATCGCTGCCCCCTATCTCGAAAGGTACTGATCTAAAAATTTTGATCATTTTATACTTCCGTAACAAATTTTTTTATTTCAAAGGCGTACGGAACACTAACTGCGCAAGTTCGACTTACACTTGGCCAGTTATTTATTACTGAAAAACTTTTCCTCAGTTGTTAACACGTTTTGTCTGGAACACCGCATTTTAAGGAACCCGCAATCTTGGAATTTTAATATATACTGGTGATCAAAAAAATCGACGGAAACTATTTGGCTTCATTTAACACGGATCGTAGAATTTAGTGTCCATATATTTTTACGGATTTTAGTATCACTTGAAAGCCCATTCTATACTCTTTCCAATGATTCCAAATTCGATACCTCATGCAGTATTACCCCCCTAGCACTTATTAAAGCTTCCAGCAGGTTTTTCATGAAGCGGGTGAGCTTTTTCACCACTGTCTGTGGGATTCTTTTCTACTCTTCCGCCATCGCAACCTTTAAGTCACTCAGCGATGCAGGGGGGGGCTGGATTTCTGACTCGAACCCTTCTTTGGAGTTCATCCCACATGTGCTCGATTGGACTGAGGTCAGGACTCCGCGCAGACCAGTCTAATGTGGGTATTTCCACTGCCGCCAGGTATTGCCGCACCGATGCAGAAGCATGTAGCCTCGCATTGTCGTGCATTAGCACGAAGCTATTTTCAACAAACCCAGCTTAAGGAACGACGTGTTCCTGCAGGATCTCCTCGATGTACCGGTGAGCAGTTAATCCACCGTTACGAGTCTCATCAGTCACGAAAACCCTATGGGTTTTCGCATCCAGTGAGATGTCTCCCCACACCATGACAGAACTTCCTCCGTAGGCGACCGTCTCTGTAATGCAGCACTGCGCATAGAGCTCCTCAGGCTTCCTAGAGATTCGTCTTCTTCCTTCATTGCCATGTAGGTACTCGTCGGAGAAAAAAACAGAGCGCCATTGCTCTAAGGTCCAGTCGACATATTCTCGGGCAAATCTGAGTCGCGATTGTCGATAGGCTGCTGTAAATTTGGGTCCGATAGCTGGTCTTTTCGGAGTTAGATTAGCTTCAGCTTCTTTAAGTCTTCTTCTGATTGTCCAATGACTGACAGCCTGACTACGAACTTGTCAGAGCTCCTATTGGACCTCAACGCCGGTCAAGTGATGGTTTCTTAGAGTTGTGTTGACAGATCTCGCTCCGAGGTATACCTTCTTTTTCCTGATCCTGGTCTCTGTGTAAAGACGCCAGTCTCTTGGCAACGTCTCTAAACTCTGGAGACAGTTGACAGGCTAAAGTACAGTTGCGCAGCGACTACACGTTGGCTGTGCCCTTCTTGCAACTTGTGCCGTTTCTGCCGGGGTGATATCCAATTTCCGATGACGTAATTAGTGAGGAGGTATAGCAAAGATGTTGACGGTTTAAGTTTCGATAAAGGAATGATAGAAAAATGCAGTTACATGTGTTTTTATAGGGATAGATAGCGCGCAACGAGTACGTTGCTGAGAGAGCAAAAACGATTCTATTGAATAAAACCGTTTTAATTAGTAAAACTTTTCGGAAATCTAAATGTTTTTGGTACGAGGGTTGTGTAAAAAATAAGGTTCCCACAGGTGTAAGGCATTTTTTATTTGAACTGAAAAATACATTGGAAAGCTTAATTTCTTAGCTATTTTTCAACATAATCTCCAGATTTTTCCACGCATTTTTGTTGAGGACTAATCCACTTTTGGAATCCCGCTTCAAAGAAGTCCGCCGCCAGTCCGTGGAGGAATTTGGTGACCGCTTCCTGCACTTCTTCATCAGTCTCGAACCGTTGTCCACCCAAGTGTTGCTTTAATTCTGGAAACAAGTGGAAGTCACTCGGTGCAAGATCAGGACTGTAGGGAGCATGGTCAACGAGATCCCAGCCAAAATTGTCGATTAAATCCTTGGTTTGGCGAGAGACGTGCGGGCGCGCATTGTCGTGGTGCAGTCTAACGCCTTTTGTCAGTCTTCCTCTCCGGCGATTTTGGATGGCTCTTCTGAGTTTTTTCAAGGTCTCACAATAATTTTCCGAATTTATTGTGATCCCTTGAGGCATAAACTCAACAAGCGGGACACCCTTACGGTCCCAAAAGACCGTAACTATCACTTTCCCTGCGGACAGCGTCTGCTTGAACTTCTTCGGTTTAGGCGATCCGGTATGGCGCCATTGTCGCGATTGTTGTTTTGTTTCCGGGGTGACGGAATGACACCACGTTTCATCCCCGGTAACAATGGAGTCTAAGAAATCTCGGCGCATTCTCGAAGAAACTCCTGGGCACACTTGACGCGATTGGCTTTGTGGGTTTCTGAAAGCATGTGCGGGACTCACCGCGCACACACCTTGTGATAACGTAACCTTTCAGTAAAAATCGTGTGGATTGTTTTTTCACAAACCTCAGGAACCCGGGCAGCCAGTTCCCGAATCATTATCCTCCTATCCTCGAACAGAATTCGCTCAATCTTCGACACAACTTCGTCGGAGATCGATGGCCTTCCGCTTCTTTGCTCATCGTGGATGTCTGTGCGTCCTTCGGAGAACTTCCTACACCATTTGCGGACGTGTTGAACGCTGATACAAGCTTCCCCATAAACTTCACATAACTGCCTATGAATATCAACCGGTGGTAACTTTTTAGCGTGCAAAAATCGGATTACTGCACGAACTTCGCACCTGGCGATGACGGCGATCGGGAGTTCCAACGCGGATGGCTGTCAGGCCGGCACTGAACGTCGCAGCGAGTTCTACCAAGGGAGGATCTAGAGTGGGGGAATCAGCGCACACGGCGGTGTTGCCGAATTTCGCCTAGCATCTCGCGCGGCGAGTTTACAGCGTTGGGAACCTTATTTCTTACACAACCCTCGTATTATTGGAAAGAGTAGAAAACCAGCATTCTAACGATACCAAAAATAATACCACTGTTTCAAAATAAATTCAAGGATTGGTGTTACATGAAGCAAAATCGTTTGGGTCGATTTTTTTGCTCATCAGTGTAGATTTTTGTTCGAAAATACTTTCGTTCATTATATGAAGGATGGAAAAAATGATTAAATTTTCATTCTCACAGTAAATATGCAACTAACTGATAGTACTCTGATACTAATCTCCTAGAAAATACAGGTATAATAAAATGGCATGAAAAACTATCAAATCAATTTAACAAAGCGGATTTAAAAGTAATTTATTTTATGTTATATCGAAAATACAAGACAGAGAAAATTCATTAATACACAGCCCCACAAAAAAAAAGTGGGGTATACTTTTGATGCGATATATCAGATCCGTAGTATTTTTGCCCGCTGATCACGAATCTGACGTCAGAATATCGCCATCACATCTCAATTTTTTTCTAACCTCAAAAAATAGGTAAAAATTAGTAAAAATTAAGAAAAATATACTCCTAAAAAATTGATTCAAGCTTTTTCATAAATCCAAAGATGTATTAATATGTATTCGGACACGCTAAGCTAATATTCATCGGTTGGATTAAGCCATACAGTTCTGTTTTCTTTCTAACCTCAATAAATCAGACAGATATAGTGCTTCTCGAATGCAAAAACGAATTCAAATTAAAATTCAACCGATTCTTACCAAATTTGGTACACGGGGTTTTTTTTGGGTTGCTGATCATGAATCTGAGGTCGGATTTGCAAAATTCAAAATGGCGGATCCAAGATGGCGGACAAAATTTTTGAAAACCAACCGATTCCTACCAAATTTGGTATACAGTTGGGGAATCCTCAAACCTAATACTCTCAAACCCTAAACCCTGAAACCTTAGACTCCCACACCCTGTAACCTCAAAAAATAGACCTCAATAACCCTGTAACTTTAAAAATGAGACCCAATAAACTCAAAACCAGGACTTTTAAACCATATACTCTCAAATAGTAGACCCTTAAGCCCTAGAATTGCGAAGGTTAGACCCGCGCCTAACTTTCCTTTTTTTGGCTGTATCTTGTTCTTTTTTCCGCGAATGACCTATTCAAAGGCTTTCTGCCCAAACGCTTTTGAGGACTTGTTTCTCTCTCTTTTTAGCGACCAGCAATAGTCCGCTAGCATATGGTCATCCCATCGTCCTTGATACCGATTTTCTATGATTTTCAGATCTTGGTGAAAACGTTCCCCTTGCTCCTCACTGTAGTCACCAAGATTATCTGGGAAATCATTGATGTGGGAGTCCAGGAAATGTAATTTTAGATTCATTAAGCAACCTAATGTTTGAAAATTTTTACCATTTTCTCGACTATTTCTTTGTACTTAGGACTTTTATTATTTCCCAAAAAGTTTGTTGCGACTTCTTTAAAACTAAGCCAAGCAGCTTTTTCAACTTTATTCATTTTAGTAATAAATAATGAATCTTGAAACAATTTTCTTATTTGTGGCCGGTCAAATACGCCTGCCTTAATTTTAGCTTCAGAAAATTTCGGAAATTTTTTATGCAAATATTTGAAACATGGGCCGTTTGTATCTAATGCTCTCGTGAATTGCTTCATAAGTCCAAGCTTAATGTGAAGCGGGGGAATAAGAACTTTTCCTGGATCTACCAATGGTGGAAACAATACATTATTTTCACCAGGAGTGAACGATTTCTCTTGTTGGCCAAATTTTTTTCTTATAATGACATTCCCTGTCTCTGCCATTCCACAGACATTTATAACAGGGATAAAGTGTAAACCCTGACTGTTGGCCAAGCAATATTGTTACAATTTTCAGATCTCCACAAATTTTCCAGTTATGATCAGCATATTTTATTTTTATCAAAAGCTGCTTCATTTTTTCATATTGCTCTTCCATAACTGTGGAATGAGTAATCGGAATGGGAGCGTAAACGTTGGTATTATGCAGCAAAACTGCCTTAATGCTCCGTTTAGAAGAATCAATGAACAGTCTCCATTCTTCAGGATCGTATGAGTTATTTTGAAATTCATCCATTAGACCTTTTACATCGGTACAATATGAAAGTGACAATTCCTCGTCCATTGTGAAATATTTTCGAAATTCTTCATCTCTGTTTCTATAATAAGAAATCGTAGCTTCTGGCTTAAGTAAATGTCTTTTCTTTAAAAAGGAAGCAAGATGCTCTGAACCATCTTTGGATAAGCCTAAATCTCTGACTAGATCACTAAGTTCTGACTGTGATACGAGTATTGGTTCTGGTTTACGGTTGTATGGTAGAAATTCTTTATCTGTATCACTAGTATATGATAGGTTGTCAATAGAACATTCATTAGTAACAGTGTTTGAATCTTTTTCGACAGTCTCAATGTTTTCGGCATGAACTGATAAGGTGAAATCATTTGTTTCCATAACATCAGCATCAAGTGGTTCAGGAGGCGGAATTAGTTTAGTTGGTCTTGTTACTGTCAAAACATCGTTATAAGTAATAGTGCTTTTATTTTTTCGGTTATGCCTAGATAGAACATTCATACAAAAGTAGCAATCATTTTCACTGTATGGTCTATTCCATATTGCTGGTCTGGAATATTTAATCGCCTTCTTATTGATGTACAACATTATTTTGCAAGAACTGCAAATGATGTGGGGAACCCACTCTGTATCCTGGTGCTGTATTTCAATGTTAAAACAATCCTTATATAAGGTTTTAATCTTATCCGTTATCGGTGATCCCATTTTACTCAATACGTGTTGACAGCAAATATAACAAAATTAATCACTGTTTTTATCGCACTTATGAAAAGTCCTTGTACCGTGAGACCGTTTTCTTGTAGCATTATACTCTACATGAGCCAGGCTGCGGGCCCGCTTTCCCACCCTGACCAACCGCCGATACTGGGTTTCCGAGTCCCTGCATCGTAATTCTCTTTCTTCTACCTGCCATGACGGCATCTAAGCCGTTATCCAGGGACTCTGCCGGCTAGTGGAGTAACACCGTTGCCCACCGTCACCACGTGGAGGTGCCCTGGATGCAGGTAGAAGAATAAAAATCGACCGATGAATTTTCTCGGCGTTCAAAATGGCGCGAAAACATCTGCCATCTTGAATTTTGCAAATCCAACCTCAGATTCGTGATCAGCGACCCAAAAAAATCCCCGTGTACCAAATTTGGTAAGGATCGGTTGAATCAATTTTTTAGGAGTATATTTTTCTTAATTTTTACTAATTTTTACCTATTTTTTGAGGTTAGAAAAAAATTGAGATGTGATGGCGATATTCTGACGTCAGATTCGTGATCAGCGGGCAAAAATACAACGGATCTGATATATCGCATCAAAAGTATACCCCACTTTTTTTTTTTGTGGGGCTGTGTTATCAATGAAGAACAAAATCGATTTTTTTTGTGGGTGTCGTTTACTAACTTGACGTCGCTGATTCTGAATCTACCCTCAGATTATATCTAGCAACTGTAGTTTTTCAGATACAGGTACCCTATTAATATCTACTATACAGTTGACAATTGCCATCAATAGCGTTAATAATAAACTAGTTTCTGTGTATCTATAGTGACGTTTTTGTTAAGAAGAATATCCGTAAACAGTCTAAATTGTTTTGTATCATTTGTGGCGAATATATGTTTAAAGAATTCCGTTTGAATGTATTTGACTTTGTAAAACAAGCATATGTTGGCTAATTTGGGTGTCAATTAGAGACAAACACCAAGCCCTGGATTCTTAGTTTGGTGTGTAAAAGCTGTGTTGAGTCTTTACGTTTATGGGCAAATAAGAAAAGACCATCTATCAAGAAGAACCATCAAATCATCACGATGACTGTTATTTTTGTGCTGTGAAAATTACGGGTATAAACCGCAACAATCGATCTAAGTGGATTTATCCTACCTTATAATCTGCTACTAGACCTATTGTAAGTTTCAGTAATATATTAATACCACAGCCATCTACACCTCAGGAACATCCAAATGAGTTCCGTCAACAAAACGATAATAGTGACGATAGTGACTTTGATTGCCTCGGAGATCCTATATTACTCAATCAAAGTAATCTAGATGACTTGGTCAAAGAACTTGGACTGTCTAAAAAGGCATCAGAACTTTTAGCTTCTCGGTTAAAAGAAAATTGACAAAAGAAACGAATATCTCGTATTACCGCACTAGGGAAAAGAATTTACTCCCTTTCTTTTCTGAAGAAGATAATTTTGTATCTGCAGTAATATTCCTGGTCTAATGGCTGCAATGGGATTACAAAAATATGACTCAAATGACTGGCGTTTATTTATAGACTAGTCAAAACATAGTCTTAATTGTGTACTCTTGCATAACGGTAACAAGCTAGGCTCTTTGCCTATTGCATATTCAACCAAAATCAAAGAAGACTATTTTACAATATCTTCAGTTATGAACAAGATCAAGTACAATTGACATAAGTGGATGTGTGGATCTGAAAATGCTCAATTTCGTCTTGGGCCAACAAGGCGGTTATATGAAATATCCCCGTTTCATGTGCTTATATGACAGCAGAACTAAAGCTAATCACTGGACTAGGAAAGACCGACCTCTAGAGAAGCTCTAATTCCTGGGAGGCTGAATGTTATAAATTATCCGTTCGTGCCCAGAGACCGCATAATATTGTCTCCTTTACGTATCAAACTGGGGTTAATGAAACAGTACGTAAAAGCGTTCAACAAAGACAGGGAATGTTTTCAGTACATTTCAAGAATGTTTCCAAAATTGAGTACTGAAAAGTTAAATTAAGTATTACGACATCCTTGGGATATGGAAAATGGGTAAAATCCCTACTGAGGAGGGGAGGCGAGCAAAGAAAAAATGCTGGCATTTTTGACGGCCTACAGATCAGCAAATTAATAAATTATCCAATTTTCAGCAATTGTATGATAGATAATAAAAAATATGCGTGGGATGAGTTCGTTCTGGTAGTGAAAAATTTCTTGGGAAATAAAAAGTCTGACGACTACTCTCAACACATTGAGCAGCTAATGCTGCACTTCCACCAACTTGGATGCAACATGAGTATAAAGCTACACTTCCTCCACAATCATCTAAACATTTTTCCCGAAAGTCTCGGTGATTTAAGCGAGGAACAAGGGGAACGCTTCAGCCAGGATATTCGCACGCATTATGGAGGAGCGATACCAGGGTCATTGGAATGTAAATATGACGGCTGATTATTGTTGGAGCATTTAGAATAGTAGTCGTAAGCCGACTTATGCGAGAAAATCGTATAAAAGGAAATTTCATTCAAGTTAGGTGTGTTTAATAAAATGTTATACCTCGAAAAATTGTATTTTTTATTAAAAGTCCCTCCACTCTAGCTGCTAGAGGAAAACCGACTAGATATTTGAAATAAGGGTGAAAAAATATATTCAGAATCAGGTATACAATTTCATGCAACAGAAATGCTGTTGCATAGATCAAAAAATCTAAATTAATTAATAACAGGAGCCATATATATTTTAGGAACATATAGGAAATAGTCTTACTCCATCCCATATGATATTTTTGTTGATAGTAACATGATTGTTAGGTTTTAACACAGTAAGAGTGCGGGAGAAATAAGGCGTAAAGAAAAGTTATCACCACTACACCAAATGCTTTATTTTTGTGCGTTTCGCTAACTATCAGGAGTGATGACAGACTGAATCTAGATTATTTATACTAAATGTTGAATTACTCGAATGGAACTAACTTCACCGGAAGCATTGGTTCCGGCCGAGTAACCCGTACAGAGAACTGTGAGGAATAGGTCCTCGATTCTTATTTAGACTATTTTTACATGTAATTACTTTCCTACCACAAACATTCTTTATTAACCTTAAA
This sequence comes from Pachyrhynchus sulphureomaculatus, assembly GCA_019049505.1. Taxonomy (NCBI): domain Eukaryota; kingdom Metazoa; phylum Arthropoda; class Insecta; order Coleoptera; family Curculionidae; genus Pachyrhynchus; species Pachyrhynchus sulphureomaculatus. Next base: position 89,546,395 of record CM032451.1, read on the forward strand.
TTATCTAATGTTACAGTATGATTTTGTTCAAGAACATGTTCAGCAATACTTGATTTTTCAGATTTACCGTACCTTAAATGAGTTTTTTTAAGTTTTAATAATAATACTAATAATAATAATAATCTCTTTGAAACAAAAACTATCCGTATATGTTGCAAGACTCCGTAGATACAAAGAATCAAACGAGAGGAAAGACACCAACAACCTCTTCCGAAGAAGCGAAAAACAGTTCTACCGAAAAACTATGTACAACGAGCAGACAGTAGTAACTGAACCACCAAACAAACAAGAACTCGCAGATTATTGGAAAACTGTCTGGTCAGAACCCAAACTACCTAATAATAACACCCCCTGGATCAAAGCCGAAGAAGATAAACACAAACGTGTGACAGAACAAGAAAATTCCACACTAACTACAGAAGAAATTACAGAAACAATCAAACACAGACACAACTGGAAATGTCCTGGAATAGACAATATACAAAACTTCTGGTACAAACAGTTTACCACCACACACGAAGCACTCACACACCAAATCAACAAAGCCATTCTACAACCACACACATTCCCAGTTTTCTTACACAAGGAATAACATACATCAAACCCAAAAGTTCAGACGCCACAAACCCGTCAAACTACTGACCTATCACCTGTCTTCCAACCCTATACAAGATCATCACAGCCACAATTTCCAAGAAAACAGAACAACACCTAATAGACAACAATATTCTCACAGAAGAGCAGAAGAGATGCAGGAAAAATAGTCGAGGATGCAAAGAACAGCTGATCATAGATAGCGTGATTATGGGACAAACCAGAAAAGAACACAGAAACCTTCACATCGGTTACATAGACTATAAAAAAGCCTTCGACTCAATTCCCCACAGCTGGTTAATCAGAGCCCTAGAAATCTATAAAATCAACCAACACCTCAGGCAATTTCTAGCGCAAATTATGAAAACATGGAAAACCAAAATACGCCTAGAAACACAAACCGAACGTATCCAAACAGAAGAGCTGTACATCAGACAGGGTATATTTCAGGGAGACTCGCTTAGCGCTCTATGGTTTTGCCTCTGTCTCAATCCACTCTCAAATATACTAAACAGAACAGAGCATGGCTTCAATATCAGACACCAAAAAGTGAATCGACATAAAATAAACCACCTCCTATATATGGATGACATAAAACTCTACGCTGCCACAAAAACACAGCTGAAAGAACTCCTCAAAATCACAGAAATATTCACCTTAGATGTCAATATGGAATTTGGTATGTATAAGTAAATGCAAAGTGCTCCACATCAACAAAGGCCAATGGAAGTACCACCATGATACAGAAACCATCAACAATGAAACACTCGATAACATGTTCGACAAAGAAACATACAAATATCTAGGCTTCCAACAAAGCACCAAACTCAACCACACTCACATCAAAACAGAGCTCAGAACCGAATTCAAAAACAGACTGACGAAACTTTTACAAATAAAACTCAACTCTAAGAATCTCACTAAAGCCATCAACACGTTCGCTATACCTATACTCACATATTCATTTGGTATCATCAAATGGTCACAAACAGACATAGAAAATATTCACATCCTTATACGATCTCAATTCACCAAATACAGGAAATTATACCCCAACGCATGCAAAGAAAGACTTACCATCGAGAGGAAGGCAGGAGGAAGAGGAAACCATCCAGGATAAAGTCATATTAACCAGAAAATACCAAAAGCATATCATCAAAGACCCAACTATTACAGAAGACAGGTGCAGAAAATGCCACCAGCAGAAAGAAACGATCGAACACATAACAAGCGGATGTAAAATATTAGCCGGAACGGAATACACAGCCAGACATGACTCAGCGGCAAAAGTAGTTCACCAAGCACTAGCCACAACATACAAGCTCATAGAAAACACAGATCCCCACTACAAATACACACCAACATCCGTACTTGAAAATTAAGATTACAAACTCTACTGGGACATCAGTATCTATACAGATAAAATAGTCTCCGCCAATAGACCCGATATTACTTTTCAGTGCAAAAAAGAAAAAGTCACCTATCTAATTGACATAACTGTCCCCAACGACACAAACATCCAAACGAAATACACAGAAAAAATTTCCAAATACACAGACCTTGCAACGGAAATAAAAAGGCTATGGAAACAAGAAAAAGTCATCATTGTCCCCCTCATTATATCAGCCACAGGCCTTACACCAACAACATTCACACCACACTTAGTACAATTAGGACTCAACACAAACATACACAAAAACATTCAGAAGTCAGTGATTTTGAAAACATGTAACATTGTCAGGTCATTCCTTAATACACAATGGTAATGCGTTTGTGCTGACTTGGTTTGCGCCCGTCAGCCAAACATGGAACCACATTGACCAAATGTGAGAAAGAAAAACGAGAACAGTCATAATAATAATAGTGCAATTAGGACTCGACACAGACATACACAGAAACATTCAGAAGTCAGTGATTTTGAAAACATGTAACATTGTCAGGTCATTCCTTAATACGGAATGGTAATAGCGTTTGTGCTAACTTGGTTTTGGCCTGTCAGCCAAACATGGAACCACATTGATCAAATGTGAGAAAGAAGAACTTTTTGTAATAATAATAGACATTGTCAGGTCATTCCTTAATACACAATGGTAATGCGTTTGTGCTGACTTGGTTTGCACCCGTCAGCCAAACATGGAACCACATTGACCAAGTGTGAGAAAGAAAAACAAAAACAATCATAATAATAATAATAATAATACACAAAAACATTCAGAAGTCCCCAACGACACAAACATCCAAACGAAATACACAGACCTTGCAACGGAAATAAAAAGGCTATGGAAGCAAGAAAAAGTCATCATTGTCCCCCTCATTATATCAGCCACAGGCCTTACACCAACAACATTCACACCACACTTAGTACAATTAGGACTCAACACAAACATACACAAAAACATTCAGAAGTCAGTGATTTTGAAAACATGTAACATTGTCAGGTCATTCCTTAATACACAATGGTAATGCGTTTGTGCTGACTTGGTTTGTGCCCGTCAGCCAAACATGGAGCCACGTTGACCAAATGTGAGAAAGAAAAACAAAAACAATAATAATAAAATGTCATTATTGTAATTAAATGGTAAGATTACAATTGGCGGAGTTGAAGTTACACTTCCTATCTCAACCATGAAATGCGAATACATATTGTATTCGCAATATTAATACTGTGGGTACCTAAGGGTACAGCTACTACTATATAAGTAATATTAGAGAGGTCGATAGCATATAAAATACAAAATATCAAGACACAATGTACCACCATGATAGAAGTTAATATTAATACTGTGGGTGGCTAAAAGTATGGCTACTGCTATATATGTAACATTAGAGAGGTCGATTGAGGTGACGATTGTCCGAGCTGCCGGAGGAAGGAGTCAGCATAAGCTATGAACAATGGTTTTTACTGCTCTTTTAAACCTGTAACCTAACGCATCCCTCAGATCAACAGGCATTTTATTGTACAATTTAGCTATTTGGTAACTGAAAGAACGCTCATACATTGAAGTCAAGTGCATGGGCGGAGTCGAGGTGAATTTATGCCTCAGATCCAGGTTATGTGCATCGTATATAAATTTTATTTTGCTATAGAAGTAGCCAGGACACTTATTACAAATAATCCTATTATATAGTACCAAACTGTGTAGCATCCGTCTTTCATTCATTCTTAACCACTCTATGTCACGCAATGACACCTCTCTCACGGCCTCGAATACCGCCAATAAAACGCACGCACGAATTTTGCATAAGTTGGATCCGCTTAGCGTCACAGTCTAAAAGGCAGGGCCCGTATACCACATCACAGTAGTTAAAGTGCGACAGAACAATGGAGTCACACAACATCTTTCTAAGGTTCTCGGTAAGAAGAGCACGTTGATTGAAAATTAATTTAAGGTTAGCGAATGTTCTTTTAATAGATAAATTTATATGTCCCGTGAACCTTAGATCGGAGTCCATTACTAGGCCCAAGTTTCTGGCATCAGTACATGCACTTAGCACTACATTATTCAAGCTAACTTGTAGTAGATTCCGGTGCCGAATCCGAGACCGAGTCCGTCCAAATAACAGAATCCTTGATTTAGTTGGATTTATTTCTAAGCAGTGTGCACTCGAGGCCTTCATAAGGGCATCCAGATCAAGCGTCAGTTTATAATTAGCCTCCAATATTTGGTCTGGTTTAAAAGAAATGTATAATTGCGTTTCATCAGCGTAGAAATACGCTGAGGAATATTTTAAGTATGAAATAAGTTGTGACGTATAAATGGTGAAAAATAACGGGTCCAAAAGAACCAATGCTGTCAATTCGTCACGATCCGCAGCCTCCAAGATATCGTCCATTACCCTCAACCTTCTTGTTTGTCCAACATACTTCTTGTTACAATCATTACAACTTATCTCGAAAAATTCCACTTCTATCAGGTTCGTAAGTCTTATCCTTCGGATTTCTTAAAAGTATTTTTTAAGCTGTCTAAGGACTTATAGACTAACGTGAGGCCTACATTATTAAAAGCTTTATTAAGTCCTTCGGTATATTTTGGATTATATGATAATGAAATATATTTCGTCAAATTATGCTCACGAGTAAAAAAAAGTGGAATTATGAATATTTTACCTAAACTTATATGTTTTTATTAACTTGTTTATTAAGTTGTCGTCGTATACATTGATTGTAGCTATATTCTTAATAGGATTCAGTTCATTTCCAAATCTGACTCCATTTAACAGGAAAGTAATGAACCAAAAAGTGTAACGCGGCAAGTGTATGTTGTTTACAAAGAAATGAATTGTTAGAAATGTATCTATCTGTTACGGTTTCTTTCGTATAAATGTCAAAGTATAACTTATTATTATTGTTAATAACCAAAATATCCCGGAATGGTAATTGTTCGTTGATCTCAATTTCATATGGAAATCTAATGGAGTGATATCGGCTTTTTAAGGTATTTCTTATCAGAAAACAGAGAGAGGATTATGTTAGAGAAAGACGCGAAGTAATTTGGTTTTCAGGGTATAAAGAAAGTGGCAACATAGCTTTTCGCTTGCTTCCCGCCACACGCAATGACGAGTTATTTACAATAACCTTGATATCGTTACATGATATATTGTTATTATATTATTAAGGGTAATTAATTAAAACGATACTTTGGTTTATTTATTAAAAATATATCAATTATTAAGAATTGATAACTGAATAAATGCGCGTGGGAGGCATGAGTTTATTTTAGTATTTTTTAAAAGACAGTCCAACCAATGCAATGCATATACATATGTGAATCAAAATTTGAAAGGACGCCAGTATCCGCGCTCCCAATCGTCTTCGAGCTACGTTACCACAGCAAAAATTAACTTCATAAAGTAAATGAAAAAATAATATTTATCTAATATTTTTGCAACAACTAGGAGGTAAGTAATTTTTTTATGTATATATTTTTTTGTGATTTTTTACTTTTTATGCACATACGACAACAACAATTGTAAAAAACGCATACTTTTGATCGAAGAAAAAGTATGGATTTCTATCTTTTACGGTTAAATATCTGAAATTTTTACAATTATTTATGGCAATAAGGCGTGGTAAACCATCTTTATATTGAAGCACTGAATGCATGATGCCAAAATCTACTATTTCTTAAAATTTCAAGCAAAACTACTTTTAACAGTTACTCATAAGAAATACCATAATTTAAAAACAAAATCTTATACATTTGATTTTTTGTATCGAAAATCGCGAATACATCATTCATACCACATAAACGATCTTCTCAGAAGGTACTGAAATTCTTGACTGGTCTCGATTTCAAATTAACTCATAAATAAATTTGCCATGCATGATAATCACTTACTGCTACGCCTTTTTGTTCAACAAAAAATTGTTATAATGAAAATAATTTTGTTCCACGCAAACTTTAGTCAAAATTAGGTATTCACGAATCATTTGTTCTTTGAGGTCATTCATTTTAAGCAGTATTGTAAGGTTTTTGGTATTGGTACATTAAGGAACATAGAACTGAGGTCAGAAGACATTAAAATTTTGCCGTCGTTGAGACGTAGAGTTTTGTTAATGCTAATTTGATATTTTTTCACAAAAAGTGATATTTTTATTTCAGTGTAAAGTACAGACTCTACGATATCTAATAAGTGACCTTACAAAAGGTTATTCTTTTGAGGTAATTTTTCATCACAATTTCCCATTTGTAGGTTTGTGTCAAGAATTCTCGCTCTGATCTTACCTGTTAGCTATTCAATTGTTATTGGACCATTAGCACTGGACCTCATCCTAAACGTAGCTGTAAGGAAAGAAGTCGAACGGCCTTAAATAGTATGATCGGGGCAGCCAATTGATGTCTGCATTATGTGAAATAACTTTTCCATGAAATTTATCACGCAAGGGCGATTGTTTCATTATTTGTGTGGCGTATAGCGCTGTCCTGCTGAAATTAAATGTTGTGCACGTCGAGACTATCTACTTCAGGCCAAAAAAGTCAGACATCGTTTGATAATGAAATTTATTCACTGAAACAGTCGCCTCAGCGTTTATGAAGAAATACGGACCAGTGAAGTCACCAGCACAAAAACCACACCAAACTGTTACTCCTCTTAGATGAGAAGATTCTTCCAGAAACATTCTTGAGGTTTCAGACAATTTTGCTATTAACATTGCCATCAATGTGAAAATGACCTTGTCACTTAAAATAATTTTCTTGAAAAAAAAATAGAAATGCATTTTCAGTATCCAGTTGCCAGCTTTAATTCTTGTGTCAACTGGGCTTTTCAGGTGTGTAGGCTAAGATTTTCCGTACTTCAGTGAGTTATACCCCCGCAATCTTAACTTATTACAAAATTTTTTTTTTTTAACGGACGTCTTCCTTCTTTACACCCTTGCTTTCCATATATTTTAGTCATTGTATGGAGTTTTTTTTTTTATTGGTCTAGCACACATGCTGCAGGGAAGTCCTTAAAGTGCTCCAGGAGCGGCATCTGTGCGGAAAAAGCGATTCACGTTCTTCTTGAATCGCTGTAAATTATGATTTTATTATAACAACGCATGGTGTGTTTGTTGATTTCTTTGGTGCAACTTATGCATTGCTTTGACTTTTCCGCCTTGGTGGGCGTCGGCTTACTTGCCGGCACGACACTTTTGGACGTCCTCAACCGTTACGTCGCTCGCTTGATGCTTCTTTTATTGGTCTACTGTTGTTTGGATAACAGTTTTATTTTTGCAAACTACAAACTCAAAAAAACCACTTCTTTTAATAGGTATATTGATGGTAAGTGAATCAGCCTGAATATTATTTCCAATTATCTTACTAACCATATGCAAATGCCTGACAACTCTTAATGCACTTACCTTTCTTGGTCATCCTCAAACTTTATATCAACCTCCTCAGATTTTATTAAGTCACGCTCTTCAAAGAATGTGTCACTGCTCGTTTCCTCACACTTCTTTTCGCTAAAAAACAAACAAATAAGATTAATTTATCATAGGAATACCAATTTAATTAAAAAGCCCTAAAAGAACCAGGGACGTCACATTTAACAAAAACTAAAAGTGCAATTTCACTGGTTCTAACAAAATTAGCACTTATATTTTCTTTATAAATTCTTCTTTAATAATTCCTTTGGTGCTTGAAAACTATATAACAAAAATTATATTTTCACGTTATATCATAATTTTCCATTTAACTTACATTTTTTATTCACTATTGGAATATATGTAACCACTACTATGTATAAAAGGACTGTTAATTTAAAGCCAGTATATGACAAATGTAAATATAAAACATCTAATTTTATTTTTCTGAATTGAACATTAATCACTACTGTGATAGTATGAAATCACTGCATATTACTTTTTTAATATGTTCAATATTTCTGAAAACGGGTTAATCAAATATAAAACAAAAACCTTGTCAAATGATATTTACACATGAAAAAAAAAAAACTGCATGAGAACTTGATAAACCTACATGAACATATGTTAAATTTTAGATATATATATATATATATATATATATATATATATATATATATATATATATATATATATATATATATATATATATATTATATATATATATATATATATATATATATATATATATATTATATATATATATATATATATATATATATATATATATATATATATATATATATATATATATATATATATATATATTATATATATATATATATATATATATATATATATATATATATATATATATATATATATATATATATATATATGTATATATATATATATATATATATATATATATATATATATATATATATATATATATATATATATATATATATATATATATATATATATACATATATATGAAATCAGTAATTGGCATTTGGGCTAACATGGCTGCCAAGGTATTATTGACTTTTATTTTACTGTCCACAAAATAAAATAAGCCCGGGTCCAAATATGTGAATATCTGTTGTCATTGAAATGTTTGTTTTCATCAGTGATGCCCAGAAGCTTATTAAATTTTAACTTACTGATGACTGACTCCAATTATGGGGTTATAAACCATCATACCATACAAAAGTTATATGGTAACATCTAGCACAGTTTTGCCAAATAACTTATTTTGCCCTTATTTCTGCAAAAAAATATTTTTAACAGTAACATCTACCTTTGTAGCATTAGACTTATTTCTGCTTTGCTTATTGTAGACCTCATGCATCTGAAGATCTAACCTAAATTTAGAGGGCATTTTAAAATAAAATAGTTTAACTTTTTTATTTTTACATCTTTCCTAAATATTTTATATATAAAAACATTATGGACCTTTTTTTATCTGTGAAATGTCAATTTAATGGCTTTTATGATGGATACAACTTATATACATGATATATTAAACATAAAATAACATATTGGAAATACTGCTACCATAATCTTACTAGATGTCTATTTAGTTATAATACAGAAGCTCTATATAATTCTTAATATAATGTAAGATATGATGTAAGAGGAAGAAATAGGTTGTAAAAGTATCATTACTGAGCATTACATTTTTTTATATCTTTCAGTAATTCTTGTACTTGTATATTTGACTATTTGGAAATAAGTTTCATGATCTGAATTGTATCTTATGAATTAAACGGAACTTATATGTAATAAACAAAAAACTTACTTATCTGAAGATTCTGGTTCAACTTTTATTAATAGTTCACCATCATTTTTATTTTCCATTACAAATGAATGAGGTTTATTTTTGTGCTCTTTTACACACGAAGTACTAGACATCCCTATGTTATAGTAAAGTTCTGTTTCATTTTTAATGCCAGAAAGTCCAGATAAATCCATTCTTTCTTCCATTGGGTATCAGCAGTAATAGCATTCAAAGTCTCATCTTCTTTAAGAGTTATTAAGCATTAAACTGATCACGTTCTTGGAGGCTTCTGTTAATTTTGGTAAAATTACTTTTTCATCACGAATATTTTCCATTTGTGTTTTCAAAATCAGATTTAAATATTCCCATAAAAATATATAAAAAGGTGTATGCATAAAATTATAGGTTAGGAACAGACTAGAGGATTGTTCCTCAAAAAATTTTTTTAACCAGATGTCTGTAGCGCCACCATCACAAAATTTTGGGGCTAGAATATTTTCTTGTTTTGAATTTGGCAGCAAAAGAAACGACTATTTATATTTTTTTATTTACCGGTTGTCCAAGTTTATTTATTTCTCTCTCTCTTTAACGGTGACAAAATAAGAAGAATAAAGATAAAGCATAAACTACACCTATTTATTTGTTTATTGATAATGTTAACGTTATTTTTTGTTGAAGGCTGCCATAGTTACATTTCGCTATAACAGAAACTAGCCCGAATTCCTTTTCTATGCTTAAGAAATCGCGTGCACCCAGGAATAATAGCACCATATTTTGATGTTTACGGTTAAAATATTGGTTGCATTCGTCGAATGAAAACAGTAGAGACAGGACGAGATTGCTACCTCGCCTCCTTTAGCGCGAAGAAAAGAGACAACTTTAAAAACATGACCTTAGGTTAAATTTGGATTTTTTGTTTGAATGTTTTAAAACTAAAGATTTTTTTTTATTGACGAAAAACACTGAAAGTTTCAAGCCGATCGGTTCACTTAGTCGACTTGTACCGAATTTTCCATTAAATTGCATTTGGACACAGACGAAGCTTATGCAAGCAATGCAGGTATTTTTGTTACAATCTTATACGTGGGCACGAGAAAATCCCCATTTAGTTGTGGAGCAAAGAAATCACGGCAGATTTGGATTTAATGTGTGGGCAGGGATTTTTAGAGGCAGGGTTATAGGTCCATTTATTTACGAAGGAACACTCTCCTCTCAGAGATATTTAGAAATTTTAAGGCAGCAAATAGAACCTCTTGTTGATGAACTGCCGTTAATGGACCTTAGAAATATATTTTTTCAACGCAACGGGGCACCCTCTTATAACGCTGCAGTTATCAGTAACTTTTTATCAGCCAATTTCGACAATAACTGGATAGCCAACCATGGTCCGAACCGTTGGCCGGAAAGGTCACCGGATTTAACACCCATGGCCTTATATCTCTGGGGAAGATTGAAAGACCCAATTTTTAAATTGCCGACAAACACCAGGCAAGAGTTCGAAGTCGCAGTGATACAAAGTTTTGCAGCTCTCACTCCTCTTGAACTAATCAACTCGGTAAGAAAGTGTCCAGAAAAGGTGCCGCCTTGTGTAAATGAAACTGGTCGACATTTCGAACATCTCTTATAGAAAATCGTTTTGTTTTAGTTTGCTTTACTAGGAATAAATTGTTTTATTTTCTACATAGTTTAGAGTACTATAGCATGTAGTAAATTTCATCTCTCTTACAGTTACTTCTGGGAATTTTTTTTTACAATTTAACTGCTATCGGTAAACAATTGATATTGCCGCTCCGTCCAAAGCCTACTTCACAAAATGTGCATTTAAAACTCCCGTAAAAACTGAAAAACCTTTATATTTTGAAGCAGATGTAAGCAAAATATAAAGTGTGCTATATTTTTAAAATGGTAATTTAAAGCTCTATTCAGATAAGGAAAAATATACAGCGTATCCCATTTAAAAAATATATATTTTTGCGTTAATAACTATTAAAATATTAGTTCTAAAAAAATGTAACTTACACTGCTGAAATTCACGTGAAAAAGTACTTTGTAAATGTTTTTTACAGAAATTAAAAATTTAAACTGACCAATTTGGACCACCCTGTACAATAAAATGAAAAAAAAAAAGTTTTTTTGTCAATTTTTCAATTTTGTAGGTTATGTACGCACTTCGGCGACTTAAAATCAACGAGGATTTATTGAAAATTTAATTACGAAGAGTTTGGTTTTTTACCTCGACCGACTTTTGAAAACTCCTGGTGATACCCCAGATAGGATAAAATCGTAATATTGCTGTATCTAGACTGTACAATTTCAAATGCTTTTTTACTGCACTATTAATATAACAAACATGACCTAAATTTTACAAAACAAAAAAAAACACGCTATTAATCACAAAACTAGAAAAACAGAAAAATACTAGAAAACGCATTGAGAAAAATGAAAAGTTATTGCCATTTAGGATTTGGTTCAGATAAACGTATTGTCGGCAATATCTGGATTCTTGTTCCGGCAATTTTGACGAAGTAGTCGACGTATTGGGGGAATTTAATGCGAGAAATCCAAGAACGAAAAAATTAATCGTTTAATCTATCGAGCTGAAAATCAAAATCAACTACCAAAATTGAACAACTACCATAATTGAAAGTCCATTATTTACTACTCTCTCATCCGGCAATACATCTTGGTACGCTAATTAGCCGGGTCGGGATCGACAGAAAGAGAGAATAAAACAAACAGTATTTATCAGAGTACCAACGCAAAGAATAAATAATACAAAATAATTTGCATTTAGCTGTACTCAAGTATTTTAAAATATATCAGTTTTCTGATCCTTGTTAAGTTTAAAAAATATCTAGGAGCAATTGCAAAATTTATGTTTTGAATTTAAGTAAAACTTACCACGGATCAGTAAACTGGTGCATTTTGATTCTCCTATTTCGCTTTCCATATATTCCCTTACTGAAAGAAATAATAAATGATAATTGCAGCACAGAATTAACTATTTACTGCATGCTGTAAATAGGCCACTGTCTTCTATGCTCATTACTTAAAAATGTATCCGTTTGTTTCTTCTAAAACGATTTATATTTATTTATTTCCTTATTTTTTTCAGCGTCCCTCATCTGAAAAACAAGTGATTACCAAGGACTTTGAGGATCGTTAGAATTTCGCACATTGTCTTGGGGTAATGGACGGAATACATTTTGCAATTGTGTGTCCACACAGCAAGTAAATACATCAATTACAAGAACATTTTCAGCATAGTATTATTTGCTGTAGTTCATGCAAACTATAAATTTTTGTACGTTCATGTAGGATGCCAGGATAGAATATCTGATGGGGGAGTTTTCAGGCATACAGTTTTTGGGAAGCATCTTTTGGCTAATTCTCTACACCTACCTACATCGTAAACTCTTCCTGATAAGGAAATGCTTACCCCATACATCTTTGCTGCTGATGATGCGTTTCTCCTGAGTTCGACGAATTGTTGAGAACATGTTTTATATATTAGCTCTTGTTTTTCGTGTTTTACATACAAAGATTTATATGACGCTTGAAAATGTAAGAACGCTACTTCCAACTTGTGCGTTTTTACTTAATTTTTTTAAGAAGGAATAAAATATCACAACCCATACATAACCCGACTGGAACTTTTGATTTCGAAGTTGCCAATATAGGAACAATAACACCAGGATCTGAGCGCAGTAATGAAGCAAGCCTAACTGCTTTACAACGTACGGGCAGAAATCCAACCACAGCAGCGAAGGAGATAAGGGATGAGTTGATGCACTATTTCATGACTAAACATGGTAGTGTGGCTTGGCAAGATAATTATGGTATTTAAATTAAAGATAAACTTAATGTGAAGAAAAAAAATCAAGTTCTAAATTACGTTTAGTTATATGTAGAGAAAGAAAAGATTTTCATCTATTGTTTTTGTAGCTTTCCTTTGATGTAGAAACAAAAGTACAAATAAAGTTGAAACTTTCTTCAGATGGCCGGGCAATACGAATATATTGCTCGGCCATACAGATATATTGCCGGAAATGTTTCTGTACTTTGAGCAATATTGTCGGGCCATCATTGCCGTAAACCGTTGCTCGTTTACAAGCTCCTTAATAGATGGTAAATTACGCAATGAGCACATTTAAAATTTTAATTTCGTTGGATTTTGAATTTTTTATATCGTAATACATGTTGAATTAAACCGCATTTACATTTTGTTTGATAGTCATTTAAATATTTCGATTTCGTTGGAATTTTGATGTCATAAGAGATGTTGACTTCAACTGTGTTTACGTTTTGATTGTAAAAAAACTTATTTGAAAATACACCATAATTACTATATGAATGATAGCCAGGAATTCTCGATCCGATCTGAAGATATATCATATGCACTGTATGAATGATCTAATAATACAAATTTTAAAATATATTCCATCTTCAAACATTTCCAGCAGTTCTCCATCTGACATGACAGCTTGGTTTCTTGGATGTTATATTCACCGGTATTTACTAAAACACCTGTTGTAACATGTAAAGCAGAGGTTCCCAAACTTTTTTTTTTCTCACTTTCAAAATTTTACTGGTTTCGGTGCACCCCCTGCTGCTACATTTCTACCATATTCCCAAAACTCGTCAAAAAATGTGAAGATTAGATCTAACGATGGAAATTTGCGTCGTGGCTGAGTTCCAACCCTAAATTCGGAGTGGTAAAAATAAAATGAAAAATAATATATTTTCTTGTGTTCTATTTATTAAAACAATATGATTACAGACTTAATAGAATTAAAATTAAACATTAATAACGTACCGTAACTTCAACAATCCAAATCAACAATTAAAAAAAAAATAGTCATAATTTTAATGCGAGGGATGTACTTGATGGATTGACAGCAAATTATCAATATTTGGCTTCAGTTTTTGTAAGGAATAACCGCAAATCTCCCCGTTCTGTGATGTTCAACCTGCTCCTTTTTTTTGTTAATAGGTTTGTAACGACAGTAAAACTTTTTTCGACAAGGTATGACGAGGGAAACGCTATCAAAAATTTTCTCGCAATTTCTCACAGCCCAGGATATTTTTCGGGTATTTCTGCCTGCAGCCAAAATGTTTGATAGCCTTTTTTAAATTTCACCTTCAGCTCCTCATTGGTGCTAAGCTCGAGTAGCTCCTCTTGTAATACCACATTCGCCACTTCCGTTTCATCAAATGGATTTATGATCCATGGTGGTATTTTCATCGTCAGAATATCCTCAAATTTTTTGAGGTCATCATGCAGGGCATTTAAATGTTGAACGTATGTCTGAATATCCTCATCAAGACATTCTGCCTGTGACAAGTTTGGAAACTGGGAGAATTCGCGCCGACTAATATTTTGCTTCATAAATTTCAATTTTCCAAGAAAAGCCGAAATTACACCCTTTGTTTTTATTAAATTTAGGCTGTCCCCTTGTAACTGCAAGTTAATGTCATTAAATTTTTTGAACAAATCTGTCAAATACGCGATGTCTTCTTTCAATTTGTTCAGGTTTTCTTTTAAATCTGGATCTTTACTTTCCAGAAACTCTAAAACTGATTCAAAAAGTGAGTAAAATCTTGTTAAACATGCACCTTTCGACAACCAGTGTACTTCAGTATGTAAGAGCAATCGTTGGAAGTCTTCATCATTTTCGTCGCACAATTGTGCAAATAAACGGGTATTCAACGCATTGCTTCTTATTTTGTTAACTGCTTTAATCACAAATTGAAGCGATTGGTGCAATCTATCACTCAAATTTTTCGCTACCAGGTGTTGTCGGTGGATGACACAGTGAATTGCAATTACTACTGGTATAATTCTTTTAAGATGGCTTATAAACCCACGATATCACCCGAAGATGGCAGGAGCTCCATCTGCTGCCACCGAAATAATGTTTGTAAATAGAATCGTTTTTCCTTAAAAAAAAAATCACTCAGGACATTAAATATTGATTCGCCTTTAGTGTCCGTCTCCAAAGTTTTCGCGAACAGCAGCTCTTCATGGATTTCTTCGTCTACATATGCCAATAATAAATAATGCTTCATTACCAGATAAAGTTGACTCGTCCAGTTGAATAGAAAAATGAGTTGTTTGCAGATAATTACACAAGAAGCTTTCAATATCAGAGCTCATTTCATCAATACGTCTTTGTACAGTGTTGTTACACAAAGGAGTTCTTTTGAGTACGTCAAATGGAGGTTTGTGCAGAACAGTTTTTAAAACCTCTTCAACAGCGAGTAAAATTGACTGTTCTCTGATGGTGTGCGGTTTTCCAGATTTCGCTATAAGCAATGAGATATTGTAAGATGCCCGCAAGCCATCATCGTTACTTGAGACGTTGAAGCGAACATACTGTGCACGGTGGGTCTCTTTTCATATTTTTCCTTCAATGTTTAAAAATATTTTAAATCTTTACCTATTTTATCAGGATGACACCTTCTTAGATGATCTTCGAGCTTCGATGGTTTGATAGAGTCATTGCTCAAAACTTTGTTGCATATGGGCAATCGTTTGTCTGCCTTTGATGTAAGAAAACCAAATTTCAAATAATCAACACTGTACTGTCGACATTTCTTCTTAGATTCAGCCATGTTTCGTATCAGTTACCTACATGTAAAAAAAAAATGTTTGTTTTAGTAATAGTAAGGCGACTTTAAAAGGATATGGCTATTTTTAACAGAATAAAATAGGATTAATTAATTATTGCAATGAAAAAAACCAAAATGCCGGCGACAAAACTGATTTTAATAATTAAAAGCAATAAATTGCTAAGACCCATATAGAAGTTTTCACAAACGGCTGAACCTATTGTAATGTAATATAAAATATTTTTTGATTAATTATACATTTCTGTAAATTCGAGAGAAAATACTTTTAAAGAATATTTTGACATCAAAATTCCGCGATTTTAATGATTTATTTATTCCTTTGATGTACGTTACGAGTGGTACATAAAGACACGTACAATTTATGAAAATATTTCTAGTCATTTAGCATTAGCAACTACGAGGGCACTAAATATCTACAAACATGCGAATCAATCATATATCTCTCCTTTAGTGAATCACCACAGTCGGGTAAATAAATAATTTTATAATAAAAAGTACTAAAAGTTCAATCTTTCTCGGCTTTCTGTTCTTTTATCGAATAATGGCCCTGTTCAGTATTTAATTTTTATTACGTACCTACTACACGCAAACATAACAAATATAATATTATTACAATATAAAATAAAAGTATGAATAACAAATAGGCAGGTACTTATTTTTTCCGGCACTGGCAAACACTGACATCGATTCACTCACACTTTTCTTTTCAAAATTCCGGAAATAAATGAGTAACGTTTGTCCTTGGCATTCGTATTTATATTGGCGAAGAATCAAACAAGTTCATGCAAGATTGCAAGCACAGCACAAGTCGTATTTCGTCTCTTTGCACGTCTAAATGGGTTGCGTTGCGGGCGGGCGGCGCTTTGCAAGTCTCGACGCGCGTTGTACTGAATATCGAATATGCAAGTTTTTACAAGTAACAGTCGCTGACCTTCTTAAAACACACTACTCAAAAAAATTAAGGGAGGTTTTAAAACAAGGAAATTAATGCTAAATAAACAGGCTATCTGATCCATATGCCGGCCTGACTGAAAAAAATTTTTTTTAAGCAAAATATTTCAATATTATTTTTTCGTGCTATCTGTTAGGATTGTATGAGAACCGTAGCTCCTAAAAAATTTTAGCCAAAAAATTTGAAAATTAGAATCTTAAAGCTTCAAAATGCTTTTTTTTAAAGTCTCAATACGACCATTTTTCACCGAAATACAGCCTGTCAAAAATCACCGAAAAATTTGAATTTTTTTTGCTCCCTTAATTTTTTTGAGTAGTGTATTGTCTGCCTACATTGATAGGTAAAGCCAAGCCAACATTTTTGTTCTTTACTATCGACATCAGATAAATTTTCATAGACCTCCACTTACAACTTGTGAACCCCCATTTTTTTTTTCACGCCAACGTAGACCCCCGTCGAGTCTCCCGTGGACCCCTGGGGGTCCACCTGAACCACTTTGGGAATCACTGATGTAAAGTGACATTTTCAGTTGTTCAACATTTATTAATAATTCGTCATTACTGACATTTTCCGTTATCATGGCATAAGATATACTGTTGCCATCTTTTACACCTTAAGCAATAAATAGCTCCATATTATCAAAATGTGCTATTTGTTTTTCAGTCCTACATAATTCTATTACTGTCTCCATTATTGTAGTAAGGCTACTAGTGCTCTCATCTTCAAGCAAATTATTAAGCATTATATATCCACTGGACAGTTCTGGTCGCATCCAGAATGATAGCAGCACCCTCTATTATGGTAGCAGCTACGCCGACTAGACACAACCATTTTCTTAACCTAAAGGTTTATTTATAGTAAAACCAGCGACTCCGAAGGCAACGGGTAACAGGGTAACAGTACAGGATGACGTATTCCGGCGACACTAATCAGGATGCATGTCCTGCAAGATTTCTGTTAATTTTAGTAGAATTAGTCTTTTACCAACTACTTTTTATCTTGCGTATAAAGACAAAACTCAGGTCACATAAATTTCGTAAATAAATTAATGTAGAAAGTTACATTGTAATAGTAGTAGTAGTAGTAGTAGTACGAGTGGGGAGTTTTATAGCCAAGAAAACAGACCAGCGTGAGGGTCGGTGCCTTACTAGTTAGCTTTTCATAGTTTGAGGTGCTTCACACCAACAGTCAACTGCATTTTTAACAGAATGCCGGTTTTGAGTTTGTCGATCTCTGCTGGCAGGCAGATGAGTAGAATCTGGCCTAGCTAATTACACTTGAAAACAGAAGTATACTAACCTGCAGAGGATTGAGACCAAGACGATGGGTACGATAAGACGGAGATATCCATGGAGATAAAGTTGCAACAAATATGAGTTAAAGGGAATTGTAGATATATGTGAGATTAGCCGCTGCTTTTAGTCATGACTTACAAGATTTATATTCGTTACCTAAAAATTACGCTGTATTTGCCCCTTTACTGCCTGCAAATTCATACTGTATAACATTTATTTTGGTTCTAACAACCTTCATAATCATAAAGTCACACACATGGTTCAACACAACTATTATCGTATGTACAAAGTAAAATTGATAATTTTGATTTCAAAAGTGATTTGAGCAATATATATGTGATTATTTCTCAAATCGCTTTCTTTCATCAAGCAACGGGCATTTAGATATCGTTTTCTTTAGGTCCGCATGTCATGTAGTGATAGCTTCTTCTTGCTAAAACTTACCCTTGCGAGCTACTAGCTGTTACGTCGGAGAGAAGGGATCCCAGTTACTTAAAACACTACCGAATATGTTTTTATTGCTATTATTACTTGGGAACCACCTATTTAGTGTGCATAACTGGTCCTGCTTAGTGTAAAAATAGGAAACGCGAGATCTGACAAACTTTCAGTAAAATAAAATTGGTATCTTATCAACTACTACGTTCGACTTCGGATTCTTTGACACAATGACACAAGAGTTATAACCACTGCACTAAAACTTTCTCATCTGCACTTAACCCGCGTTTCGCTAACCGTGTTAGCATTATCAGGAAAGATGAGTGATTAAATCTAAGAAATAAAAACTAGACTATTTCTACCCAGCCTTGGAGTTAGTTGAGAGGGACTAATGACACCCAGAGCATTAGTTTAGGTCGAGTAACCCGTACAGAAAAAGGCAAGGAGTAGGTTCTCGGACCTTATTTAGACTACTTTTACATTGTATTATTTCAATACTTTCGTATGCGTTTAATAATTTCCTACTACACACGTTCTTTATCGACTTTAAATTATCTAATGTTACAATATGACTCTGTTCAAGAGCATGTTCGGCAATACTTGATTTTTCAGATCTACTGTATCTTAAATGATTTAAATTTGCTTTAAGTCTTATTTAAATTGACTTTCATATTTGTCCAACATACTTCTTGTTATAATCGTTGCAACTTATCCCATAAATTCCACTTCTATAACATTCGTGAAATTTAGCCTTTGGATTTTTTAAAGAATTTTTTAAGTTATCTGATGACTTATAGATTAACGTGAGGCCTACGTATATTTTGGATTATATGGTATTGAAATATATTTCGTCAACCAAACAGTCTTTTAAATCTCAGAGAGAGAAAAAAAACGTTAGAACCGTAATATTTTCATTTTATCCAAAGTAAAGCATGGTTTACCAGACAGACAACACGACCGACTTCGAAGTCAGCGACAATGTTATCGAAAACGAAATTAAAATTCTAAATTATTTTTATCATTGTAATAGAAAAAACGACTAAATTAGAAAAGGATATAATGTCAAATTATACAAAAAATTAATAATACGTTTGCTATTTATTAAAATTAACCTAAGCCTAATTCACTATCACCCTTACTAGTACAATAGTAATTATTGGTACTCTATAAAAAATTACTTAAATATGAGAATCTTTATATTTAACAAATTAGTTTACAGTTTTCTGAGCTTCTTTAGACATACTGTAGTATTTTTAATTACAACTCATTCATTTATTTAAAGACGTCCTGAGTGTCTCGGAAACTATTAGGTATGCTGAGAAGGGAAAAATCATCAAAAGCGAATATTATGTAAAGTTATTGCTCCGTTTGAAGGCAGAAATCGCAAAGAAAAACGGCCCGAAATGAACAAGAAAAAAGTAATAGGTGTCTCTTTAAACTTCTGTTATATTTTATTTTAAAATTTCAATGGGTATACTTCTACTTAATCGGAATTTTTATATATAGCCCAGTCACCAGAGACGAAAATGTAGTAAAAGTGAACATAAATTTAAATAAGTTAGATTTATGGCCAGAGAGGTTCCTTACCAACCACGTATGTTATGTATGTATGTAAAAAAGTTTGTAGCAATCGGGGCATGGCCGACTGAAATTTGGGTCTATCAAGAATATCTCGAAAAATATACACAATTTGTGAAAATATTACATAAGGAAAACTATAGATCAAACGATTCTGCACAAAAAAGGTCTCCTGATATTTCCCCGTAAAATGCACCGTTTTTGAGAAAATCGCGATCCAAAAAATATGGGTTTGCAATTAACGCATATTTTGACAATTACACTAATTTTTTTTAAATACCGATACATTTTTTAAAGAATTCTTATCCAATCAATTCTTCAATACAGTATTAAAGAAGAAGCGGGTAAATTAACAGAAGATCATATGAATTTGTTATTAAATTTTAACTTTACCTTAAGGTAATACAAAAAATTTATAAATACAAAAAAATACGGAGCAAGATGGAATTACAGGGAAAAAATAATGCAAAAAATGCATATGTTACATAAAAAATATAATTTGTTTAACATACATCGTTGAAAACTATATATTCAAAATTTTACTTAAATTTCATGTATACCAGGAACTTCTGATTTCAGAAATACTTCCAAATCCTCTTCTTCTGCAATTGGTTGTTGAAAGATATTCAGAGGCTCGGGCAAGACACAATAAATTGATGTATTTAATCTTTTCTCCCTATTCTTCAGTACAATCACTGTACCATCAATACCAAATTTAGAAAGAGCAGCAGTACACTTTACAGAAAACAATTTGCTCGAGAATAGTCATTATTTCATAAAATATAACCACAATTACAGCTGCTCCAAAATTATATCCACGTACATGCCGTTAGTTAACATTAGATCGCATTTCAGTAAAGAAATGGCTCAGCGTGCGCAGTACTTTCCCCTACTTTTCTCCGAGACGAAAAAAGTAGAGATTTAACTGCTGCGTATTTTCTACCTGAACCCCCCGAGGAAGATCCCACTACCTCGAATTGTTAGCTTAAAACATTTACTTCCTTCTACAACTTTAACTCGATTTCAAGAGTAGTAAATTAATGGATACCTTGTAATTACAAATAAAACAGACCAATTCAGAAATTTAAATAAAAAAAAAATGAAAAATCACTGTAAACATATTATGAAATTGTGCTTCTAAAGTTATTTTCTATGTTTAATATTTAAGAAAAAACATACATAAAGTTACGGTATTTATTTTCAACAATAGTAAAAAAACACATTTCTTTATTTTCAATGCATTTAAAATCACGATATCAAGAAATGAAATGTGTATTCCTAAATGAAAAAGAAATACAGTGAAATCTCCCTTGGGCAGACATCAACGAGACCGACCGAAAGTGTCCGTTCAAGAGGGGTGTCCGCTTAAAAGAAATACAAAAAAAAGAGTTATACATATGAAATGAAAGGTCACTTTAATGACGCAAAAATTCATATATTGTTGTTTGTTTCCTCTTTTTCTTTAAAATGGCGTCCACAAATCGTATTTTTAATTTGGAAAGAAGCTTTAAAGACTCTGCATCTCCGTGATCTTTGGCAAAACTTTTAAGCTGCTTGGTTAGGGTAATAGCTTCACCATAATTTGGGATAGCATTTGTTGGTACTGGAACCTCATTGACATCTTCGGAAAGTCCTTGTATTTCAACTTGATTTTCAATTTCTTGTTCTGAATCTGGATTTTCAACTCTATGTTCAAAAAATCATTAAGGTTTACATTATCAATCAACTCCAACAAATCCTTATTTTTGAGGATATCTGCAAGTACGTTAAGTGGTAAGTCATCTTCTGGATCAGATGTAACAGCCTCAGTTAACTGGTCTTCACTTTGCATATTTTCATACTTAATTCCCGCTTTACAGAAGCAATTTTTAACTGTTTCCTTGGTTACTTGCTCCCAAGCGGTTCTTGCAAAGTAAACTGCATCCAATGGCGTAATTTTCTTAATTAATTCATAAGCTGTACCAGCAGTTTCAATGGTTACTATCAGGTATTTTAGTATTAGACTTCGGTAATAAATTTTAAAGTTTTTTATAATTCCCTGGTCAAGTGACTGACAAGCTGATGTACAGTTAGGGGGCAAAAACAAGATTTTTATATTTTTTAAGCGGACGTCTTTTGGATGAGATCCTGCATTGCGTAAAAATAATAAAATGTTTCTTTTTTCTTTTGTCATTTTCCAATCAAGATCTTACAACCACTCTATCATAATTTCTCCTGTCATCCAAGCTTCCTTATTATATTTCCAAGTACAGGCAAGTTTTTTATGTTAATATTTTTAAATGCTCTGGGTTTAGCTGCCTTACCAATGACTAAGAGTTTGTCTTTTTCTTCCGCCATATGCAAAATTGTAAACCTATCTTTGGGATATTTACCACTAACACATTTTCTTTTTTTAATGCTAGTGTTTTGTTGGGTAGAGCCCTAAAATACAGGCCTGTCTCATCGGCATTATAGATGTCTCTCGGAGAATATTTCTTAATTAAGGAAGGGTATTTTTCCCAGATGATGAAACATCTAACCGAAGCTCCTTCTGCTGAAATCTTTCGCTTTTCATCGTATTAGCGGACCTGAAAAAAACAATAACAATAAGTTTTTTGCATTTTTGTCACGACAAGCCTACTGATACTCTCACCCCTTTTATCCATTCTTTGAAATGATATGAAAAGAAAATCAAGGCACTAATTCCAGAAAACCTTATCAAAAAAAAATAATTCATGTGCATGCCTATCAAAGGAATCCCCTTATGGCGAGCTGCTATAAACCAGTTATAACATAACTTGTCAATTTTGGTACTATCACCAGTCAAAAAGCTTCTTTTTTCATTCAAATTGATGTTCGACAGCCACTTGTTTAGAAGGATTTCTTCAGCAGCTTGTGTTTTTCCGATATTAAAACGCTTGAGTAAGTCCCTTACACTTAACTTTTCCTTATTGTGAACTTCAACAATTTCATTTTTTTGTTTAAGCGTGAGAATTTTTCTATTTGGAGCCATTTCTACAATGAATGTGTCGCCCACCGTGTCCCTTTTTCGCATAGGCGTCAGACTAATATTAAATCCCCGCGTATACCCAAAAATTGAGATCGGTAAATCCCCGGTTTACTCGCGAAGGCAGGCAGCGACGTTGGCGCGCGGTGTATTTGGGAAACGCAACAGCGATATTCGCCCCAGAAAAATGAAACAAGGCGTTTATTTTTTATTGTTTTTTGTCCGATTAAAAAAACATTTTTTTGTGTTCGCGTCCATTCAAGAGAATAGCCGTCCAAGAGGGAGTTAACACAATGCTAATTATATGAGAGTCGGTCGGGACCATGAAAAACCGTCCGTTCAAGGGAGGTGTCCGTGTAAGAGGGGTGTCCGCGAAGGAGAATTTCACTGTATACGAAGAAGAAAATGTTTGAATGGTTTTTTGATTAGATTAAATTTATCAAAGATATTAATATATAAAAATACAAGCGTCCATGTTAAAAAAGTTTTCATTTCAAATGCATTTTCTGATCTCGGTTTAAAGAAAAAAATTGAATTTCATGAATGCATCAGAAAGAGTAAACTTTCTTGTTCAAAATGCTTTTTTTATTTTCTAGTAATTATTTTTAAGGAACTTATGGCAGTTTTCCGAAAGCGACGCGCGTGAAAATTTCAGAATTTCGCTTGGCGCGCTTTGAAATATCCGATTTTCTCGAAAACAATGCGTTTAAACAGGAAAATATCAAGAAAACTCTTTTGTGCATAATCGCATGATCTATATTTTTTTCCATGTAATATTTTGACAAATTATACATATTTTTCGAGATATTCTTGACAGACCCAAAATGGAGCCCTTTAGGATCTCATTTTTTAGCCGGTCATGCCCTGATTGCTGCAAACTTTTTTATCTATATTATTTGACTGATAATGAACCTCTCTGGCCAAAAATCTGACTTATTTAAATTTATATGCGGTTCAACTCCTAAGCCACAGAATGAATTTAGATGTCTCTTTAAATTTAGTATAAGATTTTCTGTAATTTTGATCAATTCTTGTGATCAAGCTTGACCATCACGCACAGATTATTCACATCGAGACATCTGGCAGTGAGGATACTACCCCTCAATTCTATTATAAAAGAGTATTTTCAAATAATAAAATTATTTCATTTAAAAACGAATTAGAAGCGGTTGATTGGTCTACAGTTATCAATATGATTCAGTAAACGATGCGTACAGTACCTTCTTAAATAAAGTCCTAAATATATTTGACGCAATATTTACAGTGAAAAAATGTGTTTCGTGTAGACATAAACGTGTGCTCTATTTTTAAAAAAAATTAAAGATCTGGTAATCAATGAATACTTTAATACCTATAGTACTAAAGCAAGTCATAAAACATGCCAAAAAAATATCAAATAACAGCTTTATAAATTCTGCTAAAAACAAAGTTAAAGCTGCTTGGCAACTTGTAAAGACCCTAATAGGGAAAAAAAGAAATAGTAACAATGTACTTAACAATTTTTCAATTAAATTTAATGATCCGTTCAAGATAGTTAACAACCTAAATCACTACCTTATAAGCTCTTGTCCGAACAAAAGTACAAATAAACACAATTATGTCTTTTCCCCTGATCGTTCTGAACACTCTATTTATTTGAGGCCAACTACCTCTCTGAAAGTATCCAGGACAATAAAAAGTCTAAAAAATAAAAAGTCAGTCGGGGATGATAATTTACCAATGCGTATTATTAGAGAGGTTACAGATTCTATCTCAGAGTCTTTATCTTATATCATTAATTTATGTTTTGATACAGGTGTATATCCAGAACTTCTAAAAAATGCCTTAGTAAAAAACAATACACAAAAAGGGGGTTTACATGAAGAAAAAACTATAGGCCAATATCGCTGCTTTCAAACGTAGGTAAAATATTTGAAAAAATTATAAATAGGCTAATCGATTTTTTTGAACGCAACTCTATTTTCCAATAACCAAAATGGATTTCGAAAAAATAAATCTACAGTTAGAGCGGATTATCAAGCATTAACTCATATATTAAGTTCTTTAAATAATAAGAAGCTCACAATGGCAATGTGCATTGACCTGTCACAGGCGTTTGATAGTGTCAATCATAACACCCTATGTTCCAAACTGGAATCGTACGGTGTTCGGGGAAATGCGTTGAATTTGTTAGCATCCTACCTGGAAAATCGGACACAACAGGTTATGGAAAATGATGATTTTGGTAGGCCTATAATTTCCCACAAAATCGGGGGTGTCGAGGGGTGTTCCTCAGAGATCAATATTAGGACCTCTCTTATACATTATATATATATATATATATATATATATATATATATATATATATATATATATATATATATATATATATATATATATATATAAATGAACTGACACTACATTGATCTTTAGTGAGGAGAGCCCGCACGCAATGTTAACCAGTGTGCAAGGGGGGTGTGAAGCTCTTGATGGATACTTTTCGGCTCATGATTTATTAATAAACGCTCAAAAAACACAATGCCTGTTCTTCGGCAATAGAATAGAAAACACTTTATCTTTTACATATCGAAATATTAATATCCAATCGTCCGAACGTGTTTCCTTCTTGGGGGGTGGAAATAGATCAGAGACTAGACTGGAGAGCGCATGTTGAGAATGTGGCGTTGAATGTTTCAAGGTATTGCTATGCTTTAAGAATTATTTCTGAAAATGTTGGAGTCGATGCTGCTCTGTCAGCTTATCATGCCTTCATACAGTCAAGAATAAGATACGCTCTTATCTTTTGGGGTAATTCACCGGAAATTGGAAGAGTTGTAATTCTTCAGAAAAAATGTATTAGAGGTATCTTTGGAATGAAGCCGCGTGATAGCTGTAGGAATGTGTTTAGAGGCAGAAAGATCTTAACCATTATTTCTATGTATATCTTGGACAGTTTTATGTTTGTTCACACCAACGCGATATTTTTGAGACTTACATGAACAATCACAGGTATGCTACTAGACATAAATTGAATCTGCTTCCCGAAAAGTGTAATTACAGCTACATACAGAACAGAAAAATGTTCATTATGTCATATTAAGGGTTTATAATAGTTTCCCAGAGACTGTACGTCGTTATGTAAAACGGAAGTAAAGAGACTTTTAACCAAATAACTGCTTGATAGACCTTATTACTCATTAAATTAATTTTGAGTTGAAATTAGCACAGGGATTTGATAGCTCTGTCAGCAGAGGTGGTTTCTTGTCTTTTCCGTTGTGCCTCTTATTTTATTGTGTCTTTGTTACTTTATTGTAATTTTGTTCTTAAAGTGTTTGTACTTATTTACTATTTTTTCTTTTATTTAATTATAGGTTATCGTAATCTTAGTTAACATTGTTTAATGCCTATTGGCTTATAAGTGTAACCTATTGTTACATGAAAACAAATAAATTATTATCTATCTATCTATCTATACGATTTGTTTGATTTAAATATCCTTTATGTTTTAGTTGAAATTACAATAAGCACATTTTAACATTTCTACTTCCTCGGAATTTTTATGTAGAAATAGATGTCTCTACAAATTTAGTTTACAATTCGTTTGATTTAAATGTCTTTTATGGTTTGTTTGAAAATTAAAATAAGCTTATTTAAACTCTTGTACTACATCAGAATATTTATGTGCTCATAGATCTGTTTGATGATTAAAATGATTACATTTAAACGTTTCTACTTCGCTGGAATTTTTATATAGTAACAGAAATCTTTTTAAATTTAGGTTAAAATTTGTCTGATGATTATAATGATCATATTTAAACATTTCTATTTAATCGGAGTTTTTATATACCAGTAAATGTTTCTACAAATTTGGTTTACGATTTGTTTGATGACTACCATGATCACATTTAAACATTTCAGCTTTATCGGAATTTTTATATAGTAATAGATGTTTTTTAAATTGAGTTTACAATTTGTTTATGATTATAATCATCACATTTTAACATTTCTATTTCTACTTAATCGGAGTTCTTAAGTACCAGTGAATGTCTTCAAATTTAGTTTATGCTTTGTGTAATGAATACAATGATCATATTTAAACATTTCTACTTCATCAGAATTTTTAAGTACTACTAGATGTACCTTTAAATTTAGTTTACAACTTGTTTGATGATTACAATTTAGTTTACAATTTGTTTAGTGATTACAATGATCTCATTTAAACATCTCTACTTCATCGGAATTTTTATGTACTAATGGGTCTTTTTAAATTTAGTTAATGATTTGTTTGATAATTACAATGACCACATTTAAACATTTCTACTATATCGGGATTTTTATGTCGCAATTGATGCTGATTTGAATATCATTCATATTTTGTTTGAAAACTGCAATAAGCACATTTAAACATTTCTACTCCATCGGAATTTTAATGTAGTAATAGATGCTGTTTTAATGATCTTCTATGTTTTGTTTGAAAGTTGCAATAAGCACATTTAAACATTTCTACTTCATCGGAATTTTTATGCAGTAATAGATGTTGTTTTAATGAATTTCTATGTTTTGTTTGAAAATTACAATTAGCACATTTAAACATTTCTACTTCATCGGAATTTTTATGTTGTAATAGATGTTTCTTTAAATTTAGTTTATGTTTTGAATGATAATTACAATGATCGCATATAAACATTTCTACTTCATCGGAGTTTTTATGTAGTAATATATGTTGTTTTAAATATCTTTTATGTTTTGTTTGAAAATTACAATAAGCACATTTAAACATTTCTACTTCATCGGAATTTTTATGTACTAATAGATGTTTATTTAAACAATTCTTCTGTTTTGTTTGATAATTACAATGATCACATTTAAACATTTCTACTTCATCGGAGTTTTTATGTACTAATAAATGTTGTTTTAATGATCTTCTATATTTTGTTTGAAAATTACAATAAGTACATTTAAACAATTCTATTTCATCGGAGTTTTTATGTAGTAACAGATGTTGTTTTAAATATATTTTATATTTTGTTTGAAAATTACAATAAGCACATTTAAACATTTCTACTTCATCGGAATTTTTATGTATTAATAGATGCCGACTTAAATTTCCTTTATGTATTGCTTGAAAATTACAATAAGCACATTTAAACATTTCTATTTCAACGGAATTTTTATGTAGTAATAGATGTGGTTTTAATGATGTTCTATGTTTCGTTTGAAAATTACAATAAGTACATTTAAATATTTCTACTTCATCGGAGTTTTTATGTAGTAATAGATGTTGTTTTAAATATGTTTTATATTTTGTCTGAAAATTACAATAAGCACATTTAAACATTTCGACTTCATCGGAATTTTTATGTACTAATAGATGCTGATTTAAATTTCCTTTATGTTTTGCTTGAAAATTACAATAAGCACATTTAAACATTTCTATTTCCACGGCATTTTTATGGAGTAATAGATGTTGTTTTAATGATCTTCTATGTTTTGTTTGAAAATTACAATAAGTACATTTAAACATTTCTACTTCATCGGAATTTCTATGTAATAATAGATGTCCCTTTAAACTTATTTTATATTTTGTTTGAAAATCACAAAGGCCGCATTTAAACATTTCAATTTCGTCGGAATTTTTATGTAGTAATAGATGTTCATTTAAATATCCTTTACGTTTTGTTTGATAACTATCTTGATCAAATTTGAAAATAAGATCTTGTATGGATTTCGTATCACCAACAAGTTGATTTCTAAGATTTTATTTCCGTATTATTTGTTCATCGTCATCTTGAGATACTGTAGAATTTACTTGATCTTCTCGAACAAAATAACATGAAGTGGCACTAAAAAATAATAAAAATAAAGCGGAAAATAAGACAATGTCAGTAAAAGTAAAATTATAACATATTATTAACAGGTAGTTTATTAAAAGCTGCTTTTTTATTACTGAAAAATGTTTCCTCAGTTTGTTGTTCTTATGCAGAAAAGTGCGTTTTAAGGAACCAGCAATCTTCTTGTAATCTTAATATAGATTTTTATTCGAAACATTTCATTATATTAAGAGCGAAAGAAATGTTTGAACTTTCATTCTCTTAGTAAATTTGATACCATTTGACACTACTGATACTAATCTCATTGAAAATATAATAAAAAAGCATGAAAAACTATTAAACAATTTAACAAAGCGGATTTAAAAGTTACTTATAGTTACATTAAAAATACAAGACAAAGAAAATTGATTGATTATAATCCAATAAACGGAGCAATAAAACTAGCAAAAAATTCAAATTGATGAATAAGAGGAGCAACATACATTCTAGGAAGACCTTCGAAGAAGTCTTAAACCAATTCATATAATGATATTTTTGTTGATATTAATATGATTATCAATTTTTAACACAGTAAGAATGCGGAAAAAATAAGGCATAAAGAAAACAGTATATCGCAATATTATACAACAGTTATCACCATTACAACAAATACTTAATTTTTGTATCCGACGTGCATTTCGCTAACTATGTTAATATCATCAGGAGCGATAAATGACTAAACCTAAGACTACAAACTAGATTATTTATACTAAATTTGGAATTACTCGAGTGGACCTAACTTCACCCTAAGCACTGATTCCGGACGAGTAACCTGTACGTGAGGAATAGATCCTCGATTCTTATTTAGACTATTTTTACATATTGTTACTTCAATCCTTTCAAATGTATCTTATAATTTCCTATCACAAACATTCTTTATTAACCCTAAATTATTTAATGTTACAGTATAATTTTCTTCAAGAGCGTGTTCGGCTATATTTGGGTTTTCAGATCTACCGTACCTAAAAGTCTTGTTTGAAGCCATCTTGTCCAACATACTTCTTGTTACAATCATTACAACTTGTCTCGTAAATTCCACTATCACGCTCCTGAGTTTTTTCTATCGGGTTTCTCAAGGTATTTTTTAAGTTATCTGATGACTTATAGACTAGCATGAGGCCTACATTATTAAATGCCTTATTTAGTCCCCTGGTATATCCTGGATTATATAAGAATGAAATATATTTCGCCAACTTCTGGTCACAAGTAGAAAAAGTGGGATTATGATAATTTATCCTAAACTTATATCTATTTATTAACTCGTTTATTAAGTTGTCGTCATAACTATGATGATTCTAACTATATTCTTAATACTATTCCATTCATTTCTGAATCTGAATTTATTTAACAAGAAAGTGACTAAACGATAAACCAAAAAGTGTAACGCGACAAGTTTATGTTGTTTACAATGAAATGAATTGTTAGGAATGTATCTATCTGTTACAGTCTCTTTCCTATAGATGTCAAATTCTAATTTATTATTATTGTTAATAACTAAAATATCCAGGAATGATATCTGTTAGTTAATCTGAATTTTATATGTAAATTTAATGGAATGGACTTTTAATTTAAAAACAAAATCTTCTACACTTGATTTTTTGTATCGAAAATCGTGAATACATCATTCATATACCTAAACTACAGGGGGCTCCATATATATGGAATAATGATTCCACAGCATCTATTAATAAGTGTATCAAAAAAATGTTTAAATAAAAGTTATAGGGTATTATACGGCGCACATGCTGACGTTAACAATAAAATGTTTTGAACTCTCAGTTCGAAGAAATTACGCCATCTTGATTTTTTTAAATGGAAAGTCCTGTATATTATTTTATTTTTGAATCCTACTAAAAATTCTAGATATTATTTGTCTAACATACCATATGTCTAATTTGAACTGTTTTGGAATTATTGTCATTTTAAATTTAAAATAAAAAAGACAAGCAACTATTAATAAATACTCCAGGTTTATTTTTAAGGTAATAATTAATCAAAATGTCTACCGTTAACAGCGAGGAAATGACCCAATCTGTCATAAACAGCCTAAACAGAGTTTTGCAGGGAAACTGAGGTGATCCGTGCTACTTCATATTGAATTCTTTGTTGTAAATCATCTACAGTTTCAGGTCGACTTCGGTAAACTTTGGTTTTCAGATGACACTATAAAAAAAATCGAGTGGCGTTAGATCGGGACTCCTTGCAGGCCATTCTACAGCACCTCTTCTACCTGTCCATCGAAAAATCGCATCCAAATATCTACGAACATTGATTTCATAGTGAGGAGGTGCTCCGTCCTATTAATACCACAGATTCGTGTATCCAAATTATTTTCATCGGGAAAAGACCTGCACAAGTTGGAATAACTTGCTCTTGGAGTAACTGTAAATACCGCTGTCCTGTAAGATTTCCATCGATAAAAAAGGGCCTAATGATATGACGTCTACAAATCCCTGCCCACACGTTTATCTTTTTTAGTCTTTAAGAATGACTGTCGATTATCCAGTGGGGATTCTTAGTAGACGAGTACCGGCAGTTATGCCTGTTAATTCTTCCGTAAAGACAAAATGTCGCCTCGTCAGAAAAAACAATATTATGAATTAGGTTAGGATCATTATTGATTCGTTTCATCATGACTTCGCAAAATTCAACGCATCTATCGTACTGTCAGAATGTTTAAGGTTTCGTGGCTTGCCGATGCCCGGACTGTGGGACCAAATAGCATAATGAGGCACCTGGATACAAAAAATTCCGGAGGTAAAATAGCCCCCCGTTCGGATCTCCGGGTGGGGGGCTAGTTCAGGGGCATCAACATGCAGAGATCACAACTTTAAAATAGATTTCTCCAACATACGAGGTTTAAACTCGAACATAGAGTCAGTGCACCAACACCTGCAATCAAATAAACCTCATGTACTCGCTCTGTTTTTTGATGGAAAAAATACCGTTCAAAGCAGTGGCTTGACAAGTGTTACGGGGACTCTGCCCCTGGAAAATTAGTCATCATTTACTGGTATGCTGAATTTGAACGCGGTCGTACAGATACAAATGATGGTGAAAGCTCTGGACGCCTAAATGAGGTGGTTACATCGGAAAACATCAAAAAAACCCACAAAATTGTTTTCGATGACCGTAAAGTGAAATTGCGTGAGATAGTTGACACCCTAAAGATATCAAAAGAACGTGTTGGTCATATTCTGCAAGAACATTTGGGCATGAGAAAGCTCTGTTCGAAATAGGAAACGCGTTTGCTCACGGTGGAGCAAGAACAAGAACGTGTGGATGATTCTGAGTGCTGTTTGGATCTGTTTAAGTGCAATAAAAAGGCTTTTCCATACGGTATGTGACTAGCGATGAAACATGGGTCCACCACTACACACCGGAATCAAATCGGCAGTCAGCTGAATGGAAGCAGCCCGTCAAAAAATGCTTGAAGCGACCAAAAACACAACAGTCGGCTGGGAAGGTTTGGGCCTCTGTATTTTGCGATGCGCATAGAATAATTTTTATCGACTTTGCTGAGACGGGAAAAACCATCAATAGCGAATATAATATAAAGTTATTGGTGCGTTTGAAGGCAGAAATCACAAAGAAACGGCCTCATATGAATAAGAAAAAGTGCTCTTTCAACAAGACAATGCACAGTGTCACAAATCAATGGTTACGATGGCCAAAATTGCATGAATTGAAGTTCGAATTGCTTTTTCATCCACCGTATTCTCCAGATTTGGCCCCCGGCGACTATTCTATTCGTAGACCTCAAAAAATGCTCGCGGCAAAGAGATATGGCTCCAATGAAGAAGTTATCGCCGAAACCGAGGCCTATTTTAGAGGCAAATACAAATCTTTCTACAAGAAAGGTATAGAAATGTTAGAAAAGCGTTGGATTAATTGAATCGCTCTTGAAGGAGACTATATTGATGAATAAAGTCGAATTTGGCAAAAAAAAATGTTTTTAGTAGCTAGACCAAAAATTTTTCAGCCTACGTGTTACTTATTCCGTAAAATTACTACATAGTCACAGATCATTTGTTTTCAACTTACCAACAGAAATATATACACTTACGCACACTTAAATTTGCATCCAGTACTACTACTAAATGTAATACGGTATGATTTATAGGTATTAAGATGTGATAGAACTAGAGGGTTTTCTATTAAGGTATTTCTTATTAGAAGACAGAGAGAGCTTTATATTAGAGAAAGACGCGAAATAATTTGGTTTTCGGGGTATAATGAATGTGGCAACGTAGCTTCTCGCTTGCTTCCTGCCACACGCAATCACGTATTATTTATTTCTATTTCGTATTGACGTATATACCAAAAATATCGTGTGAACAGCTTTGATGTGCTTTATATTTTATTAGTTTTTTTTTCTTTTTAGCAATTATTTTAACAAATAATACCATTGTATTAATAAAATAGGTTTAATAAAATAAATTAATTAAAATAAATTTATTCAAGTGAATCTTATTATTAATAACATAAATTAATCTCCTAAACAATAGACGTGTACCTTTAAAATCTTACATAATTAATATTCAAATAATTAAAATCAATGAAGATCAAATTGTCGTCTTTTGTTCTCTCACTGTCATAGTTTATTCGTTCTCGACTGGTTAGTCGACGATCACATTTTTGTGTAATGAATGTTTAAAAAATAAGGTCTATAGTAATAATAAATAATAACCTTGATACCATGACATGATATATAATAAAAAAATTTTAAATCAATACATCTAAATGTTATGTATTTTTGAGTGCTGAAACAGTATCTGGTATCAGTTTTTTTGTATCACCTACAGTTCTCTCACAATATGACGTCGATTACATTTCAAAATAGGGAAAATTTGATACATAAAAAATAAAAACTTAAACCCTGCTTTTATTTGATTAGGCTACAATTTTTACTCACGATAACATATTTCACTTCAATGCGAATATTTTAGGTGCTAATTTTTTTGTATTTCCTTTCCCTTTTCTCTGTGAAGTTTCTTGTAAAGCTTCTTCTCCGATGTCATGCATTTTGTTGTTCTCTATGAAGTGCCCAACAGTAATCACCCATCATGTTGAAATTCCACCATCCCTGGTACTGTTTCTCCATCTCCTTTATGTTCTGATGGAACCGTTCCCTCTGCTCTTCACTCACATTTTTAGGAAAAAAGTCAAGATGGTTGTGCAAGAAGTGGACTTTAAGGCTTATCAGACAACCCAGATTTTTGAACTTGTTTATCATATTAGCTATGTTAAGTTCATAGTTAGGGTATTTCACATTGCCCAAAAACTTAGTCACAACTTCTTTAAATGATATCCAAGC
Source organism: Pachyrhynchus sulphureomaculatus (assembly GCA_019049505.1). Lineage (NCBI taxonomy): Eukaryota > Metazoa > Arthropoda > Insecta > Coleoptera > Curculionidae > Pachyrhynchus > Pachyrhynchus sulphureomaculatus. The sequence goes on from CM032451.1 coordinate 89,580,667, forward strand.
CTCTTTGTCCTTTGTAATCATCCTTGCTTCAAAGTTGTAATCGAACATCATTTTACGAATATCAGGCCCAACGAAAATCCCTTCTTTCAGTTTGTCTTCTGATAAATGAGGAAATCTTTTACACAAATATTTAAAACATTCACCATCTTTAGGCAAGGCTTTCACAAATTAAGATTAACTTGATGTGTAGTAGTGGTAGAAGAATCTTTTTTGGATCTACTAAAGTTTTATGCAAAATGTTCTTCTCGCCAGGTGTTAAAGTTTTTCTTACGGGCCATTGTTTTTTGGACCAATGTTAATCCCTTGTTCTGCTGTCCCACTCACATATAAAACATGAAATTTTTGTAAATACCTTTTGTTGGCCAAGGATCATGGAGACAACTTTTAAATCTCCACAGAGCATCCAATCGTGAGCTGGATAGTTAATTTTCTGTAAAATTATGTTAAGATTTTCGTAAGTTTCCTTCATATGGACTGAATGAGCAACAGACAGTGAAGCATAAGTATTTCCATTGTGTAACAGAACACCTTTTAAACTAGTTTTTGATGAGTCTATAAAAAGTCTTAAATCTTCCTTCTTGTACTCAATGCCAAATTCGTTCATTAGACTACTAATATCAAGGCAGTAAACCAAAAGATCTTCCTGCTTGAAAAACTGAGCAAACTGTTGATCTCTTGTTCTATAATGGTAAATAGATGTTCCAGATTCCAATAAATGTTTAGCTTTTAGCAATCATTTAACTCAGCTTGTGTAAACAAATGTGGTTTTAAATTTTCTAGAGAACATTGAAAGTCATCATCATCCGGTGGACTTTCATTAAATTCGGGACTGGACTGTAAAACGTCATCAATAGACTGAGGTGACTCAGGGACAGGAAGTCCCGGTCCATGTCCTACCGGCCGATTAGCTGAAGTATGATAGACAATTACTTTCTTATTTTTGGAGAAACATCAACGCTGCAAAAATAACAATCATTTGAATGATTTTCTTGCTCTCTCTATACCATGGGTACTGCAAATCTAAAAGCTTTCTTTTCTTTCTTATACTATTTCCTAAGATCCTGGACACAAACATAACATACTTTGTGAGGAACCCAACATTTTTCTTGATTACCGATTTCTACACCAAAATATGCAAAGTATACTTTTTTACAAAGTCGGTAATGTTTCTTTGATGTTTTTTAACTACAAACTCACCACATATATAACAAAAAGTGTTGGGAGAGTTTTTACAACCACGATTAGCCATACTTTGAGTGTGAATCAAAACACATGGGTTAAACACTGCAATGCGAGGTTATATTAACTGGAAGAAAACAAACAGCTGTGACATTTATCGGAACTGCCAACCTAATAACATTTGATTTTACTGCCGACCTTATAAAATTCTGATTTTATTGCCCACCTAATAACATTCGAATGATAAAAAATAAACTTTTCACATTTTGTATATTAAAATGTGAAAAATTGGTGGGTGATACGACTTTTTTATTATTATTTTCGGACTCAGCACACCAAAAAAACATAGAAATCAGGTAACATTATTAAAAAAGTCTTTTCATCGTTGGCCTGTGTAATTAATTAAAACGATGCTTTGGATTATTTATTAAAAATATATCAATTATTAAGTATTGATAGCTAAATAAATGCGCGTGCGAGGCACGCATTTATTCTAGTATTTTTTAAAAGAAAGTCCAATCAGCCAATGCATATACAGTCCGTGGCCAAATTATTAGACGCACTGTGTTTTTTTTTTTTTTGGTAATTTTATGTTTCTTAAGAGTTTTTATGCAATAATGGTATATTTAAACTACAATATTATTGATTTTTATTTAAAAGAATTGTTGTAGACTACATATTTGTATTAATTTTTAACATATGGCAACACTATGTTGACAAAGTGATACATGAACGTAAAGAAGTACAAACCTGTAACAGTCGCGATCGGAATCGAGTCAGGTAGGGACGTGTTTCTGTGGCTTTATGGACTGTGATTGTTTGTTTAACAGTTTTATACTACTCAGTTATTAGTTTATTTTGTATACAGTGTTTTAAAAAAGTAATTGGACTATTTTCATTATGGGTAGAAAAGGCGATCTTTCACCACGTAAAAAAGCTGAAGTGAAGGCCCTTGTGATTGCGAAAACATTTACAAACCGAGAAATATCACGAAGATTGGAGGTTTCTGAAGCTAGTGTACGACGCATAAAAAAGAAAATTGAGTCAGGGAAAGAAAAGATGCCGTAGAAAACCAATTTTCACTCCACGGTCAGAGAGATGTTTGAAGAAAATTTGTGTAGAAAACAGATTTGCTACCACAAAGGTAATAAAATCACAACTCCAGGATGCTAGCGTAAATGCTTCTGAGCGCACTGTTCGAAAAAAATTGAAAGAATTAGATTTTAAGGCCTGTCGCCCCGCCAGGAATCCCAAGTTAACAGCTGCAATGAAAGCAAAGCGCCTGAAGTGGGCCAAACAATGGCAAGACAAAGATGTGGACTTATGGAGATCGGTAAGATACAGCAATTTAATCAATAATTGATACATTATTATCATTTTCAGTTAAATAAAGCAAATAAACATGGAAGTTTATATATTTTTCCTATTTTTTGACAGGTCTGCTTCGGTGACGAAAGCACATTCGAAATTTTGCAGAATAAAGCTCAGTATGTGCGTCGTCGTCATGGAGAAAAAAGTTTCATCCTGATTGTGTCGTCCCGACGGTTAAACATCCCACCAAAGTGATGATTTGGTCAGTCATCAGCGGCAAGGGCACTGGACGTCTGTACGTCGTCAAAGGAATAATGAGGCAAGATCAGTACAAAGAAGTATTACAAAATCGGTTGATTCCGCAGCTCAGAGAATGGTTTCCAAATAGGGAACCATTCACTTTCATGCAAGATGGAGCTCCTTGCCACACTGCTCGGTCTGTTAAAGCTTTTTTGGCAGAAAAAAATATCCCTCTGTTGGATTGGCCCCATTGAAAATGTGTGGGAGCTGATGAAAAGAGAAGTGGCTAAAGATGTGATTACCAACGAAACCTAGCTCCTAGAAAAGATTATTCATGTGTGGAATCATCATCCTCAAATGCAGGAGACAGTACAATCTTGCATTGATAGCATGCCGCGCAGAATTAAAGCTTTGATAGCGGCTAAAGGTGGCTCAACTAAATATTGACTTTTACTAACATTAATTTCACTTTTCTTTAAAACTTAATAAACTTATGCTTTTCTAAATTAATGCTGTTTTATTTTACGTCAAATAAATAGGTAATTGATTGGATAATATAAAAATAAAAAAGAAATCAATTTAAAATAATAAAACGGTACAATATCACTCGGTAATTAATATTTTACATGAAATCTCGCAGTGCGTCTAATAATTTGGCCAGGGACTGTATGTGATTCAAAATTTGAAAGAACGCCCGCGTTCGCACGCGCAGTTTTCTTCAAGCGAAAATTCACTTCATAAAATATATCAACACATTTATCTAATATTTTTGTAACAACTAGGAGGTAAACTGCCTTCATATTTTAACAAACGAAAGCAACGTATATTTTTATGTATATATTTTTTTATGACTTTTTACTTTTTAACGCACACATACGACAACAAAAATTGTAAAAAACGCATGCTTTTGATCGAAGAAAAAGTATGGATTCCTATCTTTTATATGTTAAATATCTGAAACTTTTACAATTAATTATGGCAATACGACGCACAGTGGAACCGAGGCGGCGAAAAGTCGATTTTATAAAAGTATGTGGAGAAGGATAATAAACACAAAAATTTGAAGAGAAATGTCTAAATTCAAAGAATCAAGTGTAATTTATTATGTTTACCTATCTGAATAGATTATATTCCCTATATAGATCACGCAAATAAATTACCTCTGATAACACATTATATTCTTACGTTTTTATTTCATATGCTGCCCACAATTTTTTAAGAACACTATGCTATATACATTTTTTAATTCAAAGTTTGATATAATAGCTGCATTAACACGTATTGGTTTCGTTTCTGATGCGAATATTTACGTGCCAAGTTAAATAATGCCACAGAACCAAAAATCTTCATAAAATTGTATCTTTATTTAGGCGTAACTATTTATCTACACTTTCCTACAATCTAAAATTAATTTTTATTAGAAGATTACATTGTTATTTATCATATCCAAATGGTTTTAAGTGCGATCAAGTGCGATTACGAGTACAATTAAATCATATATCCACGAACGTACAATTTGACTAGGTGAAAAAAGGGATATATATATAATCTCATTTTCGCCACACTGCGAAAGGTTAAAGTTCTCTCAGTAGACGAAAAATTGCCTGTTTTATACAATTTCCTTTTAGGAGAGACAGTTAAATATTCTAAATGCTAAGTATAACTTGAAATATAGAGAAATTAAATTATATAAGGATAGATATAGTGCACTAGTTTTTTTATGAACTCTAGCTGTGTAGCGTATATATTAAGCCCTGAGAAAGAGTCATTCATATGCGGAAGGCGTATATATAAATGTCTTAATTCACAATCAATATACGAGAGTTGTCTGAAAATAATGGTTTTGACGAATAACACCATCTTTATGTTGAAACTCAAAACTTTTCAGACTACTCTCGTAACATATTTGAATTATCGCCGAACTATATAATGTCTTTACGAACATATGTCGTCTAGGCATGAAACAAATGATTATTATGCAATCTTTCGATTGTTCTTTCCATCTAAGGAATTGCGTATCTGTTTTGTTACTATGGTAATGGTTTCAGTAACCGACTCACAAATATTATGCGTTTGGTTATAACGAACGGTTATCATTTCGAGCGCGTTGAAGCTTTAGGGTTAAAACAATTTGACGTTGATAGTCCTCTTACATTTGCAACTTTGCAGCATTATTAAACAATTAAAAATCACATTTCGACAGATTTCAGTTGGCTCCGCCTATTCCCTTCATCGCATCGCTTCGCGCGCTTCCTATTAGAAATGCGATTTCGAATCCAGGCGCGTTTTTCCCTTTGACGATCGATATAAATTTTTTTTTTTTTTTTATATTTTTTTGTAATTCGTGCGTTCAAAAACTTATATCCCAAATTTGAACATATTCATGTACATAGATTTAATTTTGATTATTTTAATTAATTATATTTCTATAATTTATACCTTTTGAAACCTTTACATTTTCTAAATTTGAAAGCATACATGTCAATTTTCGAAAATTCCATAGCCATATTAAATCCGCCATTTTGAATTTTTGAAATCTGACAGCGTATTTGAATTCAGCGACCCTAAAAACCTATAATAACATGCATGATGTGAAGATCTGTCTGTTCCCCGAATTGCGTGACTGAAAAGGTTAAATATATGTGTTCGTATTATGTGAATTTTACACAAATATATTATTTTTAGTTATTATAATGCCACACAAATAGTTTATATGATCATTCATTACATATTTAAGAAGTAATATAATTTTTGCCGCGAATCGGGCAAATGGCTCCACTGTGCGACGTGGTAAGCCAACTTTATATTGAAGCAGTGAATGCATGATGCTAAAATCTATTTTTTCTCAAAATTTCAACCACGGTTGCTCGTAAAAAATATCTTAAAAGCCATCATTATAAATTATTTAAAAACTTACATTTTTTCAGAAAAAGGAGTCGTATTTTTATTTTAGTATAAAGTATAAACCCTACGATAAAATATGGAATACGATATCTGATAAATGACCGCCTCGGATCTTCTTACAAACGGTTATACTTTTAAGGTAATTTTTCATCACGATTTCGCCCGTTTGTAGGCTTATGTAGGCTCGCTCTGATGCCTGTTGGCTATTCAATTGTTGTTGGACCGTTAGCATAGACCTTATCCTGAACGGGGCTTCAAAGAAAGAAGTCGAACGGACTTAAATAGTATGACCTGGGCGGCCAATTGATGTCTACATTAGGAGAAATCACTCTTCCACGAAATTTTTTACATAACAGGGCGATTGTTTCATCATTTATGTGGCATATAGCGACGTCCTATTCAAATTAAATGTCATCCACGTTGAGACCATCCACTTCATGTCAAAAAGTCGGATAACATCGTCGCACCGGCATCATTTTCAAACAAATACCTCTCCAAACTATCACTCGTTTTAGATGGAAAGGTTCTTCCACAATCATTTTTGAATTTTCAGACCCCCAAATACGACAATTTTGCTTATTAACATTGCCATTAAGGTGAAAATGGTCTCGTCGCTCAAAATGATTTTCTTGAAAAAAATAGAAATCAATCCTCTGCATTTTCAGCATCCAGTCGACAAATGTGTTGTGAATGGTTTTCCGGTTTCAATTCTTGTGTCAACTGGACTTTCGAAGTGTGTAGGGTAAGATTCTTACGCAAAATTCAGCGCAAACTCCTTGGTGATATGCTCAGTTGCTTTGAACATCTTGGAATTAACAAACTACAGTTTTTTGCCAACACTTGCAGCTATAGCAACTATGTTTTCAGCTGACCTTGCTGAACGAGCACAAGTTGGAGTCTTCATATCACTAACCTGTTCAAGACATTCAAATTTGTCGATTAAATCCACGATAGTTGAACAAGCAGGTGCCTCATAATGACCGAAAGCAGTACAAACTTTACGAGTCGTCTCTGTGAAATTTTCACCGTTTTTGTAGTAAGTTTTCCTACTTCAATGCGTTATTGGAGTGTATAATAAACCATTTTCTTTCACCGTATGGTTTTTACTTGACAGCTGTTAATACACTGGTAGTTATTTCGTTGACGGATAAAAAAAATAGTGTGTAGTTCAAAATGAAGGCTCTTAATGCAAAACCTCATAAACAGTTATTCAAGTTTAGGATTAAAATTGAAAATACAAAATAAGATTTGTTATCCGTTTCAAGAGTAAAAATACTGAACATTTCTTATTTAAATTGTCCAATTTTTAGACAGTCTTTAACTTTTAGCTGCGGTTTAATTTAACAACTAGTTTTACTAACGGCCTGGCAAATTTAATCCGAGTAATCTAAGCAGAATCCTAATAATATAAAAAGAAATAAACAAGATTTTTTTTTACTGTCACGAAATGTAACTTATCAGTTCTATTCCTCATTTTCAATCAGAACTACAATCTGAATTGTTCCAACTTAAACGATGATATGTGAATGGTTATGTTACTGCTACAACGAAAATAAATTTAGTCCTGCCCAGAGAAAAAGTTTAAAAACATCGTCTCTGACTGTATGTAATGAACTTCTAAATTTGATGGCCTTATGAAAGCTCTCTTTAAAGATTTTAAACGGGCCAACAGCTGCCAGGGATGGCATGGTGCCAGTTGGTGTCGCTGTGGAGTGGTCTATGTGTAAACAAACTTAAACTCTTAAATAACTGCAAAAAGTGTTATATTAGTGAGATCTATATCCTAGCAAACAGGATGTCTCAAATAGAAAACATCCCATATTTTTTATTAGAGTCATTGATTTGATGGGTAGTTTAACTTTGATGTTAAACATCAGCTAATGCTATTTTCTTAAGTGAAACACAGCACTGCTTATTCTTTAGTAATGTACTATAATAGGCGCCACTCCAGGGATAGGAGTGGCGCCTATTATAGTACAGTGAAACTTACTTTCACGAAATCAAGCAACTTCGTAACACAGTATTTAATCTGGAAAACAAACAGTCAAGTATGCCTTTTGTCAACAAGGTAGACCAAAAAATTTCGGCTCGTTACCGAAAACCTCAACTATTACTGGTTGGAAACAGGGATGATGTTATTGGTTGTTCTGCTATCTTTAAAAAACATACTAAAGCAGGTTTTGATATTAACTGTCAGTACGCCAGTGGTCTACTGTTTGAAGAGGTGGTTGAGAATTCCATTAAACTTAGTGGTACCCTATCAAAGAACGACTATGTGATAGTGTTTGCTGGCGGCGAAAATGCTCTCAGGGATAAACCGATATCACCTGACAGCTTAACCAAGATATTGTGTATTTCGATGAAAACTAATGTGATTGTGGTTGGTGCTGCTTATGCTGCTGGAAGAAAGGTATTAAATGGTTTGATATATGAAAATAACATGGGCATACACTCTTTTATACATAAAAACAGAACTGATGATTTGATGTTCGTGCCTATGGATGGCTTCATGCAGTTTGAGGAAAGGTCTTGGCATTGTCGACCGTCATATCCTGGCAAGAGACTCCTGTGTGGATTTATCGCTAATCAGATTATTTTAATGAAAATGCATGGGAAGCCGCAACACTTGGGGGGGTTACTGTAAACTTTAGTGAATCTGAGCCCGGGTTGGCTGTAGATAAGAGTATTTGTATCTCTCAGGTTAACAGTGAACAGAGTGTGGTCAATAATGATAATTTTTTAGCGTAAGCAATACTGACGGTGTCTCACTTCTGTTGTTAAATATTCAATCAATAAGGCATAAAACTGATGAGCTCCAACTTTTTCTAAATAGTGTAGATTGCCCAGATATATTGCTCTTAACAGAGCACTGGCTGCATAATGATGAATCGGTACCTTTCCAGGGCTACTCTATAGTGTCGAAGTATTCAAGGCGTACCTGTATCCACGGGGGGGGGTACTATGATAATGGTGAATAATGCGTTTTTGGATACTTATACTTTTGTTGATTTTGAGAAGAACAACTACATGATTGTTGAAAAAGAGTTTGAATTTTCTTTGGTTTATGTTCCTAAATTAAATTTATTTATTGTCTGTTTGTATAGACCACCAAATAATGACATTCCTTTATTTATATCTAGATTGGAAACTCTCATTTTGGCCTTGCCTTGGCACGCATGGATAATCTTGGCGGGAGATCTAAACATAGATTTTAATGACCAGTCGCATGTTAACTTTCATCTGGTGTCTAACTTACTGGACTCTTTAAATTTAAATATGCTTGTTCAGGAGCCGACGCGAGTTACGAAGTATTCTTCGTCCTTAATTGATTATGTTTGTACAAATCGTGATAGGAACCTTGTGAAGTGTTCAGTAATAAATGCGGGTCTTTCAGACCATGATTCAATTTTATGTAATTTTAAATTGTTAATGAAAAAATATAATAATGGAAAACGCAGAGGTAGGCTTTATACAAGGAAGAATTATAGTAGGTTTTCTCAATTATGTGCTGAGTGTGAGTGGGGCATAATTATGCACTCGGATGACCCACTAGCATACTTTCACGAATTACTATATTATACTTTAAACCGATCCTTTCCTGTTAAAACATTGAAAATAAAAAAGAAAAAACCATGGCTTACTAAGGGAATTATAATATCCTCGCGAAACATGCGTTCTATGCATTGGCTAAGAACATACTTTGCCGACAACTCTGATTTTGTTCGTTGTTTTAACAAATATCGTGGCATTTATAGAAGGACAATTAAATCCGCAAAGCAACTGTACTATAATGACCGACTACATGACTCTAATAACAGACAGAAGGAGAGTTGGAAAATTGTGAACGAGCTTAATAGTAATAAGCACAGCACTCTGTCCAATAGCTCTGGTTTAACGTCTGATATCTTAAACTCTTTTTATTGCACGATAGCGGCGGACTTAACCTCTGACTTAAATCCTAAATCGGATGCTTTGCGCTATCTCGATGATCTACGGGTGAATGACACGTTTTATTTTTATCCTACGGATATTTGCGAAATGAAGAGCATATTTGCTGAAGTGAAAAAATAGGAATGCCTCAGGTTGGGATAATATTTCAATGAAGGTTATTTCTGCTTTGCCTGACGCAGCATTGCATATGCTTGTTGAGGCAATCAATCAATCATTTCTTGTAGGACATTTCCCCCCATCTTTGAAGGGGGCACGAGTTATTCCACTCTTTAAAGGGGGCGAAACTAGCTTACCCTCTAACTACAGACCAATATCATTGCTTCCTACGTTGGCTAAGGTGGTCGAGAGGCTCGTGAGTGGTCGTATTCTCAATTTCGTCCTTAAGTATAACTTGTTGAGCACCTCTCAGTTTGGCTTTCGGGCTGGCAGAAACACTAATGACGCGATTTTTTCATTTCTAGAAAACCTATATGGCAAGTTAAATGATGGAGAGGTTGCTGCGGCGGTGTTCTGTGACCTCGCAAAAGCTTTTGATTGTGTGAATCATAGGATATTGCTGAGTAAGCTTGAAATCTATGGATTCAGAGGTGTGGCGTTGGCCTGGTTGGCATCTTACTTATCATCGCGCTGTCAATCTGTCTTTTTTAACGGTAATGAGTCGCGTGAATTGAGTGTCACTTGTGGAGTTCCACAAGGCTCTGTTTTGGGGCCTCTGTTATTTCTGCTTTATATTAATGACCTTTCAAAACTTAATGTCAAAGGGGTATTTACGATGTTTGCCGATGAGACAACTGTGATGTGGCACAATAGAGACGTGGTACAGTTGGAATGCGACATCAGTGGGGATATAGTGAAAATCGTAGATTGGTGTCATTCAAATTATCTAACCCTGAATATTTCTAAAACTAACATTGTTTCATTTAAATGTCAATTGAACGATATCTCACTTGATTCGCAAATTATTGAAGGCTTGACTTGTAACAAATTTTTGGGTTTGTTTATAGACACTAAATTGAGATTCTCTACTCACATTTTGCAGCTTTGTAAGAGGATTGCCAAGGGATGTTTTGCCTTGAGAGTAGTGTCTCGGGAATTAGATGTTTCTATCGCGAGAAATGTATACTTTGCTCTGATTGAATCGCACCTCCGTTATGGGGTATGTTTCTGGGGTTCCTGCTCTAACCAATTATTGAATAAGGTCTTTATGCTACAAAAGCGAGCACTGCGTTATATGTTTCAATTGAGTTCTCGGCAATCCTGCAGGAGTGTTTTTATTACTAAGAGAATTCTAACATTGCCTTGTATATTTATTATTGAAACAGCCTGCCTTATACATAGTAAGTTTGAGGAAGAGATAGGGGCTTCTTGTGCGTCCACGACGCGTTCATCTTATGTGGCCTCACTACCCATTCCCTCTTCAGCTTTAATAAGGGACTCTATAATATTTATGAGTAAGAAAATATTCAACCACTTGCCTTTGAACGTCAGGAAAATTTTAAATAATAACCGATTTAAGCGGGAGGTTCGGAAGCTCTTAATTGGGAGGGCCTACCATTCAGTTAAGGAGTTTTTTGATGACACTCTTTGATTACCAAGTGTGTATATGGCGTGTAGGTGTATGTCTTTTTCTTTTTTTCTTTTATTTATTAAGCAAATGTGAACTTTTGTACATATCACTGTTCATGAATAAATTTTAACCTTAGAAATAATGTATATATATATATATATATATATATATATATATATATATATATATATATATATATAATATAGATAACTTTGTAGACAAAAGAACAATCTTTTTTTACAATAAAGCTTTATTTGATTTGATTTGATTTGATTTGATAATTTTTATAGTTATTTTCTATGTCGCCTGGATAAAATAAAATGAATTTAAAATATACTTGAAAACTCACTCTACATTATTCCCAAGAGATGAAAACTTCAAGACATTTATTAGAGGCCTACTGTATTTTCTTTCTCAGGAGAATGACCTTTCCTACACATCCAACTTACATTTGTCATATTGTTCTTAAAAGTGCTTTTAATAAATTTATTATGCTTACAAATCCAACAAATACAAGCATACAGGGTAAACAAAAACATGAACAATATTTTATGCTCCTACGAACTTAAGTTGTTACAACATTTTTTTTAATGGACTTCTTGCTTCTATATACCCTTGCTTTCCATATATTTTAGTCATTGTACTGAATAATAGTTTTATTTACACAATTTTTGCAATTACAGAATCAAAAACTACTTCTTTCAATAGGTATATAGATGGTGAATGGACCAACCTGAATATTATTTCCAATTACCTTACTACTCTAATGTAAACACCTTATAAATTTTAATGCACTTACCTTTCTTGGTTATCCTCATCCTTTATATCAATCTCTTCAGATTTTATTAAGTCACACTCTTTAAGAAATGGATCATTGCCTGTTTTCTCATAAATCACTTCACTAAAAAACAAACAATTCTGTTTAATTTACCAATTTAATTAAAAGGCCTTAAAAGAAACAGGTATGTCACATGAATCAAAACTGAAAGTACAATTTCACTGGTTCCAGCAAAACTAACACTTATGTTTTACATTTTTCTATAAATGCTTCTTTAAAACTTGAAAACTTCATAACCAACAAATTATATTTTCATGTTATAACATAATTTTTCATTCAACTTAAACTTTAATTTTTTATTCACTAAATGTAATCAATACTAAGTATAAAAGTACGTTAATTTAGGGCAAATATGTGTCATAAATGTAAGTATATAAAACAGCTAATTCTACTTTCTGAATTGACTTAAACATTTATCACTATTGTGATAGTATGAAATCACTGCATATTACTTTTTCAATATGTTTAATATTCCTGAATAACTATTAATCAAATATAGAACAAAAACCTTGGCAAATGATACTTACACACGAAAAAAAAAAAAAAATGCATGAGAACTGGATTTATTCTGGATAGCTTGGCTATCCATATATAAGTGAACTTACATAAAAATATGTTGAATTTTAAAAAGAGTAATTTTAAATAAACTTATAATCAAAAACAAAGTGTCCTGATAAAATTCTTAACATCACTATAATAAAATAGGCCTTTTGCTCAGTAGATAATTCAATTATGTTAAAGAATAAGGTTGTTCATAAAATAAAATAGGCTAGAGTCCCAGGTAAATATCTGTTGTATATTGAAATGTTTCTGTTTTTATCAATGAAGCCTAGAAGTCTGTCAAATTTTAACATACTGAGGACTGAATCCAATTATCGGGTCATAAACTACTATACCATATAAAAGGTATAAAATAGCTTCTAGTACGGTGCATTTCAGAAAAAATTATTATGATTTTAAGAGTAATATATATCTTTGTAGCATTAGAGTTATTGTGTTCTGTATAAGTAGAAATTACTGAATTATTACCAATATTTTCTGAAGAATTCATTGTTTCTGCTTTGCTTACATAAACCTCATGCATCTGGTGACCTAGCCTAAATATGAGTGGCATTTTACATTAAACTAGTCCAACTTTTTTATTTTTACATATTATTCACATATATATGATATATATAAAAACCTGGATCTTGTTGATGTATGAAATGTCAATTTAAAGTCTTTTATGATGGCATAAAACTTAATTATATATTAAACATATAATAACAGAATTTCTAGGAATATTTTTACTATAATGTTACTAGAAGTATATTATTTAATTTTTCAGGGAACAATACCAAAGCTCTATATAATTTTTATTGTAACCAAAATATGTTAGTGTAGTATAGTTTTTTTTTTTTAAATTATGAGTTAATAGAGATGGTGAGAGAGAGGCGAGAGGAAAAATGAGTTGTATTAAAGTATCATTAGTGGGTGTTACATTTTTTATGTGTTTCAGTAACTCTTGTACCATTGACCATCTTATGAATTAAGCTCAACTTATATGCAATAAACCAAAAAGACTTACTTATCTGAAGATTTTGGTTCAGCTTTTGTTAATATTTCACCATCATTTTTATTTTCTATTACAACAGTATGAGGTATATGTTTGTCCTTTTTTACATATGAAGTAGTAGACATCTCTACGTTACAATAAAGTTCTGTTTCTTTTTTAATGCTAGATAGTCCAGTAAAATCCACTTTTTCCTCCATTAGTGCACCAGTAGTAAAAGCATTAAAATTCTCAGCTTCTTTAAGCAAGTTATTAATCATTAAACTGGCCATATCCTTGGGAGCTTCAGTTGATTTTGATAAAATTACTTTTCATCACAAATATTTTCATTTTTGTTTTTAAAACCAAACAAATTTAAAAAATCCCTATATAACTATGTAAAATGGTGTACGCACAAAATTATTGGTTAGGATCAGACTGTAGCATAGCACCTCCAAAACTTTTTCAACCAGCTGTCTGCAGCGCTATCGTGATAAGATTTTGGAAATAGCACCCTGATAGCCAGTGTTGCACTACAAAAACTTGGTCATCTGTAGTTTGGAGTCAATTTGACGCCAAGTTTACGGTAAGTTTTTGGTGAGCAACATTTGGATACAAGTTGATCGAAATCTACGGCCGGTAATTGAATACAAGTTGTAGGCAAACTTGTATTACAATATGTACTCCAACTTTTGTACAAGCTCACTCCAATAACTTGTACAGTTTTTTGTAGTTAAGTTGTACTCAAATTGCGTAGGAATTTACTGCCAACTTCACTACAGCCTTGCCCTCTCCAACTTTTTTCTTCAAATTGACTACGAATTCCGGCCCTAGAGTTTATAAGTTGGATTCAGCATGGCTATCAGGAAATATTTCCTTGTTTTGAGTTTGGCAGCGAACGAAAAAGCAATTTATATACTTTTTATCTGCTGATAGTACGAGTTTATCTATTTTTTTTTTAACGGTGACACTATAAGAGGAACAAAGATAAAGTGAAAACTATAGCAATTTATTTGTTTATTGATAATATTCACATTATTTTCGGTTCAGGGTTGCCATTGTTGAATTTAGATGGAAATTAACTTGAATCCCTTTTCTGTACTTAAGAAATCATGTGCGTCCAGGAATGGTACGACTATATAGACATTTACGATCAAACTATTGGTTGTATCCGTCGAACAGTTCAGAGATTCGAGGGAATAGAGACGTCTCCTCCCTTGGCACGACAAATCCAGTTTAAAAACATAAACTTAAGTGAAATTTGGAATGTTTTAAAACTAAGCATTATTTTTTTATTACCCTTGCGACATCAATACTACTAAAGACTTTTTTAAGGATCTATCATCCTAAATTTACGAAATAGTATGCAGTTGTTTTAATTACTTATTTGAAATTTATTAAAAATGCTCGTTCTATTATGGGTAGGCGTCACAGTTTTTTTATTATGGTACCCAAACAACATCTTAAACTGAATTCTCTGTTGAGAATACCTTTTTTTTCTGACATACTTCAAATTAAAACTTATAATAACATACATAAGTTTTACAAAACAAAACAATATTGTATAAATCACAAAACTGGTAAAACCAGAGAAATACTAAAAAACGTATTGAGAAAATTGAAAAATTATGGCCATCCAGGATTAGGTTTAGATTATCGTACTGTTCGCAGTATCTGAATCCCTGGTTCTCTCGGCATTTTTATTGAAGTAGTCGATGTGTGGTGTAATGCAACACATCCAGGGACAAAAAAATACTAATGTGAAAATGGTCGTTTACTATATTTAGCTGAAAATTAAAACCAACTACCAAAATTGAACAGAGCCCATTATTCACTGCTCTCTCATCTGTCAATCCGAGTCGGAATCGGCAGAAAAAGAAAACAAAACTCACAGTACTTATCAGAGTACAATAATTTGCATCTTTAGCTGATGTAAGCCTAGTCTTGAAGGCATGCCTGCCCTTTGTTCAAGGCGACAGACTGATAGAGGAATTGTTTGGTAGCTATGACTAAATGTGAACCAAGTCCATATTTTAGCAGCCATTCATTGCTCTTTTATCTGGCAATCTATTACGAGATGCGTTTTGCCATATCACGGCTCACAGCCGGGGTAGGATCTACGCTGGAAATGCAAATTAATCTATTTTACTTATTCTTTGCGCTAGTAATGTCTTTTTTTTTTGTGGATCTAGCACATGTGCTGCAGTGAAATCTCTAAAACTCTACAGGAGCGACACGTGTGCGAAAAAAGCGATTCAGGTTGCTCTTGAATCGCTGTAAATTATACTCAGTCTGAAACACAGACCTGGGCAAATTATTCCAAAGGGATGAGGTTCTCTATATAAAAGACTGTTTGGAAAGGGTTGTACGAGGAGTAACAAGCTAAACTTCAAACGGATGTGAAGTATTAACGAGATGTGTGTTTCTAGCATGCACCGCTTTGGGGGGAATTAAGCGGGCTACATCCACCGAACACTTTCTATGAAAATACTTGTAGAATAGACTCAGATCGCCAACCGTTCATCGATGTTCCAATGAATCAAGTTTGCTGGCCAGTTCCGGGTCTCCAATCAGGCGAATAGCTGTCTTCTGAATAGAATCCAACAAATGCAGTGTATATTTGGGAGCAGAGCCGCCCAACATGAGAGCAGTATTGGCTCGTTGGCTGAATTTGAGCTTTGTACACAATTAACAGTTGTTGTGGACTGTAAAGCTTTCTAGTTCGAAATAATATTCCCAGCTTTTGAAAAGCTCTCTTTGTCATGCTCGCAACATATTCATGCCAAGACATATTTGCTCCCAAATTAACGCTCAGCAAATTGATGCTAAAGAACTGGAGTGCCCCGACATAACTAAGTGGGGTTCAGCAACGTTAACTTTTTTAGAAAAACCTGCCGCCTAGGTTTTTATAGCGTTAAATTCTATTTAGTTACGGTCACCTCAAGATAGAATTTCTTCCAGGTCTTTGCTACGTTCAACGACCTCCTGCTGTCTGTGGATATTTGCATGAGTAGCCGATGTTCAAGCGTTCAAAGTAAATGATAACATAAGCGTACTGTCATCGGCAAAGCTGTAGATTGGATTCCTGTTTTTTTCAGCACGTCGTTAAAGTAAACAAAAAAGTCGGTGTGGAGCCCTGGGGCAACAGCGTTAATAGCAAAGGTGTTAGAAAGAAACCCGTCGATTGTAACTTGTAAAGAACGCTCCGTGAGGAAACTGGAGAGCCATAAACAGAACTTTTCAGACATACCAGAAGAGTGTAGCTTAGCCAACAATCCATCGTGCCAAACACGGTCGCACGCCTTGGATATATCAAGAGCCACCACTCGAAATTCTCCACAGTGTTCCATTCCGTTGTTCTAAACATGTATTACATAAGTTAGAAGATCTGCTGTTGATCTATGTTTACGAAGGCCATATTGATGATCGCTAATAACATTGAATCTTTCAAGATATTTTAAAAGTTGCTGATTGATAACCTTTTCCATAGCTTTCGTTATTATTGAAGCAATGCGACTAGTCGGTAATTGTTTGGCAAGGTCCTCTTTTTGCGGTATCGGCTGAGCTGTGGTGCATTTCCAGCAGGAAGGAGATATTTCCTTTCTGTAGGGTAGGTTGAAAAGTCTACTGAAAACTTGTGTTTTTTTTTTTTTTTATGGGTCTAGCACACGTGCTGCAGGGAAGTCCCTAAAGCGCTCCAGGAGCGGCACGAGTGCGGAAAAAAAAAACGATTCACGTTGTTCTTGAATCGCTGTAAATTGTACTCGGTGGGAAACACAGCGCTGGGCAAATTATTCCAAAGGGATGACGTTCTCCATATAAAAGATTGCTTGAAAAGCGTTGTACGCGGAGTAACAAGCTGAACCTCATACGGATGCGAAGCACCAGCGCGACGTGTATTTCTAACATGCACCGCTTTGGGAGGAATTAAGCGGGCTACATCCTTCGAACACTTTCCATGAAAATACTTGTAGAACAGACTCAAGTCGCCAACCGTTCTTCGATGTTCCAGCGAATTAAGGCCGCCGGTCAATTCCGGGTCCCCAATCAGACGGACCGCTCTTTTCTGAACAGAATCCAACAAATGCAGTGTATGTTTGGGAGCGGAGCCCCAAACGTGGGAGCAGTATTCCATAGTTGGTCGAATTTGGGCTTTGTAAAGAATTAACAGTTGCTGTGGGGTGTAAAGCTTTCTGGTTCTAAATAATATTCCCAACTTTTGAGAAGCTCTCCTTGCTATGCCTGCAACATGTTCTTGCCAAGACATATTTGCTCCCAAACTAACGCCCAACAAATTGAGCGACGATGCTAGGGGAATGGAGTGCCCCGACATAACTATGTCGGGTTCAGCAACGTTAACTTTTTTAGAAAAAACTGCCGCTTGGGTTTTTGTAGCGTTAAATTCCACTTGGTTACTGTCACCCCAAGATAGAATTTCTTCCAGGTCTTTGTTAAGTTGAACGACCTCCTGCTGTCTGCGGATACTCGCCTGAGCAGCCGATGTCCGAGCGTTCAAGGTGAATGAAGAGACAAGCGTACTGTCATCTGCAAAGCTATAGACTGGATTCCCGGTCTTTTCCAGCAGATCGTTAATGTAAATGAGAAAGAGAATAGGAGACAGAATGGAGCCCTGGGGCACACCGGCGTTGATAGTGAGGGTGTTCCGTCACCGCCACTCGTAAAGAACGCTCTCTGAGGAAACATGAGAGCCACAAACAGAACTTTTCAGACATACCATAAGAGCGTAACTTAGCCAACAGTCCATCGTGCCAAACACGGTCGAATGCCTTGGATATGTCAAGAGCAACCGCTCGAGATTCTCCAAAATGTTCAATTGCGTTGTTCCAAACATGTGTTACATAAGTCAGAAGATCTCCTGTTGATCTATGTTTACGAAAACCATATTGGTGATCGCTAATAATATTGAATCGTTCAAGATATTTTAGAAGATGCTCATTGATAGCCTTTTCCATGACTTTCGATATTATTGAAAGCAGTGCGACTGGTCGGTAGTTATTTGGCAAGGTCTTCTTACCTTTTTTAGGTATCGGCTGAACCGTGGCACATTTCCAGCAGGACGGAAATATTCCCTTTCTGTAGGATAGGTTAAAAAGTCTACAGAAAACTGGTGTTAGTTCCCTTGCACAGTTTTTGAGAACTATGGCAGGTATTTCGTCAGCGCCAGAAGCCTTCTTGGTGTCTAGCTTCATTAAAATACGCTTTATGATGCGCTGTTTGAAGACAACATCGGGCATCCTTGACTGCAATATGGGAATAGTAGGTGGTGTTTTTCCTTGGAAATCGACAGTAGAATGTGAAGCAAAGAGTTCAGCCAACAAGTTCGCTCTCTCAACAGGTGTGGTTGCAATGGAATTATCTAGCCGTGTGAGTGGTGGTATGGTGGATTTGGTAAAATTTTGACTAACTGCCTTAGCGACTGCCCAAAAGGACCTGGAATTGTTGGGACAAGCGAGAAGTTTGTTTCTAATTCGTTGATTGTGTGCCTCCTTGGTTTCGTCGATAATTCCCTTGCATCTGTTCCGGGCATGAACAAAGATGTTACGATTTACGGTGTTAGGATTTTCACGCCATTGTCGATAGGCAATATGTTTAGAAGCAACAGCTTCTTTGCATTTTCGATCGAACCAAGGCTTGCCGTTGGAGGAGCATTTCTTCGAAAAAGGGATGTAAGCTTCCATACCAGCCAAAATAACATCGGAGACCTCCCTGGCGCAGTCAGATGGGTTATCGGATCGAAAACAAATGTCCATCCAAGGGAAAGTTCGAAAGTATTCCATAAGATCTTCCCATTTAGCAGATTTGTAGTGCCAAATCTTGCGCGGCCTAGGCGCCTCTCTGTCACTGATTGGCAGGATACTCGATGTCGAAAGCAGTTTATGGTCGGAAGAACCTAACGGCGGATTTACGGTAACCGTGTAAATCTCCGGATTGGTGGTTAAAAACAGATCAAGAAGACTGGCGAACTCCCCGTCTCGATCAGGGATCCGTGTTGGTTCATCAATAAGCTGAGTTAAGCCATAACTAATTGAGAATGATTCAGCTTCACGACCTTGTTCGTCGGTAGTATTGGAATATTTAAGCCAGTTGATATTGTGGACATTAAAGTCGCCCAGGATGGCAATTTCGGCACTTGGATAGTTACTTTGTAAATGATCGATGGTGTCTGCAAGAGAAGCGAAAAGTGTTCGAAAATTGGTATCACTTGGTGGTCGATATAGGATACAGATGAACCTTGTGGTTTGTTGAGTCGTTATTTTTAACCACATAACATCAAAGTTTGGGGGCTCCAGAGCTTCTTCTCGTTGACAAGAGAGGTCGCTTCTGACAAAAAGACAGATTCCAAAGTTACGCCTAAATCGGGAATAGAAGTCGTACCCAGGATAAAGATAGTTGACCGTGCTGGTCGATGGACTGACCTTGATTTCACATAGAGCGAGTACATGAGGTTTATTTGATTGCAGGTGTTGATGCACTGAATTTATGTTCGAGTTTATACCTCGTATGTTGCAAAAATCTATCTTAAAATTATGATGTCTGCAAGTCGACGCCTCCGAACCAACCCCCACCCGGAGATCCGAACGGGGGGCCATTCTACCTCCGGAACTTCTTGCATCCAGGCGCCTCATCATGCTCCTTGGTCCCACAGTAGTTAATGTGGAATTTTCCTGTTCTGTCACATGTTTATCTTTGCCTTCTTTGGCTTTGATCCAGGGGGTGTTATTATTGGGTAGTTTGGGTTCTGACCAGATACTTTTCCAATGACCTGTGAGTTGTTGTTTGTTTGGTGGTTCGGTCACTGCTGTCTGTTTGCTGTGCATAGTTTTCCGGTAGAACTGTGTTTGGCTTCTTCGGAAGAGGTTGTTGGTATCTTTCCTCTCGTTTGGTTCCTTGTATCTACGGAGTCTTGCGGCATATACGGATAATTTTTGTTTTAGAATATCCAGGATTTCTGGCAGTGTTCTGTCGGGAGACCCGGACTTGATCTTGTTTATACTCTGTGTGATTCGTTTGGACACGTTCCCGCTGATAAACTGGGTAAGGTGTCCCAGGTATCTCCTAATGTTGTTGATTTTGTTTTCTATTCTTATTTGCCGTTTGAATTTTGGTTTTGTGCTGTTGGGATTTCTTTGCCGTTGCGGGAGTTTTTGATTAAATACTTCGTCGGTTGCGTTCCTGATTGATGGTGGTGGGTCTAGGCGGCGAGTGATTCCCTTCTCAGTGGTTTTTTTTTTTTTGTCAGGACTTGTGCTTTTATCAAAGCAACGCATGGTGTGTTCGTTTGTTTGGTGTGTTCGTTTGTTACCTGTAGTATAACTCATGCGTTGCCCTGATTTTCCCGCCTTGGTGGGTGTCGGCTTACTCTCGCCTTCACAACACTTTTGGCAGGTCCATTGTCAGTTGCCCGGTCTTCATCGTTTTGGTCGAGCTGCCATTTCCCGCGACGTCCTCGACCGTTACGTCGCTCGCCCGATGCTTCTTTTATTGGTCTACTGTTGTTTGGGATGTTTTTAGTGTTTTGTGGTGTCAGAAGCTCAAAGTGTCCCGACATTGGGTTGCCTGTTAGTAGAAGGTAAATAGTTTCGGTGTGTTTTCTTGTGCTTATTATTGTTGGCTTGTCCCTAAAAGTTATTTTTGTATCTCTTGTTCTTCGTTGTTTTGAGAAGATATGAAAATTGCTATTCTGGGTTTCCGAGAGGGCAAGTATCTCTAGGCTCGTTCCATAGGTGCCATTTTTCTTCATATAGTTATAGTAGTTATTGTTATAGTGTATTATAGTGTTACTACGGCAGGTCAGAAGCTTTTTTGGTTTCTAGCTTCATTAAAATACGTCTTTTGATACGCTGTCTGAAGACAATATCGGGCATTCTTGGCTGCACTATGGGAACGGTAGGTGGTGTTTTTCCTTGGAAATCAACAGCAGAATGTGAAGCAAAGAGTTCAGCTAACAAATTCGCTTTCTCAACAAGAGTTTTTTGCAATATCTGGTCGCATGAGTAGTGGTATAGGGGATTTGGTGAAATTTTAACTAACTGCCTTAGCGACTGATCAAATGGACAAGGAATTGTTGGGGCAAGCAAGAAGTTTGTTCCTAATTCGTTGATTGTGTGCCTCCTTGGTTTCGTCGATAATTTCTTTGCATCTGTTCCGGACACCCACAAAGACGTTGCGATTTTTGACGTCAGGATTTTTAGGCCGTTGACGGTAGGCAAGATATTTAAAAGCAACAGCTTCTTTGCATTTTCGATCAAACCAGGGGCATTTCTTCGAAGAAAGGATGTAAGTGTCCATACCCGCCAAAGTAACATCGGAAACCTCCTTAACGTAGTCAAATGAAAACAAACGTCTAACCAAGGGAAATTTTTCATGAGTACTCCCCATTAGCAGAACTGTGGTGTCAAATTTTGCACGGTTTAGGCGCCTCTTTGTCACTAATTGGTAGGATACTCGATATCGAAAGTAGTTTATAGTCGGAAGAACCTAACGGCGGATTTACGGTGACAGTGTAAATCTCTGAATTGGTGGTTAAAAACTGATCAAGAACACTGGTGAACTCTCCGTGGCGATCAGGGATCTGTGTTGGCTCGTCAATAAGTTGAGTTAAGCTACAACTAATTGAGAATGATTCAGCTTCACGGCCTTGTTGGTCGGTAGTATTTGAATACTTAAGTTTCGTTTCGTTGACAAGAGAAGTTGCTTCTGACAAAAAGACAGATTCCCATGTTACGCCTAAACCGAGACTAGAAGTCGTACCCAGGATAGAGAAAGTTAACTGTGCTGGTTGATGAACTGAATTTGGTTTCACAGAGAGCAAGAACATGAGATGTCGGTGCACTGAATTTGTGTTCCTCGTATGTTACAAAAATCTATTTTAAAGCTGTGATCTTTGAATGTTGACGTCCCTGAATCAGCCCCCACCTGGAGATCCGAACAAGGGGCTATTTTACCTCCGGGATTTTTTATATCCAGGTGCCTCATCATGCTATTTGGTCCCACAATCCGGGGACATCGGCACAACCACGAAATTTTAACCAACTTCACGCAGCCTAAGCCGATGCGATGGTATCACACCGGGCGATGCCTGGTGGGATCTGGGCATCTACTATCTAAATTGTGTTTTTAGTCGCCTTCTACGACAGTCAGAACGTGTCGTTGGGGCCATTTGAGGTTATATGATTGCTAGGTATGGTATGGACCCTCGGAAATAACATGGAAGGAATTGTCGAAACAATTTTAAATTTTTGCATACATATTCCAAAAATTATAAAAAACTACTATAAATAATTCGATGATAAATGGATTCCAATGATATGGAAAGTCAGTTTAAATCTTAATAGTAAATTAGGGTCGTCAAACCCCTAGGGCAGCAATATTTTTATACGTTAATTTGTTATGACTCCCGAACGAAATTAAAATTCTAAATTATTTTTATCATTGTAACAGAAAAACACGTCTATGCTTACACAATAATTAATAATACATCTGTTATTTATTAAAATTAACCTAAACCTAATTCACTATCACCCTTACTATCTTCACCTACATTAGTAATTATTGGTACTTTAATAAAATTACTTAAATATGAGAATCTTTATATTTAACAAATTAGTTTACACTTTTCCAGGTTTCTTTAGAAATACTGTAGTATTTTTAACTACAACTTATTCGTTTATTTAAAGATGTCCTGAGTGTCTCGGAAACTATTAGGTATGCTGAGAAGGGCAAAACCGGAAAGAAATTAGCAGTCAGCTGAGTGAGAGCCGCCCGAAGCGATCAAAGACATAAGAGTCGGCTGGGAAGGTTTTGGTCTCTGTATTTTGGGATGCGCATGGAATAATTTTAATCGACTATACTGAGAAGGGAAAAACCATCAATAGCGAATATTATATAAAGTTATTGGTCTGTTTGAAGGCAGAAATCGCAAAGAAACGGCCCGAAATGAACAAGAAAAAGTGCTTTTTCATCAAGACAATGCACCGTATCACGAGCCAATGGTTACGATGGCAAAATTGCATGAATTGAAGTTGAAATTGCTTACTTATCCACCGTATTCTCCAGATTAGGCTCTCAGCGATTATTATCTATTCACAGACCCCAAAAAAATGCTCGCGGAAACGAGATTTGGCTCCAATGAAGAAGTTATCGCCGAAACTGAGGCCTATTTTGAAGGCAAAGACAAATCTGTCTACAAGAAAGGAATAGAAATATTAGAAAAGCGTTGGGCTGATTGTATCGCTCTTGAAGGAGACTGTGTTGATGAATAAAGTCGAATTTTGCAAAAAAAAAATGTTTTAAGTAGCTAGACCAAAAACTTTTCAGCCTACGGGTTACATGTTAGGTAATCAATGATTATTAGTCGATTACATTTTTACTTACTCGTACAGGCTTCTAAGTAATATGTGTCTCTTTAAACTTCTTTTATATTTTATTTGAAAATTTCAATAGGCACATTTAAATACTTCTACTTAATCGGAATTTTTATATATAACCCAGTCACCAGAGACGAAAATGTAGTAAAAGTGCACATAAATTTAAATAAGTTAGATTTATGGTCAGAGAGGTTCATTACCAGCCATGTATGTAATGTATGTATGTATGTAAAAGTTTGCAGCAATCGGAGCATGGCCGACTGAAAAATGGGGTTCGAAAAGTCCTCATTTTGGGTCTATCAAGAATATCTCGAAAAATATACACAATTTGTGAAAATATTACATAAGGAAAACTATAGATCAAACGATTCTGCACAAAAAAGGTCTCTTGATATTTTTCCTGTAAAAAGCACTGTTTTTGAGAAAATCGCGATCCAAAAAATGTGGGTTTGCAATTAACGCATTTTTTGACAATTTTTTTTAAAAATCCCGATAAATTTTTTAAAGAATTTTTATCCAATGAATTCCTCAGTACAGTATCAAAGAAGAAGCGTGTAAATTAACAGAAGATCATATGAATTTGTTATTAAATTTTAACTTTATCTTACAATAATGCATAAAATTTATAAATACAGAAAAATACGGGGCAAGATGGAATTACAGGGAAAAAATAATGTATATGTTATATACATCATTTAGAGATCACATCCCAAATTACCTTATCAGGACGAGAACGGGGGTATAAGATGCAGTCAAATTCATTCTACATCTTAAATGGAACTGGGCTGGGCATATTGCTAGGTTTAAGGATGGGCGATGGACAAACAGAATCAGTGTGGCGACCAAGATCCGAAGCCTATCGGAGTAGAGGTAGACCACCAAGTAGGACTGATGATTTGAAAACAGTGGCTGGAAATTGGGTACAACCGGCACAGAACAAAAAAAAAAGTGGCAAGACTTAAGGGAGGCTTTCATCCAGCAGTGGACAGTATAAGCTGATGCTGATGATGACGATGATGATGATGACATCACTGAAAACTATATATTCAAAATTTTACTTAAATTTCATGTATGCCAGGAACTTCTGATTTCAGCTGCAATTAGTTGTCGAAAGAGACTCAGAGGCTCGTGCAAGACACAATAATTTAATATATTTAATATTTTCTCCCTATTCTTCAGTACAACAATCACTGTGCCATCGACACCAAATTTAGAAAGAGCAGCAGTACACTTTACAGAACAGAATTTACGGTCACGCCCTGATTGCTGCAAACCTTTTTATATATATTAGTTGGAGGTTAATGAACCTCTCTGGCCAAAAAACTTATCTAAACTTATATGCGATTCAACTCTCGAGCCATTGGATTAATAGTAATAGATGTCTCTTTAAATTTAGTTTACATTACATTTAAATATATATGTTTTTGAAATTACAATAAGCACATTTAAACATTTCTACTTCATCGGAATTTTTATGTAGTAATAGATGTCTACAAATTCAGTTTACGACTCGTTTGATTTAAATGTCTTTTATGGTTTATTTGAAAATTACAATAAGCTTATTTAAACTTTTGTACTACATCTGAATTTTTATGTGCTAATAGATTTGGTTGATGATTAAAATGATTACATTTAAACATTTCTACTTTATTGGAATTTAAATATAGTAGCAGATGTCTTTTTAAATTTAGTTTAAAATTTGTTTGATGATTATAATGATCACATTTTAACATTTCTACTTAATCGGAATTTTATGTACCAGTAAATGTCTCTACAAATTTGGTTTACGATTTGTTTGATGACTAGCATGATCACATTTCTACTTCATCGGAATTTTTATATAGTAATAGATGTATTTTTAAATTCAGTTTACAATTTGCTTGATGATTATAATGATCATGTTTTAAAAAATTTCTATTTCTACTTAATCGGAGTTCTTATGTACCAGTGAGTGTCTTTAAATTTAGTTTATGATTTGTGTGATGATTACAATTATCATATTTAAACATTTCTACTTCATCAGAATTTTTAAGTACTAGTAGATGTGTCTTTAAATTTAGTTTTCAATTTGTTTGATGATTACAATGATAACATTTCTACCACAGTAAACATACTACAGTAGCGAAACTGAGCTCCAATTTGGTGACGAGATTTTGACGGCGCGTGCGTCGACGGGTCCTTTTTCAAAATGGCCGCTCAGTGTTTACATCCGATTTCGGAATGTGTCTTTGGAAATGTATTGTCCATCGTTTCTTGATGTGACTGCAGTTTATATGAATATAAAGACAGAAGGAAAAGAGAGTTTGTAGAAAAAGAGAATTAAAAACGTTTGTAAGTGAAGAGAATCGAAAAGGTTGAGAAACAATTTATATAATCATGGGGAAAGGAGGTAATTGTTGTGCCGTTGAGAATTGCAATATTCCATATAATTATTTTCGCAAATTATTTACTCGAGTCACACTTTTTTATGCAAATAAGAAATTTCTAACTCAATCAGGGCGCGCTAAGACTATTATTCTAAATCATAACTAAATTTAATTATGCTTTATTTACATCACATGTAATCATCAACAGTATTATCCGTCAAAGTTTTAGTTGCTGCATTAATGATTTTTTTTTGCAGTTTCTCTGCTTTTAGTTGAAACAATGATTTTATAGAAATCATGGTATGCGATTAAAGTTGTTGGAGTTGTTGATTATTTTAATAAATCTCTATTGCTTGCTTTCACAAGACAACTTTTCACCATCTTAAATGCATTTTTGAAAAAATACATATGCATGAAACAATATTATCATTACTAATGTACATTTTGTTTAGGCATATTTTCTCAAGAGATGGCCTTCCAGGGAACCTTGATTGATTTAATAAAACGTTCGTATTGGTAGAGTGATTTGGTCATTAAAGCTTGAAATTTATTTCTAAACTTATTTCGGCTGGTTATTTAAAAATCCTGACGTGATTGCTCAATTCTGACCTCGGATTCGGTTTCAGCGCCCAAAAATACATACAGGTATAGTGATCTGTTTGGTAGTGAAAAACTTTTTTTGTGTGCCTGTGTAATTTTTTTATGATTAATAAATAATCCTCCAAATTCTGGTTTTTAGAAAGATTTATTTTTGTGTAAACTACTATTCAGTTATTTAAAACTATTTATATTTGATAAATTATAAATAAAACATATTATTTTTTTCTAAAAGGTGTATTCTCAAGAGGCTTCTAGTTTTCAATAACTTCATCTGAATTAATTGTTTGATACACCTTTTCTAACAATAAACCTGATAAATTTAACACTGTTTAATTGCAAGTACAATTAATACTCTGAAAGTGACTTTTTTTCTATTTTTCTCTATTTGCTCCTTTTTCATGCCAATCTTTCAAAAGTTTCTGTGAATATATAGTAAAGAATACAGAACCTATAACAACATATTTATTATTTTCAAATTTTAGACAGTATATTTTATTTTCTTATAACCTGGGTTTGAAAGTTTAAATATTAAGTGTCGTGTTGAGATCACAAAACCACTGGGGAATGGGATTATTGAAATAACTGATATAAATCGATTATTGAACCAAATATGCTATTAAAATAAGAAAAAATTTAATGTGATTCCAAAGAAATTTTTGTAATATGATTTTGTCAGACGATGTGTGCCAAAGGGTAAAATATTCTCAAAATAAGTTCGTTAAATGGACAGTACCCTTAATCGAAGTCCATTTTGATGGTAATTATGCCTACTATTAAAATTCTGAAGATTTAGTTACCTGTTATTAATATTCCTCCTATAAAGAACTTATTTCTATTGTTGTATACCATACTATAAATTAAACATAGTTATTTTCCTTTTAAACTGTAATTGACAATACTCAGTATATATGAGTCAATCATTTCTCCTAATGAAGCTAATGTGGTTAGCGAAACGCGCGTCGAGTGCAAAAATAAAGTGTTTGGTGTAGTGGTGATATATACTGAGCAGTGTCATTGTGCCAAAGATTCCACATTCCCAACATAGTTGTATTGACAAGTGAGCTTGGTCATAACTAAGTATTGTATGTAAATATAATTAGGAAATTACTGTATTGACTCTTTGATGTACATATTAATTCATTGTACATAAAAGCAAGCGTTAATTACGTTATCAAAAGGCAATACGGATAACAGAACACAAAAAGATATGGAACCTCTAAGAATCATTCACATAGAAAATAGAGGTCTATACATATACGTTCATAATTCATTAATAATATTATATTAACCTTTCTCGAAGTTACACAATATAGTTTTGTAGTTTAAGAAAAAAATAAGTACCAAAAAACTAGATACAGTGTTTTTTAATTAACAAGAGATCTATCACACCAAACAACACAAAACTGCTTAGAAAAAAATGCTCTTATTTTAGATGTTGACAATATGTTTTTATTTCACGGTACAAGAAAAATACCATTAAGTATTACGTATGTTAAAATTAAATTAATTTAGTCCTTAAAAAACATCTTTAATCACAAATTTACTTGAAAAATGATGTAAATAAAACTTTAACCTCAAACAGTGACGTTTAACTTTAATAGACTTTTGAATTTTTGAATAAGGTTATTAAAAATTGAAGTTGAATATGAAGAATTCCATCAAATACCTTCCTATGAAGTTTTTCCCCTGTATTCATTTCTTTTCTAACAAAGTGCTCCTTTCTTTTTGCTTTTTTTTATTACTCATGCTGCATTAACTTTTATATTATTCATGCTGTATTAAATAACAAATCAAAAATTTTCAAACATTTCTATATCTATGATTTTGAATGATAAAACTTTTCACAACTTTATTTGTATTTCAAATCTCGCGCTGGTCCACTTTTAACATGGCGGATTGCCACGTGACCTTCTGAAAACGAACCCGATTTTTCCTATGCGGTTATCCTTGAGTTTCGCTACTGTATAGTGTGTTTACTGTGGTTTTGGTCTCTGTATTTTGGGATGCGCATGGAATAATTTTCATCGACTATACTGAGAAGGGAAAAAAAACATCAATAGCGAATATTACATAAAGTTATTGGTCTGTTTGAAGGCAGAAATCGCAAAGAAACGGCCCGAAATGAACAAGAAAAAGTGCTCTTTCATCAAGACAATGCACCGTATCACAAGTCAATGGTTACGATGGCAAAATTGCATGAATTGAAGTGGAAATTGCTTACTTATCCACCGTATTCTCCAGATTAGGCTCTCAGCGATTATTATCTATTCACAGACCCCAAAAAAATGCTCGCGGAAAAGAGATTTGGCTCCAATGAAGAAGTTATCGCCGAAACTGAGGCCTATTTTGAAGGCAAAGACAAATCTGTCTACAAGAAAGGAATAGAAATGTTAGAAAAGCGTTGGGCTGATTGTATCGCTCTTGAAGGAGACTGTGTTGATGAATAAACTCGAATTTTGCAAAAAAAATATGTTTTAAGTAGCTAGACCAAAAACTTTTCAGCCTACGGGTTACATGTTAGGTAATCAATGATTATTAGTCGATTACATTTTTACTTACTTGTACAGGCTTCTAAGTAATAAACTTAAACTTCTTTTATATTTTATTTGAAAATTTCAATAGGCACATTTAAATACTTCTACTTATCGGAATTTTTATATATAACCCAGTCACCAGAGACGAAAATGTAGTAAAAGTGCACACAAATTTAAATAAGTTAGATTTATGGTCAGAGAGGTTCATTACCAGCCATGTATGTAATGTATGTATGTATGTAAAAGTTTGCAGCAATCGGAGCATGGCCGACTGAAAAATGGGGTTCGAAAAGTCCTCATTTTGGGTCTATCAAGAATATCTGGAAAAATATACACAATTTGTGAAAATATTACATAAGGAAAACTATAGATCAAACGATTCTGCACAAAAAAGGTCTCTTGATATTTTTCCTGTAAAAAGCACCGTTTTTGAGAAAATCGCGATCCAAAAAATGTGGGTTTGCAATTAGCGCATTTTTTGACAATTACACTAATTTTTTAAAAAATCCCGATAAATTTTTTAAAGAATTTTTATCCAATGAATTCTTCAGTACAGTATCAAAGAAGAAGCGTGTAAATTAACAGAAGATCATATGAATTTGTTATTAAATTTTAACTTTACCTTACAATAATGCATAAAATTTATACGAGGCTGGTTTGAAAAGTCCGTGCAAAAATAAAAACTACTTATGTGTTTGGGGTAAACCTTTTTTATTTTTCGACATAGTCTCCTTTTAGGCTTATACACTTCGTCCAACGATGTTCAAGTTTGTTGATCCCTTCCGAATAATAGGATTTGTCCAAGTCTGCAAAATATCCATTAGTGTCTGCAATCACCTCCTCGTTTGAATAAAATCTTTGTCCCGCCAGCCATTTCTTCAAATTGGGGAACAAATAGTAGTCCGAGGGAGCCAAGTCTGGAGAATAGGGGGGATGTGAAACGAGTTGGAATCCTATTTCCATTAATTTTGCGACAACTGCTGAGGTGTGTGCTGTTGCGTTGTCGTGATGGAAAAGGACTTTCTTGTGGGCCAATCGCGGGCGTTTTTCTTGCAGCTCGGTTTTCAAACTGTCCAATAACGTTGAATAATATTCACCTGTAATAGTTTTACCCTTTTCCAGATAGTCGATGAGGATTATCCCTTGCGAATCCCAAAGGAGAGTCGCCATAACCTTTCCGGCCGAAGGAACGGTCTTCGCCTTTTTTGGTGCAGATTCCCCCTTGGTAACCCATTGTTTAGATTGTTGTTTGGTCTCAGGAGTATAGTAATGTATCCATGTTTCATCCACAATGACGAAACGACGCTTAAAGTCCTCCGGATTCTTCTGGAACAGCTGCAAACCATCCTTGCAACACTTCACACGATTCCGTTTTTGGTCAAGCGTGAGCAATCGCGGCACCCATCTTGCGGATAGCTTCCTCATGTCCAAATGTTTATGCAAAATATTATGTACCCGTTCAGTCGAGATGCCCACATCACTAGCAATCTCACGCACCTTAACTCTTCTGTCATTTATCACCATATCCTGGATTTGATCAATGATTTCTGGAGTCGTAACCTCCACAGGCCGTCCAGAACGTTCAGCGTCACTTGTGCCCATATGACCAGTCCAAAAATTTTGAAACCACTTATAAACTGTTCTAATCGAAGGTGCAGAGTCACCATAATGTTTATCAAGCTTCTCTGTAGTCTCCTGAGGCGTTTTGCCTTTCATAAAGTAATGTTTAATCACCACACGAAATTCTTTTTCGTCCATTTCTTGAAAATCACTCGACTTCCTTGATTCACACGAATGCCAAACACAAAGAAATAGACCAAGATGGCTGAAACTTGGTGTGCGTTCATTCAAGAGATGCTACTAACTAAACATGACCTCGATACGCGCCGGTGGTGCCATCTCTCGGACTTTGCACGGACTTTTCAAACCGGCCTCGTAAATACAGAAAAATACGGGGCAAGATGGAATTACAGGGAAAAAATAATGTATATGTTATATACATCATTTAGAGATCACATCCGAAATTACCTTATCAGGACGAGAACGGGGGTACAAGATGCAGTCAATTTCTTTCTACATCTTAAATGGAACTGGGCTGGGCATATTGCTAGGTTTAAGGATGGGCGATGGACAAACAGAATCAGTGTGGCGACCAAGATCCGAAGCCTATCGGAGTAGAGGTAGACCACCAAGTAGAAGGACTGATGATTTGAAAACAGTGGCTGGAAATTGGGTACAACCGGCACAGAACAAAAAAAAAAGTGGCAAGATTTAAGGGAGGCTTTCATCCAGCAGTGGACAGTATAAGCTGATGCTGATGATGACATCACTGAAAACTATATATTCAAAATTTTACTTAAATTTCATGTATGCCAGGAACTTCTGATTTCAGCTGCAATTAGTTGTCGAAAGAGACTCAGAGGCTCGTGCAAGACACAATAATTTAATATATTTAATCTTTTCTCCCTATTCTTCAGTACAACAATCACTGTGCCATCGACACCAAATTTAGAAAGAGCACCAGTACACTTTACAGAACAGAATTTACGGTCACGCCCTGATTGCTGCAAACTTTTTTATATATATTAGTTGGCGGTTAATGAACCTCTCTGGCCAAAAAACTTATCTAAACTTATATGCGATTCAACTCTCAAGCCACTGGATTAATAGTAATAGATGTCTCTTTAAATTTAGTTTACATTACATTTAAATATATATGTTTTAATTGAAATTACAATAAGCATATTTAAACATTTCTACTTCATCGGAATTTTTATGTAGTAATAGATGTCTCTACAAATTCAGTTTACGATTCGTTTGATTTAAATGTCTTTTATGGTTTATTTGAAAATTACAATAAGCTTATTTAAACTTTTGTACTACATCTGAATTTTTATGTGCTAATAGATTTGGTTGATGATTAAAATGATTACATTTAAACATTTCTACTTTATTGGAATTTAAATATAGTAGCAGATGTCTTTTTAAATTTAGTTTAAAATTTGTTTGATGATTATAATGATCACATTTTAACATTTCTACTTAATCGGAATTTTATGTACCAGTAAATGTCTCTACAAATTTGGTTTACGATTTGTTTGATGACTAGCATGATCACATTTCTACTTCATCGGAATTTTTATATAGTAATAGATGTATTTTTAAATTCAGTTTACAATTTGCTTGATGATTATAATGATCATGTTTTAAAATTTCTATTTCTACTTAATCGGAGTTCTTATGTACCAGTGAGTGTCTTTAAATTTAGTTTATGATTTGTGTGATGATTACAATTATCATATTTAAACATTTCTACTTCATCAGAATTTTTAAGTACTAGTAGATGTGTCTTTAAATTTAGTTTTCAATTTGTTTGATGATTACAATGATAACATTTCTACCACAGTAAACATACTACAGTAGCGAAACTGAGCTCCAATTTGGTGACGAGATTTTGACGGCGCGTGCGTCGACGGGTCCTTTTTCAAAATGGCCGCTCAGTGTTTACATCCGATTTCGGAATGTGTCTTTGGAAATGTATTGTCCATCGTTTCTTGATGTGACTGCAGTTTATATGAATATAAAGACAGAAGGAAAAGAGAGTTTGTAGAAAAAGAGAATTAAAAACGTTTGTAAGTGAAGAGAATCGAAAAGGTTGAGAAACAATTTATATAATCATGGGGAAAGGAGGTAATTGTTGTGCCGTTGAGAATTGCAATATTCCATATAATTATTTTCGCAAATTATTTACTCGAGTCACACTTTTTTATGCAAATAAGAAATTTCTAACTCAATCAGGGCGCGCTAAGACTATTATTCTAAATCATAACTAAATTTAATTATGCTTTATTTACATCACATGTAATCATCAACAGTATTATCCGTCAAAGTTTTAGTTGCTGCATTAATGATTTTTTTTTGCAGTTTCTCTGCTTTTAGTTGAAACAATGATTTTATAGAAATCATGGTATGCGATTAAAGTTGTTGGAGTTGTTGATTATTTTAATAAATCTCTATTGCTTGCTTTCACAAGACAACTTTTCACTATCTTAAATGTATTTTTGAAAAAATACATATGCATGAAACAATATTATCATTACTAATGTACATTTTGTTTAGGCATATTTTCTCAAGAGATGGCCTTCCAGGGAACCTTGATTGATTTAATAAAATGTTCGTATTGGTAGAGTGATTTGGTCATTAAAGCTTGAAATTTATTTCTAAACTTAGTTCGGCTGGTTATTTAAAAATCCTGACGTGATTGCTCAATTCTGACCTCGGATTCGGTTTCAGCGCCCAAAAATACATACAGGTATAGTGATCTGTTTGGTAGTGAAAAACTTTTTTTGTGTGCCTATGTAATTTTTTTATGATTAATAAATAATCCTCCAAATTCTGGTTTTTAGAAAGATTTATTTTTGTGTAAACTACTATTCAGTTATTTAAAACTATTTATATTTGATAAATTATAAATAAAACATATTATTTTTTTCTAAAAGGTGTATTCTCAAGAGGCTTCTAGTTTTCAATAACTTCACCTGAATTAATTGTTTGATACACCTTTTCTAATAATAAACCTGATAAATTTAACACTGTTTAATTGCAAGTACAATTAATACTCTGAAAGTGACTTTTTTTTCTATTTTTCTCTATTTGCTCCTTTTTCATGCCAATCTTTCAAAAGTTTCTGTGAATATATAGTAAGGAATACAGAACCTATAACAACATATTTATTATTTTCAAATTTTAGACAGTATATTTTATTTTCTTATAACCTGGGTTTGAAAGTTTAAATATTAAGTGTCGTGTTGAGATCACAAAACCACTGGGGAATGGGATTATTGAAATAACTGATGTAAATGGATTATTGAATCAAATATGTTATTAAAATAAGAAAAAATTTAATGTGATTCCAAATAAATTTTTGTATATGATTTTGTCAGACGATGTGTGCCAGAGGGTAAAATATTCTGAAAATAAGTTCGTTAAATGGACAGTACACCTAATCGAAGTCCATTTTGATGGTAATTATGGTTACTATTAAAATTTTGAAGATTTAGTTACCTGTTATTAATATTCCTCCTATAAAGAACTTATTTCTATTGTTGTATACCTATACTATAAATTAAATATAGTTATTTTCCTTTTAAACTGTAATTGACAATACTCAGTATATATGAGTCAATCATTTCTTCTAATAAAGCTAATATGGTTAGCGAAACGCGCGTCGAGTGCAAAAATAAAGTGTTTGGTGTAGTGGTGATATATACTGAGTAGTGTCATTGTGTCAAAGATTCCACATTCCCAATATAATTGTAATTGACAAGTCAGCTTGGTCATAACTAAGTATTGTATGTAACTATAATTAGGAAATTACTGTATGGACTCTTTGATCTAAATATTAATTCATTGTAAATAAAAGCAAGCGTTAATTACATTATCAAAAAGCAATACAGATAACAGAACACAAAAAGGTATAGAACCTCTAAGAATCATTCACATAGAAAATAGAGGTCTATAAATATACGTTCATAATTCAATAATAAAATTATATTAACCTTTTTCGAAGTTACACAATATAGTTTTGTAGTTTAAGAAAAAATAAGTACCAAAAAAGTAGATACGGTGTTTTTTAATTAACGAGAGATCTATCACACCAAACAACACAACACTGCTTAGAAAAAAATGTTCTTATTTTAGAAGATGTTGACATCTTAGTAATGACAATTAAAATTAAATTAATTTAGTCCTTAAAAAACATCTTTAATCACAAATTTACTTGAAAAATGATGTAAATAAAACTTTAACCTCAAACAGTGACGTTTAACTTTGATAGACTTTTAAATTTGTGGATAAGGTTATTAAAAACTGAAGTTGAATATGAAGAATTCCATCAAATACCTTCCTATCAAGTTTTTCACCTGTATTCATTTCTTTTCTAACAAAGTACTCCATTCTTTTTGTTTTTTTTTTTATATTTTTTCATGCTGCATTAACTTTTATATTACTCATGCTGTATTAAATAACAAATAAAAAATTTTCAAACATTTCTATATCTATGATTTTGAATGATAAAACTTTGCACAACTTTATTTGTATTTCAAATCTCGCGCTGGTCCACTTTTAACATGGCGGATTGCCACGTGACCTTCTGAAAACGAACCTGATTTTCCTATGCGATTATCCTTGAGTTTCGCTACTGTATAGTGTGTTTACTGTGTTTCTACTCCATCGGAATTTTTATGTACTAAAGTGTATTTGTTTGGAGTTAATAGCAGAATTTTCTCATTGTAGATGCAAATACATGTTGGGGTGCGCCCAAAAAAAAGAGAGATTTCTTATACATTTTACTGGATTTTGTTACCTGTTTTGAATTACTTTTAAGGGTTAATCCTATTTTAGGCAGAAAACCTCTGTTAGACAATAGAGTCATAAAATGTAAATGAGGGTTCATCGGTAGCACAGCCGTCCGAGCATAACCTGCTTTGAATGCCTAATAAATAAATTTATCTTAAAAATAAATTTATAGAAATATAAGATTTATTACCGAAAATTTTTTAATCTATAGACCTATGTATATATACAGATTCACAATTCACAATATATAAGTACTTTAATTACAATCAAAACCAAACATCATTCTATTTCCACAGTTTCTTTGATATATTTGTCAAGTTTCCACATTTTATTTTCTTCTTCTATAACATGTCGAATGCCATTTTTCCAATCCTCTCTATTCCAGAGAGTAATAATTGCCTTACGCCTTGAAGTATGAACGTGGTGTTTTCCCTTGCAACGAAATCTTTCATTTGTGCCCAAATTGGCTCTATGGGATTCAATTCGCAATGATATGGAAGTAATCTAAGCACTGTGATATTCCGTTCCTTTGCCATCTTATCGACTGCGTATTTCTTGAACAGTACCTTATTTTGAGAAGTTCCGCTTTTAACATACCATCTTTATGTTTGAGATTTTTGGCTCTTATCCTTTGAAGAATATCCGCTTTCTTCCATTAATTTGTCAGGAGTCGTTCTAATAATCGAGAATGGTATGCGGCATAATCTAACTGATTCTGCTGGTATACATTCAATCATTTGTTAGCAGTAGTTCTCAAAAACATCGGCAATCGTCTCCTCATGGTAATCTTTAACCGATTTTGATTCGAATTCCAACAAGCCACCGTCGAGAAATCCGTTTTCGCTACCAATATGTGCTATAATTAGCCTGCGACCTTTTCCTGAAGGAGGTTGTAATCCAGTTGACCAACTTTCCATAAAAGCTTGTTTGGCACTCTTAATGTTTTTGTCCATCCAGAACTTTTTCACTGTGTCCCTCATTAACTCAAGTCTTAAGCAAAGTGACAACCTGAGACAAAATGGTCTCGAGAGCAGTCTCGAGACCAGACTCACAAATGTATATGTGCCTGAGAGCACTCTCAGAGACAAACCGATGCGAGTATCAGACACTGCACGTGTTACAAGTGGACATGTTCATTCTTGCTCATGAGACTTAGTCACCAGTCTTCCGTCATTGTTTGAAGAGCTGAGACCTCGACTGGACACTTTTTATTTAAAATATTTGTTTAATTTAAATAACCAATTAATTTTTTAAAAATGAAGGATAATCGCGAGTGGACTGACGAGGAAGTGTGTTCAAATTAATTGAACTTTATGAGGAGGAAGAGTTTTTTATGGAACGTGAAACATAAACTTTATAGAAATCGCGAAAAAAAAAAATGGCAATGTACGAAGAATTTGCTTCGAAATTTGAAAATTGCAGTGGAAATGAAATTCAGCGGAAGATCCATAACTTACGCAATCAGGTATGTATAATCCTCTAAAATTATTATTAACATTACTATTTAAATTGACTTTTTAGTCAATAGTCAAATATATTATTTTCAGGTTTCTCATGAACTGCAAAAGATAAAAAAATTGAAGAGTGGTGATGGTGCTGATGACATGTATGACAGTAAATGGAAGTTTTTCACGGCATTACAGTTCATTTTACCCAACTTCACACCCACAACATCGACTTCAAACATGGTAAGTTAATATAATTATTGCTATGTTTCATAATGAAATTTTATTTATCATAAAATTACAAATAAAAAAATTCAAATTAAATAAAGTGATTAGGTACTAAATTTAAGCAATTAAACGATATTGCCACTGAACTTCACCTGCAGTTGTCATGAAGTATTCTTTAAACTCATCTCTCACATCTTTTTGAGAGATTGCATAATTTCGCTGCTGGCCTCTCTCTAGTGGAAAAAACGATCCTTGTGGTGGGGGTTCATTCTGCCATTCGCCATTTACAATATCATGTGTATTAGGATCTTCAAAATCAACTGAACAAGGGTTCAAATAATTTTTTGAAGTGCATATTAAAAAGTTATGCAATGCACGTATTGCCAGAGTAACATCTATTACTTTATTAGATGCTAAATTTATTGGTTTTCGGATAACTCTGAATTTACTTGACATAATGCCAAATACATTTTCTATTATATGACGAGCTCTGCTTAATCTGTAGTTGAAAATTCTGTTTGGTGCAGGTTGATTTCGGTACCCGTAGGGCTTTAATATATACGATGTCATAGCAAAAGCATCGTCAGCTACCATTATGTATGGCACTGGCAAACATCTTTGGGGCAATGCTTCTGGTTCGGGAAGTGAAAATTGCTTGCTTTCCAAAGCATCGTGCAGGGAGCAGTTTGTAAAGACACCTCCATCAGAAATTCTACCATTGCAACCAACATCAACGTAAATTAATTTATAATTGGCATCTGCGACTCCCATCAAAACTATGCTGTGTGTACCCTTATAGTTATAGTAAAGGCTTCCACAGTTCTCAGGTGCCACCATTGTAATATGCTTTCCGTCAATAGCTCCGAAACAATGTGGAAATTGCCATTTTAATTCAAATTGATCTGCATATTTCTTCAACTCTTCAGCACTTGAAGGATACTGAAATAAAAAAATTTTACTTGTATTTTTCTATGCATAAAAGTTGATACAACATAGTATATTAATTGCGCTTTTAACTTTTCAGAATAATATTCCCATCTCACAGGATGAGTCCATACAAAATGAGCCCACACAAGATCAAAAAAGAAAACGTATTAGCAAAGCAACATCAAGAACTCAAGAAGATGATAACATTCTGAAGGAAGCAATAGAAATTATGAAGAAGCCAAAAGACGATTTCGATCGCTTTGGAGAATACGTAGCGTTGGAGCTAAAAAGTCTAAAATCGGATTATTACTGAGGAGTATTAAAAAGTGAGATTCGTAAAGCGATATTAAATATTTCTGATATGGATGAAAAATGCTACTGGTGCACTGCATCCTCTTCAAGTGCAAGTACTTCATGCAGTACGCCAATTGCATCACCACCCATTGTTGTTGACAACTTTTCTCAACAAAATATTGAGACTCAAACAACCCAAGATTTTTACAATAGTTCATATTCACTAATTAACATGCCTTAATTTGTAAAGTTTCTGTTATTATACTTCTATAATTAAAGTTGTTTTTTAATTTATACATACCCTTAAATATTCTTCCTTTAAATGATGATAGATGGCTTTACACATTTCGGGAACTATTCTTCCTATTGTACAAGGTGGAATGCGAAAAAGGTATTGCAAACTACAATAAGCATCTCCTGAAAGTTCATTTCAATATAAAAATGTAATGTTCTAGAGAAAAATATTTGTACATTCGCTTGAAAGGCTTACCTGAAGCCAGAAAACGAAGTGTGACCATTAATCTATCATGGACTGGAATCGCATCACGTAACTTTGTATCTTGCTTTACAATATCGTGTTTTACCAAATTTAAAACCAATTCAAATTGAACTGCAGACATCCTAATGAAATTTTTAAACTGTTGTGCATCTTCCAACCGCAACTCGTTCACAAGTGTTGAAGAAGCTCCCAATGCATTTCGTCGATCCACCCATTTTCTTACCCAACACGCCTTTTTTTCACTTCCCGTTTTTTCATAATTTTATGCACAATTAGAAAGGCTAGGATTTGGCGTGAATCCATTTTGAAAAAAATAAATCTCAAACTAGCAACCAAGTCACAGAATCGACTGAGACTTGAGAGTAAGCTCTCAAGTGTACACAAAATTTCCTGATCTCGAGACTGCAGTGACTGTCGAGTCTCCAACTGCTGTCTCGAGAGCGCAAGTGATCTCAAATGGACAACACTTCGGAACTAATCTCGAGGCTTTCTCTCGAGACTTTGTCTCAAGTGGACACTTAGCTTTAGCTAAATAAAAAATATCTCTTTCTTCGACTCGAAATTTTCTGATTACTCGTAGATATTCTCTTCTCCAACAAATTATTTCTGTTTTATCGATAAGAACAGATTTCTATCTAACGAAATTCAGGTTACGAAGGATTTTCCATAGTTTCCATTTTTTAAAATCTGGTAAGTCCTGGTCTTCTCTGCTTTCTTGCAAAACTTTGTGTAGTGTAAGTATTTCTTTCTTAGTAAAAAATGGTGTACTTTTCTTCTTGCATTTTAAAAGTCTTCATCGACCTCTAAGGGCTCTTTTCCTTTGTGATTCTGAGGTTCATTGCAAGGCCGCGTTTTCTTTCTTTTAGAAATAGTTGCTGATCCAAATCCCGTCATGCTGGTACAGGTTTCCACAATTTTACGGACTTAGCTTGTTAGCTGTTGATGCACTAGGGCATCGTGGACGTTAAATATCATTGTTTTTTCTCACAGGGAAAATACAGATTTACAGACTCCGCCACGTTTGACCGGGGCAAATTTGAAAGTTGTAGCCATCGCTGTTCTGATTTGAACTAAACATATTAAAGATTTTTGCTTTATTTTTATACTTACACAGAATATTTTTGTTGCCTACTTAGATACTTAGGCACCTACCTACCGATAAGTACTTTAGTTAATTGTATTCCAATAACTGCTAAAATCCCAAGTAATTTTATTGTACCTATTATCGTTAAGCTTTATAACACTGTAGATTTCTAGTTCTTAAGAATTGTTAATTGTACTCGTTTAGGTCTTTATCATACAAATAAGATATTTAGTTTCATCATTTACTCATTAAAATAAACTTTGAAATGCGTTGAGTTATATAGCTTATTGTAAAGTTTAGAAGGCATGTAATAAAATATTTTTTAGTAAAAGGTCGCACTGTTGTATAGAGATAAAAAATAAAGGTGAATAA
Source organism: Pachyrhynchus sulphureomaculatus (assembly GCA_019049505.1). Lineage (NCBI taxonomy): Eukaryota > Metazoa > Arthropoda > Insecta > Coleoptera > Curculionidae > Pachyrhynchus > Pachyrhynchus sulphureomaculatus. Next base: position 89,621,282 of record CM032451.1, read on the forward strand.
AACTAAAAATGCAAATAATTGGTAGTGAAATTTCGGACGCTTATAGTTTATGACATTTTAATGTTTATAACCCATGTTGTGTGCTATCAACTCGAAATAAACGGACTTTAATAGATGTCTCTTTAAATTTAGTTAATGATTTGTTTGATAATTACAATGACCACATTTAAACATTTCTACTACATCGGGATTTTTATGTCGCAATTGATGCTGATTTGAATATCCTTCACATTTTGTTTGAGAATTACAATGATCACATTTAAACATTTCTACTCCATCGGAATTTTAATGTAGTAATAGATGTTGTTTTAGTGATCTTCTATGTTTTGTCTGAAAATTACAATAAGCACATTTAGACATTTCTACTTCATCGGAATTTTTATGTAGTAATAGATGTTGTTTTAATGATCTTTTATGTTTTGTTTGAAACTTACAATAAGCACATTTAAACATTTCTACTTCACCGGAATTTTTATGTAGTAATAGATGTGGTTTTACAGAACTTCTATGTTTTGTTTGAAAGTTACAATAAGGACATTTAAACATTTCTACTTCATCGGAATTTTTATGTTGTACTAGATGTTTCTTTAAATTTAGTTTATGTTTTGTATGATAATTACAATGATCGCATTTAAACATTTCTACTTCATTGGAGTTTTTATGTAGTAATAGATGTTGTTTTAAGTATTTTTTATGTTTTGTTTGAAAATTACAATAAGCACATTTAAACATTTCTACTTCATCGGAATTTTTATGTAGTAATAGATGTTGTTTTAATGAACTTCTATGTTTTGTTTGAAAGTTACAATAAGGACATTTAAACATTTCTACTTCATCGGAATTTTTATGTTGTAATTGATGTCTCCTTAAATTTAATTTATATTTTGTTTGATAATTACAATGATCACATTTAAACATTTCTACTTCATTGGAGTTTTTATGTAGTAATAGATGTTGTTTTAAGTATTTTTTATGTTTTGTTTGAAACTTACAATAAGCACATTTAAACATTTCTACTTCATCGGAATTTTTATGTAGTAATAGATGTTGTTTTAATGAACTTCTATGTTTTGTTTGAAAGTTACAATAAGGACATTTAAACATTTCTACTTCATCGGAATTTTTATGTTGTAATTGATGTCTCCTTAAATTTAATTTATATTTTGTTTGATAATTACAATGATCACATTTAAACATTTCTACTTCATCGGAATTTTTATGTAGTAATAGATGTTGTTTTAATGATCTTTTATGATTTGTTTGAAACTTACAATAAGCACATTTAAACATTTCTACTTCATCGGAATTTTTATGTAGTAATAGATGTGGTTTTACAGAACTTCTATGTTTTGTTTGAAAGTTACAATAAGGACATTTAAACATTTCTACTTCATCGGAATTTTTATGTTGTACTAGATGTTTCTTTAAATTTAGTTTATGTTTTGTATGATAATTACAATGATCGCATTTAAACATTTCTACTTCATTGGAGTTTTTATGTAGTAATAGATGTTGTTTTAAGTATTTTTATGTTTTGTTTGATAATTACAATGATCACATTTAAACATTTCTACTCCATCGGAATTTTAATGTAGTAATAGATGTTGTTTTAGTGATCTTCTATGTTTTGTCTGAAAATTACAATAAGCACATTTAGACATTTCTACTTCATCGGAATTTTTTATGTAGTAATAGATGTTGTTTTAATGATCTTTTATGTTTTGTTTGAAACTTACAATAAGCACATTTAAACATTTCTACTTCATCGGAATTTTTATGTAGTAATAGATGTTGTTTTAATGAACTTCTATGTTTTGTTTGAAAGTTACAATAAGGACATTTAAACATTTCTACTTCATCGGAATTTTTATGTTGTAATTGATGTCTCCTTAAATTTAATTTATATTTTGTTTGATAATTACAATGATCACATTTAAACATTTCTACTTCATTGGAGTTTTTATGTAGTAATAGATGTTGTTTTAAGTATTTTTTATGTTTTGTTTGAAACTTACAATAAGCACATTTAAACATTTCTACTTCATCGGAATTTTTATGTAGTAATAGATGTTGTTTTAATGAACTTCTATGTTTTGTTTGAAAGTTACAATAAGGACATTTAAACATTTCTACTTCATCGGAATTTTTTATGTTGTAATTGATGTCTCCTTAAATTTAATTTATATTTTGTTTGATAATTACAATGATCACATTTAAACATTTCTACTTCATCGGAATTTTTATGTAGTAATAGATGTTGTTTTAATGATCTTTTATGATTTGTTTGAAACTTACAATAAGCACATTTAAACATTTCTACTTCATCGGAATTTTTATGTAGTAATAGATGTGGTTTTACAGAACTTCTATGTTTTGTTTGAAAGTTACAATAAGGACATTTAAACATTTCTACTTCATCGGAATTTTTATGTTGTACTAGATGTTTCTTTAAATTTAGTTTATGTTTTGTATGATAATTACAATGATCGCATTTAAACATTTCTACTTCATTGGAGTTTTTATGTAGTAATAGATGTTGTTTTAAGTATTTTTATGTTTTGTTTGATAATTACAATGATCACATTTAAACATTTCTACTCCATCGGAATTTTAATGTAGTAATAGATGTTGTTTTAGTGATCTTCTATGTTTTGTCTGAAAATTACAATAAGCACATTTAGACATTTCTACTTCATCGGAATTTTTATGTAGTAATAGATGTTGTTTTAATGATCTTTTATGTTTTGTTTGAAACTTACAATAAGCACATTTAAACATTTCTACTTCATCGGAATTTTTATGTAGTAATAGATGTGGTTTTACAGAACTTCTATGTTTTGTTTGAAAGTTACAATAAGGACATTTAAACATTTCTACTTCATCGGAATTTTTATGTTGTAATAGATGTTTCTTTAAATTTAGTTTATGTTTTGTATGATAATTACAATGATCGCATTTAAACATTTCTACTTCATTGGAGTTTTTATGTAGTAATAGATGTTGTTTTAAGTATTTTTTATGTTTTGTTTGAAAATTACAATAAGCACATTTAAACATTTCTACTTCATCGGAATTTTTATGTTGTAACTGATGTCTCCTTAAATTTAATTTATATTTTGTTTGATAATTACAATGATCACATTTAAACATTTCTACTTCATCGGAATTTTTATGTTGTAACTGATGTCTCCTTAAATTTAATTTATATTTTGTTTGATAATTACAATGATCACATTTAAACATTTCTACTTCATCGGAATTTTTATGTTGTAACTGATGTCTCCTTAAATTTAATTTATATTTTGTTTGATAATTACAATGATCACATTTAAACATTTCTACTTCATCGGAATTTTTATGTTGTACCAGATGTTTCTTTAAATTTAGTTTATGTTTTGTATGATAATTGCAATGATCGCATTTAAACATTTCTACTTCATTGGAGTTTTTATGTAGTAATAGATGTTATTTTAAGTATTTTTTATGTTTTGTTTGAAAATTACAATAAGCGCATTTAAACATTTCTACTTCATCGGAATTTTTATGTAGTAATAGATGTTGTTTTAATGAACTTCTATGTTTTGTTTGAAAGTTACAATAAGGACATTTAAACATTTCTACTTCATCGGAATTTTTATGTTGTAACTGATGTCTCCTTAAATTTAATTTATATTTAGTTTGATAATTACAATGATCACATTTAAACATTTCTACTTCATCGGAATTTTTATGTTGTAACTGATGTCTCCTTAAATTTAATTTATATTTTGTTTGATAATTACAATGATCACATTTAAACATTTCTACTTCATCGGAATTTTTATGTTGTACTAGATGTTTCTTTAAATTTAGTTTATGTTTTGTATGATAATTGCAATGATCGCATTTAAACATTTCTACTTCATTGGAGTTTTTATGTAGTAATAGATGTTGTTTTAAGTATTTTTTATGTTTTGTTTGAAAATTACAATAAGCGCATTTAAACATTTCTACTTCATCGGAATTTTTATGTAGTAATAGATGTTGTTTTAATGAACTTCTATGTTTTGTTTGAAAGTTACAATAAGGACATTTAAACATTTCTACTTCATCGGAATTTTTATGTTGTAACTGATGTCTCCTTAAATTTAATTTATATTTTGTTTGATAATTACAATGATCACATTTAAACATTTCTACTTCATCGGAATTTTTATGTTGTAACTGATGTCTCTTTAAATTTAATTTATATTTTTTGTTTGATAATTACAATGATCACATTTAAACATTTCTACTTCATCGGAATTTTTATGTTGTAACTGATGTCTCCTTAAATTTAATTTATATTTTGTTTGATAATTACAATGATCACATTTAAACATTTCTACTCCATCGGAATTTTAATGTAGTAATAGATGTTGTTTTAGTGATCTTCTATGTTTTGTCTGAAAATTACAATAAGCACATTTAGACATTTCTACTTCATCGGAATTTTTATGTAGTAATAGATGTTGTTTTAATGATCTTTTATGTTTTGTTTGAAACTTACAATAAGCACATTTAAACATTTCTACTTCACCGGAATTTTTATGTAGTAATAGATGTGGTTTTACAGAACTTCTATGTTTTGTTTGAAAGTTACAATAAGTACATTTAAACATTTCTACTTCATCGGAATTTTTATGTTGTACTAGATGTTTCTTTAAATTTAGTTTATGTTTTGTATGATAATTGCAATGATCGCATTTAAACATTTCTACTTCATTGGAGTTTTTATGTAGTAATAGATGTTGTTTTAAGTATTTTTTATGTTTTGTTTGAAAATTACAATACGCACATTTAAACATTTCTACTTCATCGGAATTTTTATGTAGTAATAGATGTTGTTTTAATGAACTTCTATGTTTTGTTTGAAAGTTACAATAAGGACATTTAAACATTTCTACTTCATCGGAATTTTTATGTTGTAATTGATGCCTCCTTAAATTTAATTTATATTTTGTTTGATAATTACAATGATCACATTTAAACATTTCTACTTCATCGGAATTTTTATGTCGTAATAGATGTTGTTTTAATGATCTTTTATGTTTTGTTTGAAACTTACAATAAGCACATTTAAACATTTCTACTTCATCGGAATTTTTATGTAGTAATAGATGTGGTTTTACAGAACTTCTATATTTTTGTTTGAAAGTTACAATAAGGACATTTAAACATTTCTACTTCATCGGAATTTTTATGTTGTACTAGATGTTTCTTTAAATTTAGTTTATGTTTTGTATGATAATTACAATGATCGCATTTAAACATTTCTACTTCATTGGAGTTTTTATGTAGTAATAGATGTTGTTTTAAGTATTTTTTATGTTTTGTTTGAAAATTACAATAAGCACATTTAAACATTTCTATTTCATCGGAATTTTTATGTAGTAATAGATGTTGTTTTAATGAACTTCTATGTTTTGTTTGAAAGTTACAATAAGGACATTTAAACATTTCTACTTCATCGGAATTTTTATGTTGTAATTGATGTTTCCTTAAATTTAATTTATATTTTGTATGATAATTACAATGATCACATTTAAACATTTCTACTTCATCGGAATTTTTATGTAGTAATTGATGCTTATTTAAATATCCTTTATGTTTTGTTTGAAAATTACAATGATCACATTTAAACATTTCTACTTCATCGGAGTTTTTATGTACTAATAGATGTCGTTTTAATGATCTTATATATTTTGTTTTGAAAATTACAATAAGTACATTTAAACATTTCTGTTTCATCGGAGTTTTTATGTTGTAATAGATGTTGTTTTAATGATATTCTATGTTTCGTTTGAAAATTACAACAAACACATTTTAACATTTCTACTTCATCGGAATTTTTATGGATTAATAGATGACGACTTAAATTTCCTTTATGTTTTGCTTGATAATTACAATAAGCACATTTAAACATTTTTATTTCAATGGCATTTTTATGAAGTAATAGATGTGATTTTAATGATGTTCTATGTTTTGTTTGAAAATTACAATAAGTACATTTAAACATTTCTATTTCATCGGAGTTTTTATGTAGTAATAGATGGTGTTTTAAATATGTTTTATATTTTGTTTGAAAATAACAAAGGCCGCATTTAAACATTTCCACTTCATCGGGATTTTTATGTAGGAATAAATGTTGTTTTTTAATGATCTTCTATGTTTTGTTTGAAAATTACAATGAGCACATTTAAACATGTCGTCGTCGGGATTTTTATGCACAAAACAATGTTGTTTTAAAGTATTTTTCCGAATTGTTTGATAACTATCTTGATCAAATTTGAAAATATGATCTTGTGTGGATTTCGTATCACCATCAAGTTGATTTCTAATATTTTTCTTTCCGTATTATTTGTTCATCATCATCTTGAGATACTGCAGAATTTACTTGATCTTCTCGAACAAAATAACATGATGTAGCACTAAAAAATAATAAAAAGAAAGCGGAAAATAAGACAATGTCAGTAAAAGTAAAATTATGACATAATATTAACAGGTAGTTTATTAAAAGCTGCTTTTTTATTACTGAAAAATGTTTCCTCAGTTTGTTGTTTTTATGCATAAAAGTGCGTTTTAAGGAACCAGCAATCTTCTTGTAATCTTAATATAGATTTTTGGTCGAAAAATTGCACTTTATTAGGAGCGGAAAAAATGTTTGACCTTTCATTCTCTTAGTAAATTTGATACCACTTGACACTACTCTGATACTAATCTCGTTAAAAATATAATAAAAGGACATGAAAAACTATCAAATAATTCATCAAAGCGGATTTAAAAGTTATTTATAGTTACACTGAAAATACAAGACAGAAAAATTATTGAGTATAATCTAATAAACAGAGCAATAATAAATGTAGCAAAACACTACAACAAATACTTAATTTTTGTGCCAGACGTGCATTTCGCTAACCATGTTAGTATCATCAGGAGCGATAAATGACTAAATCTAAGACTATAGACTAGATTATTTATACTAAACTTGGAATTACTCGAGTGGACCTAAGTTGCAATCCAGAGCTTCATAAATGCGGACTGGAAGGATTGAAGCCTTTTTTGCAAACGATAAATAAAAGCATTGGCCGGGTATGTCGTATGAAAGAACGATAAAACTCGGACAACTCTCGTGCGGTTTAAAAACGCGCAAATAAACAAACAAGTGATAAGACACTAACATTAGCATCTAAAGGGTGTTTTTTTATAGAGGTATAGAACTTTGAAATGGAATAAAACAAAGATGAATTTTTTAAATTGACATGAAATTTACTTTATTCGAAAGATAATCTTCTGAAATTATAATTTAAATATGACTTCTGGCATATGACCGCCACGGCTGGCTCGGACGTAGTCTAATCTGGAGGTCCAATTTTCGATGACTTTTTCCAACATTTGTGGCCGTATATCAGCAATAACGCGGCGAATGTTGTCCTCCAAGTGGTCAATCGTTTCGGGCTTATCGGCATAGACTAGCGACTTCACATATCCCCACAGAAAATAGTCTAGCGGCGTTAAATCGCACGATCTTGGAGGCCAATTCACGGTTCCGAAACGTGAAACTATGCGGTTACCAAACGTTTCCTTCAATAAATCAATTGTTTCACGAGCTGTGTGACATGTTGCGCCGTCTTGTTGAAACCACAGCTCCTGCACATCATGGTTGTTCAATTGATGAACGGCTCTATAGCGGTCACCATTGACTGAAACGTTCTGACCAACATCGTTTTTTAAAGAAGTACGGACCAATGATTCCACCAGCCCCTAAAGCACACCAAACAGTCAGTTTTTCTGGATGTAACGGTGTCTCAACATACACTTGAGGATTATCATCACTCAAAATACGGCAGTTTTGTTTATTGACGTATCCATTCAAACAAAAGTGAGCTCCATCGCTAAACAAAATTCGCTTATGAAAATCTGGATCAACGGCAATCTTGTTTTGGGCCCATTAACCGAATCTACGCCTTGCTAGGTGATCGTGTGGCTTCAATTGTTGCACGAGTTGGATTTTGTAAGCACGCAAACCAAGATCTTTCCGCAAAATCTTCCATAAAGTGGATGGACACATATCCAATTCCTGTGCACGATGGCGGATAGACTGATTCGGGTCTTCCGCTACACTCTACAGCAGCAATGACTTCTTCTGTACGCACTGTACGACGTCTCTGTGGATGCGTATTATCATTTAGAGTAAACGTGGTGCGAAAACGTTCCATAGTTAATCGAATTAATTGCTCTGATGGACGATTATGTTGACCGCGATACGTATTTCGAACAGAACCATGATTTTCAAAATAAATTTGCACAATTTGAAAGCGTTGTTCAGGCGTCAGTCTATTCATGTTGAAATGCCAAACCAAACTAAACATAAATCACTTGACAGCTGACAAAATGGCCGCCAGTTAAAAAAGTGTTGCCAACTTAAAGTTTTATACCTCTATAAAAAACACCCTTTATATTCGAAGTAGACTCAAATAACATAAATAAATAACCGGTTTTAAGGTATTTCTTACGAGAGGACCGAGAGAGCATTATGTTAGAGAAAGACGCGAAATAACTTGGTTTTCGAAGTACAATGAGCGTGGCAAAGTAGCTTCTCGCTTGCTTCCCGCCGCACGGACTCACGTGTTATTGTATTGCATATATTAGTCCGGGAGCTCAGTACCAAAATGCCACATCGAAGAGTGGCAGATAATAGTATCACTTTGTTAATTATGCCCCCCTTAATCTCTCCAGGTAGTTTAAAGCCTCAACTCTGGTTCCTGTTCCTGGAAATACGCTCTAAAGCTGCAAGAAAAACTTGGTGGACGAACCCAACGCTGAGTGGCAGATATTTTGGGTGCAGCTTAATTTCTGTGAAATATGACTGAAAAATGAATATCTGTCATGGATATTGGGTCAATCCAAAGTTAAAACGGTCCAAAGTAGCAGAAAAATGGACTCACCCGAACCCATAGAGGAGCGAATGTAATTTGTTTTAATATATTCGTAGATACTAAAAATAACATTATCTGCCATAGAGTCTCGTTCTTTATTAAAATGCGCGCGCCTGTCCTACAACGCGAGCGCCCATCCTTTAATTTGTTTTCCTCTCAAATACTCTACACATGCACCAGTGTCTCGAGAGACGCTCAAATCACTATTGAAACAGTTACAAGCAGATCAATATGTTTATTTAATTTGCAGTGCAATTTCGCTCTATATTTTTTTTATATTTGAACTTTTGTTTATATTTATTATTTAAAATTTATATTCAAAAGCCCAAAACCTCTTTTAATATGTAATTACGAAAATTTTAAAAAAAAATTTTGGTAGCTAATTGGATAGTACATATGAAATTTTTGATTTTTCAAAAAACCTCAAGAATTAAAATTTTAAACGTTTAAAATGTACAATAATTTTTGCCGCATTCGGTTAATGCCAATGCAACAATGACCGAATACGCCATCAGCCACCCGGGGTTTCACTGTGTTCTTTTTAAACTTTGAGCGTTTCGGCTCCACTCTAGTGTACATTATGTGTTTTTGGGTCGCAGAATCCGATCTTTTTTTTTTATGGGTCTAGGACACGTGCTACAGGGAAGTCCCTAAAGCGCTACAGGAGCGACACGTGTGCGGAGAAAGCGATTCACGTTGTTCTTAAATCGCTGTAAATTGTACTCGGTGGGAAACACAGTCCTGGGCAAATTATTCCAAAGGGATGATGTTCTCCATATAAATGACTGCTTGAAAAGCGTTGTACGAGGAGTAACAAGCTGAACCTCATACGGATGTGAAGTATTAGCGTGACGTGTACTTCTAACATGCACCGCTCTGGGAGGAATTAAGCGGGCCAGATCCTTCGAACACTTTCCATGAAAATACTTGTAGAATAGGCTCAAGTCGCCAACCGTTCTTCGATGTTCCAGCGAATCAAGGCCACCTGTCAGTTCCGGGTCTCCAATCAGACGAACAGCTCTTCTCTAACTAGAATCCAACAAATGCAGCTTTGTAAAGAATTAACAGTTGTTGTGAAGTGTAAAGTTTTCTGGTTCGAAATAATATTCCCAACTTCTGAGAAGCTCTCCTTGCTATGCCTGCAACATGTTCATGCCAGGACATATTTGCTCCCAAATTTACGCCCAACAATTTGAGTGATGATGTTAGGGGAATGGAGTGCCCCGAAATAACTATGTCGGGTTCAGCAACGTTAACTTTTTTAGAAAAAAAACTGCCGCCTGTGTTTTTCTAGCGTTAAATTCCACTTGGTTACTGTCACCCCAATATAGAATTTCTTCCAGGTCTTTGTTAAGTTGAATGACTTCCTGCTGTTTGCGGATATTCGTCTGAGTAGCCGATGTCCGAGCGTTCAAAGTGAATGAAGAGATAAGTGTACTGTCATCTGAAAAGCTGTAGATTGGATTCTCGGTCTTTTCCAGCAGATCGTTAATATAAATGACAAAGAGAGTAGGAGACAGTATGGAGCCTTGGGGTACACCGGCGTTGATAGTGAAGGTGTTAGAAAGAAATCCGTCGACTGACACTAGCAAAGAACGCTCTCTGAGGAAACATGAGAGCCACAAACAGAACTTTTCAGACATACCATAAGAACGTAGCTTAGCCAACAGCCCATCGTGCCAAACACGGTCGAATGCCTTGGATATGTCAAGAGCAACCGCTCGAGATTCTCCAAAGTATTCAATTGCGTTGTTCCAAACATGTGTTACATAAGTCAGGAGATCTCCTGTTGATCTATTTTTACGAAAGCCATATTGATGATCGCTAATAATGTTGAATCCTTCAAGATATTTTAGAAGATGCTGATTGATAGCCTTTTCCATGACTTTCTATATTATTGAAAGCAGTGCGATTGGTCGGTAGTTATTTGGCAAGGTCTTCTTGCCTTTTTCAGGTATTGGCTGAACTGTGGCACATTTCCAGCAGGAAGGAAATATTCCCTTTCTGTAAGATAGGTTGAAAAGTCTACAGAAAACTGTTGTTCCCTCGCACAGTTTTTGAGAACTATGGCAGGTATTCCGTCAGCGCCAGAAGCCTTTTTGGTGTCTAGCTTCATGAAAATACGTTTTATGATACGCTGCCTGAAGACAATATCGGGCATCCTTGACTGCACTAGGGGAATATTAGGTGGTGTTTTTCCTTGGAAATCGACAGTAGAATGTGAAGCACAGAGTTCAGCCAACAAGTTCGCTTTCTCAACAGGTGTCTTTGCAATAGAATTATCTGGCCGTGTGAGTGGTGGTATGGTGGATTTGGTAAAATTTTGACTAACTGCCTTAGCGACTGACCAAAAGGACTTGGAATTGTTGGGACAAGCAAGAAGTTTGTGTCTAATCCGTTGATTGTGTGCCTCCTTGGTTTCGTCGATAATTTCTTTGCATCTGTTCCTGACAAGAACAAAGGTGTAACGATTTATGGTATTAGGATTTTCACGCCAATGTCGGTATGCAAGATGTTTAGAAGCAACAGCTTCTTTGCATTTTCGGTCAAACCAAGGCTTGCCGTTGGAAGGGCATTTCTTCGAAAAAGGGATGTAAGCCTCCATACCGGCCAAAATAACATCGGAAACCTCCTTGGCGCAGTCAGATGGGTCATCGGATCGAAAACAAACGTCTAACCAAGGGAAAGTTCGAAAATATTCCATGAGATCTTCCCATTTAGCAGATTTGTAGTGCCAAATCTTGCGCGGTTTAGGCGCGTCTCTGTCACTGATTGGTAGGATACTCGATGTCGATAATAGTTTATGGTCGGAAGAACCTAATGGCGGATTTACGCTGACCGTGTAAATCTCCGGATTGGTGGTTAAAAACAGATCAAGAAGACTGGCGAACTCCCCGTCTCGATCAGGGATCCGTGTTGGTTCGTCAATAAGCTGAGTTAAGCCACAACTGATTGAAAATGATTCGGCTTCACGACCTTGTTCATCGGTAGTATTGGCAATTTCGGCATTTGGATAGTTAATTTGTAAATGATCGATGGTGTCTGCAAGAGAAGCGAAAAGTGCTCTAAAGTTAGCATCGCTTGGTGGTCGATACAGGATACAGATGAACCTTGTGGTTGGTTGAGTCGTTATTTTTAACCACATAACATCAAAGTTTGGGGGCTCCAGAGCCTCTTCTCGTTGGCAAGAGAGGTCGCTTCTGACAAAAAGACACATTCCAAAGTTACGCCTAAACCAAGAATAGAAGTCGGAGGATAGGACTTATTTTGTGCTTCTTGCCTCAGCTTTGTATTTATGTCGATGTACATCTTTAGCCAAGGTGCTTGTTTAAAGCTTAGCATACGATATATTTTAGTTAACTTAACACCTAAATTTAACGCTTGTTTTAGGTTTCTATAGTGTATCACATATTTCTCTTTATTAAAAAGCGTTGTCAATAATTTTATATCTTCAGAATTCAACGGTTTACTATGTTCGGGACAAGGTGGTAAATCTGCAAACTTATCATGTAACTCTAGAGGGATTTCAAAATCAGCTTCTATTATGTAGCGTTCATCTACTTCATCAGATTTTAAACAAACATTAAAACTTTTAATATCACGATTATCCATCCACTTGAAGTCTTTATATGGGAGATACTGCGACAAAGGACAAAGAAATACTATTTCTAAATCGCTCGCAAACTGATGTAGTTCTCTCACAAACCACTGCATACAGTCAGGTCCTGTGTACGACCGATAAAACGATAAAGTATCATCATAGCTACATTTAACATAATATCCAATACTAAATGGAACATGCTTTTGGTATTTTTATGTATTTTTAGTTGGATTATCATCTACAGGAACAAGCAAACATTCGATGTCGACATAAATTACGACTGGAACTGCAGCTTTCCAAATAAAATTTTTAAATTCAATAAGCGCTTTATCACTTGTAGGTACTTGTGGAACAACTCCTTTATTTAATTTTATCCAATTTTCGGTATGTTTCTGCAATTTTTCTTCTGTTTAGTTTCGGTAATAAAATAAGGTATGATCTCATAGTGTTCATCAGATTTCCTTTTTAGTTTATAAACATCTATAGATAGATTGTTTTGTTTTTCAAACCGTGGTTTTTGCTTCGTAGTCATGGGAAACTGTATATTAGTTAGATTAAGTACTCTTTGCGAATCAGGATAAGAAGATGTACGGTCACTGCTAGTGCTGACGGGGAATAGGGCATTCACGACAGCCCAACCAAAACATATATCATCATAGGTTTTAATATTAATGCAAGCTTCTTTTCTAGCAATACTTTTTGGAAGCTCAATATAACGTCCTGCACGTAAAGGATTATATTTATTAATATTCAAAGTCAAATTTACTACACGACTTAATGCCCAGTTAGAATCTCTTTCAGTAAAATCCCCTAACTGGCTCAGTAAAGGTTCTTTAACATTCGTTATAAACCACTGTCCAGGTTGGTTTCTTTATATATTGGCGCATTACGTGTGTTTAAGTATTTAATCTCTTCAATTAAATTGGTATCTGTATTTCGATGAAATTCTCCAGCAAGGACTGCGTTATCCTTCAAACCCTCATCCTTCTTTAAGGCAATTTGAATACGACGTTTAAATATTGCAGCACAATCGATTAAAAAGGGCTTCAGATCAGCATGACGAATATTAGAAATAACAACAGTCCCGATACGAGATTCAAAGGCAGAGTTCACATCATCCCATTTAACCCAATGAGTTGCTGTTTCCCTTCTACGTACTCCAGCACCACCTCCAACCTTGGTATCTTGCAAAATACGTTGATATGACTTAACATCAGCAATATGCGTTTTTTCAGGTACCGATTTAGCTCGTTTCAATTTTTTGTTTAAATTACGAACTACTCATCTGCATTCCATTAGGAGTGTGCGACATGTTGCAACATCCAATTTAGAGGATTTAATTGCAGTCCTAATTGATTCCACAGCATCTCGTTGAGCCATTTTACTTTCCAATTCTAGAACAAAACATATATTGTTAATGTTTAATACTTTACGTAAAATATAATTATCACTTACTTGTTGAGGTAACAGAGAGAGAGAGAGAGAACAAGAGGACTGTATAGAAAGGACAACTACTGCAGTTCTACATATATTGAATATACAACTGTTCTACATATATCGAATATACATATGCCGACAAGCAACGATATATCACGAGTACATTATGATATGCATGTGCGGTCTCTTTTCTTTCAAAAACATTACAAAACACTTCGAAAATGTTAATAAAATAATTGCTATTTGGTTAAAATAGATCGTAAAAGTACATTTTAATCCTAAGAAATAGCTGTAAAATAATATATTAAACAATATTTTTCTAAAAGAAAACTGAGTTGAATAACTTAAATATGAACTGCCTCGTACTAAATGCCACCAAAAACACACCAAACAGTTTATAAATAGACATGATGTAATATATATATATATATATATATATATATATATATATATATATATATATATATATATATATATATATATACAGAAAGTATAAAGCAAATACTTGCAAATAAAATTAATTTCGAGGGAGCGAGAGAGAGAGAGAGGAGAGAGAGGTCAACAAAGTAGATAAGAAAGGTCAATTTTTGGTGATAAGCTGTTGTCAAGTATATGCATTGGAGAATGTAATTACCAAAAAATAATGAAAGAGAGTTTTAACAGGAAAAATACTTGCAAAAAAACTAAAATATTTAGTTTTGTTGAGAGGTCATCAAATTTGATAAAAAAAGATCAAATTTTTGGTGATTAGGTGTTGAGTAAATGTATTGGAGAATGTAATAATTGCTATGTATAATGAATAACAACATTTTCTCTAAGAAATAACTAAATCTGAATATTGCGCGAGAGAGATACCAGCAAAACTGATAAGAAAGGTCAACATTTTGGTGATAAGGTGTTGAGTCAATTTTTTTCTCCTTCAAAAAGTACTACTTGTATACATACCATATTATTTGAACCTCTTATTATAAGTTTAAATTATTTTTAACAGAAAGGTTTACTTAGACTCTATTGAAGGGTAAATTTATCAAAAAAAAAGACATATTTAGGGGGGTTATAGAAAAAAATGGATCTTATTTTTAGTAAATAGTAGAATATTTTTTTGTTACAATTGAATATTTTTAGTAAAATACGAAAAGAGTTGTTTAAAAATTCCTTAGGCTCTTTAAATTTTATGTTTGTTATAATTTAGTTTTAATAATTTAAATTTTTTTAAAGAATTTTCAAAAAAAATGCATAAATTTGATTCCACATTACTTAAACTATTCACATAGACTTTGCTTTTTAAACCATTTTAAAATAACAATTTTTAAAAAAATACTTATGTTTTTATATCCCTCCTTTATTTTAAGTAATCTACTTACCAATTCAGTAAACCATACAGCCTCCATTGAAAACAAATTCAGCACTTTTTTGACACCATTTTCAACATATATAGATGCTAAACACATAGTTTGAGACTATTTTTGATTAAAATTTACTGAATCGTTGTGTTTTATGCATAATAGCATTTCTGAACTAACCTGAAATATCTGTATAGGTAGAATTACATCGCGTCACTCGGTACGGAAATCCCTACGGCTTTTAAGGTTCTTACGACCAAAAACAAATTCCAGTCGAGTTTATATAAAAAATAGTCGTTTTTTTCATCGATTTCGACGGTTCTTTTTAAGCAAGCTATTTTAAAGTTTACTTAGTACTGTTTTTTCTTAGGATTTACAGTAAAAACTAGTAAAAAAATAACTCAAATAATGATATAAATATTTTTTTAAAAAAATCAAAAGATATTGGGACCCTTAATAAGATTGCATCAGCCAAAATTTTTCAATCACCAGATATTTGTTATTAAAAACATGCTTTCAACATAACAACAACTCAGCAGATATCATCATCCTTATCAAAGTCACGTTGCACCAACATATACTGTTTATTAAAACAAGAAATATGACGTGTTAAACCAAAGTATAAAAGGAATGATTTGATTTAGTGCCGTCATCAGTTAAATCCGTAAACGCTTAATTCATAGTAGTATATCAGGTGATACATTATAAACCCAATTAGTTAATTTACATCGTGCTCCAGAAGAAGACACAGTGTGTCGAAACAATTCTCAGCAATAATAAACATAAGTGGTGATCTTAAACATTTGTTTAAATTTTTATTCCTAGTTATAAACCCAAGTTTTCTTTCTGACGAAGAAGAAGAAAAAGTCTTCATCTAGATATATGTAGAACAGTTGTATATTCAATATATGTAGAACTGCAGTAGTTGTCCTTTCTATACAGTCCTCTTGTTAACGGGATTATAATAATTTGTTCTCTCTCTCTCTCTCTACTACCACAACAAGTAATAATAATTATATTTTATGTAAAATATTAAACATTAAAAATATATGTTTTGTTCTAGAATTGGGAAGTAAAATGGCTCAACGAGATGCTGTGGAATCAATTAGGACTGCAATTACCAGGTGTACAAGTATGAAATGCGAATTTTTTTTCTTAAAAAAACATGTTATATTCGAAAGAATGATAAAAAGTGCTTTATTCAAAGTATGCTCCATCACTTGTTATACATTTTTCCCATCTTTCGGGCAATTTGTGAATACCACGCCAGTAAAAATCTTCCCCTTTTCCTGCGAACCATTCATCGGGCCATTTTTTCACATGTTCGTACGAACCAAAGCGCTGCTCAGCAAGTGCGTGACCCATCTATGCAAACAAGTGGTAATCGGAAGTAGCCAAGTGGTGAGTAAGCCGCATGGGGTAGAACTTCCCAGCTGAGTGCTTCCAACGTGTCGCGAACTGGTTTTGCCGTATGTAATGGAGCACTGTCATGAAGAAAAATGACTTTGTGTTGCCTCTTTAGGTATTCTGGCCCTTTTTTCAAGCAGTGAACGGTTCAAATTGGTCAATTGTTGTTGGTAACGTTTAGTATTAACCGTTTCCCCAGGTTTTAACAGCTCATAATAGACCACGTTCCTCCGGTCCCACCAAACACAAAGCATCGTCTTTCTGCCAAAGCGATTCGGTCTTGCGGTCGATGTGGATGGTGCGCCTGGGTCTACCCATGACTTTTTTTGCGCTTGGGATTCTCACAATAAATCCAATTTTCATCCCCTGTAACTATACGATGCAAACAAGACTTCCTTTTGTGCCGAGCAAGAAAAATGTCACACGTGTTTTTGAGCTTTTCCATTTGCCTGTCATTCAACTCATGTGGTACCCATCTGCCGGTCTTCTGAATCTTTCCCGTCTCTGGTAGCAGATTGGAAAGAGCTTGTTGACTAACGCCCAATTGTTCGGCGAGTTGTTCTTGTGTTTGCGAATCATCTTCGTCCAACAATGCTTGCAATTCCACATCTTCGTATTTTTTTGGCGGTTTTCCACGTTCCTTGTCTGCAACATCGAAGTTATCACTTTTGAAAGGCCGAAACCATCGTTCACACGTATTTTGCGATGGAGCATGTTCACCATAAGCTTCTCGAAGTAATCGGTATGATTCAACAGCAGTTTTCTTCAAATGAAAACAAAAAATTAATGCTGTCCGCGAATGCACTTCGTTCGGTATAAATTTCGACATATTGAACACAACAACAAAACACTATGCACACAGTTTTCCAATTTATCACTCGTGCGCGTCTGACACTTGCTGATGACACAACAAAATGGGGCAGTGTCAAATCTTTATAGCACAAACTGCATTGGTGCACCATCTGTTGTCTGAAATCCGCATTTCATATTTGTACACCTGGTAAATCCTCTAAATTAGATGTTGCAACATGTCACACACTCCTAATGGAATGCATGCGTAATTTAAACAAAAAATTGAAAAGAGCTAAATCGGTATCCGAAAAAACGCATATTGCTACATGTTTAAGTGATGTTAAGTCATATCAATGCTTGGAGACATATTTGGAAAAATCTATCACCCAAAATACACTAATATCACAGAAACATCAGCTATTTACCATCAGACAAACTAAGATTGGACTCAGCCCTCATGATGACAAAAGGCTAATATCAAAAAATTCAGTTAACACGCTACCATGGGGGCATTACTTAATTGTATGATTATGTTTAAATCTTTTACATGTTAGTTAGAACTCTCTTATTTGTTTCTCCTTCTTTACGCTATCCTAATATAAACCATACTTTTATCTTAGTAAGCCTTTCTAACCAAATACTAGTAAGATCTCGTTGACCATAACCTTAATATTTTTTTTATATGATACCTTTACTAACTAAACACTTATATGATACCTTTACTAACTAAACACTTTCTTATACGAAACCTCTGTGGCTCAGTGGCATAGATGCAAGATTTGTAGTACGGGAAACAGAAGATATGAAGGTTCGAATACTGGTCTATACCTAACTTTTTTTTTAATTATATTAAAATTTCTCTAGCCAACAATGTCTCAACTGGGAACCATCACTGACATCTATCATGATAATACCTAACTTCACACTTACAGGTTTGGCATACTGCATCAATATGGTGTTGCGTCATCGAGTTGGCAACACTGCCTCATCTGACAACGTCAACCCTGCCTTCACAAATGCGCTTCCTGGACACTGTCTCAGCTGTCAATTTTCAAACCTGCGCCTGCGCAACCACACCCATGTCTACTCCATATATGCAACCGTCAATACAACAACCTTACGCCTTTACCATATATTATGTTCATTTAGACAACTGATACTGCACTCTGCTCAACGCTCATTGACTGGCACCAAATATGCAAAATAGATCTCCATAAGAATTTACATGGGATTTTGCGCCCGTTCTCTTATAGCTTTATCTACTTACAAGTATAAAATACCACAGGCACAACATCTGCCATCTCTTCCTCTGCGAGGGAGAGACACATCACAAATGAATGGGATATTAAATCACATTGTATTTGTATAAAAAAGTTATGTGTCAATGTACTTGTAAACTAATAAAGAAGTTTTGAAATTTGAAAAATTGGAATTTGAGTGGTCCTAACTTCACCCGAAGTATCGATTCTGGTTGAGTAACCTGTACAGAGAACCGTGAGGAATAGATCCTCTGTTCTTATTTACTGTATTTTTACATTTTATTACTTCAATCATTTCGTATGCGTGTTATAATTTCCTATCACAAACAATCTTTATTAACCCTAAATTATTTAATGTTACAGTATAATTTTCTTCAAGAGCTGTTGCTATACTTGATTTTTCAGATCTACCGTACCTAAAAGTCTTGTTTGAATCGACCTTGTCCAGCATACTTCTTGTTACAATCATTACAACTTGTCTCGTAAATTCCACTTCTATCACGTTCTTGAGTTTTATCCTTCGGATTTCTCAAGGTGTTTTTTAAGTTATATGATGACTTATAGACTAGCATGAGGCCCACATTATTAAATGCCTTATTTAGTCCTCTGGTATATCCTCGATTATGGTATATAAGAATGAAATATACTACTGTGATCAAAAAATAGTAACACTTTTGAAACAAAACGCAAACGGGTTATTTATTTTTCCAAATTTATTTCAAAACGTTATTGGAGTGTATAACAAACCATATTCCTTTACCGCGTGGTTTTTACTTAACAGCTTTTAATAGACTGGTAGTTATTTCGTTGACGGATAAAAAAAAATAGTGTGTGATTCAAAACGAAGGCTCTTAATGCAAAACCTCATAAACAGTTATTCAAGTTTAGGATTAAAATTCAAAATACAAAAATAAGATTTGTTATAAATTTCAAGATTAAAAATGATTGACGTTTCTTATTTAAATTATCCAATTTCAGTTCAGTTCAATTAGCAGTGCCATTTTAGGCAGCTTTTAACTTTTAGCTGCATTTTAATTTAATTTAACAACTAGTTTTACTAACGGCCTGGTAAATTTAATCCAAGTAATCTAAGCAGAATCCTCAAAATATAGAAAAACAACAAACAAGAAATTTTTTTTTTACTTTCACAAAATGTAACTTATCAGTTCTATTCCTCATTTTCAATCCCAAATACAATCTATATTGTTCCCATCTAAACGATGATATGTTTATGGTTACGTCGCTGCTACGACGAAAATGAATTTCAAAAATACATAGTCCTGCCCAAAGAAAGAGTTTAAAGACATCGCCTCTGACTGTACGTAATTAATCTCTAAATTTGATGGCCGTATGAGAGCTCACTCTCTAATGATTTTAAAAGGGCCAACAGCTGCCAGAAACGGCGTGTTGCCACTTGGTAACGCTGCGGAGTGGTCCGTGTGCACACGAACTTAAACTCTTAAATAATTGCAAAAAGTGTTATATTAGTGAGATCTATACCCTGACAGTTATCTTAAATAGAAAACATCCCATATTTTTATACAGGCTTCCATTTGATGGGTGATTTAACTTCGAGGTTAAACATCAGCTAATGCTATTTTCTTAAATGAAACACAGCAGTGCTTATTCTTTAGTGATGTGCTATGGTATAATGGGTGCTACTCCAGAGATAGAGATGGCATGATAATTTTTATAGTAATTTTCGATGGCGCTTGGATAATATAAAACAAATTTAAAATATATTTGACAACTCACTGTATGTTATTCCTAAGAGATGAAAACTTTCCAGACATTTATTAGAGGTCTACTGTATTTTCTTTCCCAGGAGAATGACCTTTCCTACACATCCAACTTACATTTGCCATATTGTTGTTATTTGTTTTAATAAATTTAAGCATACAAGGTAAACAAAAACATGAACAATATTTTATGCACCCACGAACTTAAAATTCTTTTTTAATGAACTTTTTCCTTCTTTACATCCTTGCTTTTCATATATTTTAGACATTGTACTGAATAATAGTTTTATTTACACAACTTTTGCAATTACAGAATCAAAAACCACTACTTTTAATAGGTGGTGAGTTGACCAACCTGAATATTGTTTTCAATTACCTTGCTAATGTTATGTAAACGCCTTATAACTCTTAATACACTTACCTTTCTTTCTCATTTTCATCCCTTTTATCAATCTTTTCAGATTTTATTAGGTCACAATCTTTAAAAAATGTGTCATTGCTTGTTTTCTTGCAATTCACTTCACTAAAAAATAAACGATTAAGTTTAATTTACCAATTTAATTAAAAAGCCTTAAAAGAAAAAGGTATAAATCAAAACTAAAAGTGCATTTCACTGGTTCCAGCAAAACTAACACATTTTAACTAACACTTACGCTTTCCCTATAAATTCTTCTTTAAAGCTTTTAACTTTTAGCTGCATTTTAATTTAATTGAACAACTAATTTTACTAATGCCCTGGTAAATTTAATCCAAGTAATCTAATGCAGAATCCTCAAAATATAGAAAAAACACAAAAAGAAATTTTTTTTACTTTCACAAAATGTAACTTATCAATTCTATCCCTAATTTTCAATCCCAAAAACAAGCTGTATTCTTCCAATTTAAACGATGATATGTTTATGGTTACGTTGCTGCTACGACGAAAATGAATTTCAAAAATAGATAGACCTGCCCAGAGAAAGGGTTTAAAGACATCGCCTCTAACTATATGTAATTAACCTTTAAATTTGATGGCCGTATGAGAGCTCACTCTCTTTAATGATTTTAAAAGGGCCAACAGCTGCCAGGGACGGCCTGTTGCTACTTGGTGGCGCTGCGGAGTGGTCTGTGTGTACACGAACTTAAACTCTTAAATAATTGCAAAAAGTGTTATATTAGTGAGATCTATATCCTGGCAAACAGGATGTCCCAAATAGAAAACATCTCATATTTTTATACAGGCTTCCACTGTAGTCATTGATTTGATGAGTGGTTTAACTTTGATGTTAAACATCAGCTAATGCTATTTTCTTAAATGAAACACAGCAGTGCTTATTCTTTAGTAATGTGCTATAATGGGCGCTATTCCAGAGACAGGGATGGCATGATAATTTTTATAGTAATTTTCTATGGCGCCTGGATAATATAAAACAAATTTAAAATATATTTGACAACTCACTATATGTTATTCCCAAGAGATGAAAACTTCA
Organism: Pachyrhynchus sulphureomaculatus; assembly: GCA_019049505.1. NCBI lineage: Eukaryota > Metazoa > Arthropoda > Insecta > Coleoptera > Curculionidae > Pachyrhynchus > Pachyrhynchus sulphureomaculatus. Next base: position 89,643,286 of record CM032451.1, read on the forward strand.
AGACATTTATTAGAGACCTACGGTATTTTCTTTCTCAGGAAAATGACCTTTCCTATACATCCAACTTACATTTGTCATATTGTTCTTATAAGTGGTTTTAATAAATTTAAGCCTACAGAGTAAACAAAAAAATAAACAATATTTTAAACCCCCATGAACTTAAAATTCTTTTTTAATCAATTTCTTCCTGCTTTACACCCTTGCTTTTCATATATTTTAGACATTGTACTGATTAATAGTTTTATTTACACAACTTTTGCAATTACAGAATCAAAAACCACTTCTTTTAATAGGTGGTGAGTGGACCAACCTGAATATTGTTTTCAATTACCTTAATAATATTGCGTAAACGCTTTATAACTCTTAATATACTTACCTTTCTTGCTCATCTTCATCCTTTATATCAATCTCTTCAGATTTTATTAGGTCACAATCTTTAAAAAACGTGTCATTGCTTGTTTTCTTGTAATTCACTTCGCTGAAAAACAAACGATTAAGTTTAATTTACCAATTTAATTAAAAGGCCTTAAAAGAAAAAGGTATGTCACATAAACCAAAACTAAAAGTGCAATTTCACTCGTTCCAGCAAAACTAACACATTTTAACTAACACGCTTTCTCTATAAATTCTTCTTTAAAGCTTTTAACTTTTATGTGCATTTTAATTTAATAACTAGTTTTACTAACGGCCTGGTAAATTTAATCCAAGTAATCTAAGCAGAATCCTCAAAATACAGAAAAAAAAAAACAAACAAGAAATTTTTTTTTACTTTCACAAAATATAACTTATCAGTTCTATTCTATCTATCACAGACACAAGTCGGCTGGGAGGGTTTTGGCCTCTGTTCTATTCCTCATTTTCAATCCCAAATACAATCTGTATTGTTCCAATTTAAACGATGATATGTTTATGGTTACGTTGCTACTACGACGAAAATGAATTTCAAAAACACATAGTCCTGCCCAGAGAAAGTGTTTAAAGACATAGCCTCTGACTGTGTGTAATTAAACTCTAAATTTGATGGCCGCATGAGAGCTCACTCTCTCTAATGATTTTAAAATCAAATCAAATCAAATAAAGCTTTATTGTAAAAACACTTGTTCTTTTGTCTACAAAGCTATCTAATCTAACCTAATAACATGGAGTATGAGTTAGTCATTTACATCAAGACAAAAATAAAAAAATATAATATAAAAATAAAGTAAAATATGAGTCATATGAGTTCAAGTTAAACAGCAGAAACAATACAATGTCACTACATCAATCAAAATATCACGTCAGTATGAAAACAATGCAGAAACAAGAAGATGCCAATAACATAATTCAGAAAAAGACATATACACCTACACGCCATACACACACTCAGCAAACAAAGAGTGCCAACAAAAAATTCCGTAACTGAAAAGTAGGCCTTCTCAATCAAGAGCTTCCGAACTTCCCTCCTAAATCAGTTATTATTTAAAATTCTCCTGACGTTCAAAGGCAAATGGTTGAATATTTTCTTACTCATATATATAAAACTGAAGAGGGAATGGGTAGTGAGGCCACTTAAGATGAACGCGTCATGGACGCACAAGAAGCCCCTATCGCTCCCTCAAACTTGCTATGTATAAGGCAGGCTGTTTCAATAATAAATATACGAGGCAACGTCGGAATTCTCTTAGTAATAAACACATTCCTGCAGGATTGCCCAGAACTTAATTGGGACATATAACGCAGTGCTCGCTTTTGTAGCATAAAGACCTTATTCAGTAATTGATTAGAGCAGGAATCCCAGAAACATACCCCATAACGGAGGTGCGATTCAATCAGAGCAAAGTAAACATTTCTCGCGATAGAAACATCCAATTCCCGAAACACTACTCTCAAGGCAAAACATACCTTGGCAATCCTTTTACAAAGCTGCAAAATGTGAGTAGAGAATCTCAATTTAGTGTCTATAAACAAACTCAAAAATTTGTTATAAGTCAAGCCTTCAATAATTTGCAAATCAAGTGAAATATCGTTCAATTGACATTTAAACGAAACGATGTTAGTTTTGGAAATATCCAGGGTTAAATAATTTGAATGACACCAATCTACGATTTTCACTATATCCCCACTGATGTCACATTCCAACTGTACCACGTCTCTATTGTGCCACATCACGATTGTGTCATCGGCAAACATCGTAAATACCCCTCTAACATTAAGTTTTGAAAGGTCATTAATATAAAGTAGAAATAACAGAGGACCCAGAGCCTTGTGGAACTCCACAAGTGACACTCAATTCCCGGGACTCATCACCGTTTAAAAAAGACAGATTCACAGCGCGATGATAAGTAAGATGCCAACCAGGCCAACGCCACACCTCTGAATGCGTAGATTTCAAGCTTACTCAGCAATACCCCATGATTCATACAATTAAAAGCCTTTGCGAGGTCACAGAACACCGCCCCAGCAACCTCTCCTTCATTTAACTTGCCATACAGGTTTTCTAAAAACGAAAAAATCGCGTCATTAGTGTTTCTGCCAGCCCGAAAACCAAACTGAGAGGTGCTCAACAAGTTATGCTTAAGGACGAAATGGAGAACACGACCCCTCACGAGCCTCTCGACCGCCTTAGCCAACGTAGGAAGCAATTAGATTGGTCTGTAGTTAAAGAGTAAGCTAGTTTCGCCCTCTTTAAAGAGCAGAATAACTCGTGTCCATTTCAAAGAAGGAGGATCGATTGCCGCAACAAGCATATGCAATGTTGCGTCAGGCAAAGCAGAAATAACTTCATTGAAACATTTTCTCAACCTGAGGCATGCCTATTTTTCACTACAGCAAATATGCACTTCATTTCGTGAATATCCGTAGGATAAAAATAGAATGTGTCATCCAGCCTAAATCATCAAGATAATGCAAAGCATCCGATTCAGGATTTAAGTCAGAGGTCAAGTCAGCCACTATCGTGTAATAAAAAGAGCTTAAGATATCAGACGTTAAACCAGAACCACTGGACAGAGTGCTGTTCTTATTACTATTAAGCTCATTCACAATTTTCCAACTCTCCCTCTGTCTGTTATTTGTAGTCGGTCATTATAGTACAGTTGCTTTGCGAATTTAATTGTCCTTCTATAAATGCCACGGTATTTGTTAAAATAACGAACAAAATCAGAGTTGTCGGCAAAATATTTTCTTAGCAAATGCATAGAACGCATGTTTCACGACGATATTATAATTCCCTTAGTAAGCCATGGTTTTTTCTTTTTTATTTTCAATGTTTTAACAGGAAAGGATCGGTTGAAAGTATAATACAGTAATTCGTGGGAGTGTACTAGTGGGTCATCCGAGTGCATAATTCTGCCCCACTCACACTCAGCACATAATTCAGGAAACCTACCATAATTCTTCCTTGTATAAAGCTACCTCTGTGTTTCCTATTATTATATTTTTTCATTAACAATTTAAAATTACACAAAATTGAATCATGGTCTGAAAGACCTGCATTTAATACTGAACACTTCACAAGGTTCTTATCACGATTAGTACAAATATAATCAATTAAGGACGAAGAATACTTCGTAACTCGCATCGGCTCCTGAACAAGCATATTTAAAGAGTCCAGTAAATTAGACACCAAATAAAAGTTAACATGAGACTGGTCAATAACATCGATGTTTTGATCTCCCGCCAAGATTATCCATGCGTGCCAAGGCAAGACCAAAATGAGTGTTTTCAATCTAGATATACATAAAAGAATGTCATTATTGGCGTCTATACAAACAGACAATAAATAAATTTAATTTAGGGGCAAAAACCACAGAAAATTCAAACTCTTTTTCGACAATCATGTAGTTGTTCTTCTCAAAATCAACAAAAGTATATGTGCCCATAAAAGAATTATTCACCATTATCATAGTACCCCCGTGCATTCAGGTACGCCTTGAATACTTTGACACTATAGAGTAGCCCTGAAGCGGTACCAATTCATCATTAAGTAGTATTATAAATCCACGATAGTTGAACAAGCAGGTGCCTCATAATGACCGAAAGCAGTAAGAACTTTACGAGTCGTCTCTGCGAAATTTTCACCATTTTTGTAGTAAGTTTTCCTACTTCAATACGTTATTGGAGCATATAACGAACCATTTTCTTTCACTGTATGGTTTTTACTTGACAGCTGTTAATACACTGGTAGTTATTTCGTTGACAGATAAAAAAAATGCGTGGTTCAAAATGAAGGCTCTTAATGCAAAACCTCATAAACAGTTATTCAAATTTAGGATTAAAATTCAAAATACAAAATAAGATTTGTTATCCATTTCAAGAGTAAAAATAATGAACACTTCTTATTTAAATTATCCAATTTAGAAGTGTCTTTTTAGACAGTTTTTTTGACCTTTAGCTGCATTTTAACTTAACAACTAGTTTTACTAACGGCCTGGCAAATTTAATCCAAGTAATCTAAGCAGAATCCTAAAAATATAAAAAGGAATAAACAAGAAAAATTTTTTTTTACTGTCACAAAATGTAATTTATCACTTCTATTCCTCATTTTCAATCTCAAATATAATCTGTACTGTGCCAATTTAAACGATGATATGTGAATGGTTACGTTGCTGCTATGACAAAAATCAATTTAGTCCTGCCCAGAGAAAAAGTTTAAAAACATCGCCTCTAACAGTATCTAATTAACTTTGATGGCCTTATGAAAGCTCCCTTTAATGATTTTAAATGAGCAAACTGCTGCCAGGGACGGCGTGGAGCCACTTGGTGGCGCTACGGAGTGGTCCGTGTGTAGACGAACTTAAACGCTTAAATAATTGCAAAAAGTGTTATATTAGTAAGATCTATATCCTAGCAAACAGGATATCTCAAATAGAAAACATCCCATATTTTTATACAAAGCTTCCATTAGAGTCATTGATTTGATGGGTGGTTTACCTTCGATGTTAAACATTAGCTAATGCTATTTTCTTAAGTGAAACACAGCACTGCTTATTCTTTAGTAATGTGCTATAACAGGCGCTACTCCAGAGATAGGGGTGGCATGATAATTTTTATAGTAATTTTCTATGGTGTCTGGATAATATAAAATGAATTTAAAATATATTTGAAAACTCACTCTACATTATTCCCAAAAGATGAAAACTTCAAGACATTTATTAGAGACCTTTCCTACACATCCAACTTACAATTGTCATATTGTTCTTATAAGTGCTTTTAATAAATTTATTATGCTTATAAATCTATCAGATACAAGCATACAGGGTAAACAAAAACATGAACAATATTTTATGCCCCTACGAACTTAACTTATTACAAAATTCTTTTTTGATGGGCTTCTTCCTTCTTTATACCCTAGCTTTCCATATATTTTAGTCATTGTATTAAATAATAGTTTTATTTACACAATTTTTGCAATTACAGAATCAAAAACTACTTTTAATAGATATACAGATGGTGAGTGGACCAACCTGAATATTGTTTCCAATTAGCTCACTACTCTAATGTAAACACCTTATAAATTTTAACGCACTTACCTTTCTTGGTTATCCTCATCCTTTATATCAATCTCTTCAGATTTTATTAAGTCACACTCTTTAAAAAATGGGTTATTACCTGTTTTCTCGCAATTCACTTCACTAAAAAACAAACAATATTTCTGAATAACTGTTAATCAAACATAGAACAAAAACCTTGGCAAATGACACACATGAAAAAAAAAAATGCATGAGAATTGGATTCATTCTGGCTAACCAAGCATATATAAGTGAAATTACATGAACATATGTTGAATTTTCATCAGTCTTCAGAATTTGTTCTAATGTGATCACCAAGGTATTAATAAGTTTAAAAAGAGTTATTTTAAATTAACTTATAATCAAAAGCAAAGTGTCCTGATAAAATTTTTAACATCACTATAATAAAATAGGCCTTTTACTCAGTAGATAATTCAATTATGTTAAAGAATAAAGCTGTTCATAAAATAAAATAGGCTAGAGTCCCAGGTGAATATCTGTTGTATATTGAAATGTTTCTGTTTTCATCAATGAAGCTTAGAAGTCTATAAAATTTTAACATACTGAGGACTGAATCTAATTATCAGGTCATAAACCACTATACCATACAAAAGTTATAAGATAATTTCTAGTACGGTGCATTTCATAGTTTCGTGAAATAATTTATTTTGCTCTTATTTCAGAAAAAATTATTTTGATTTTATGACTTAGTTGGGAACGTGGAATCTTTCGCACAATGATACTACTCATTAATATTTGCTCTCTTTGTATCAAAAATCGCGAAAATATCATCCACATACCTATACCATACCCTTGGGAATGGGAATTCGAATATTCCCCAAGGGTATAGTATAGGTATGTGGATGATATTTTTGCGATTTTTGATACAAAGAGAGCAAATATTAATGATTTTGTTTTTAAATTAAATAGCCGGTATGATTCCATTAAATTCACTTACGAAGTTGAGAACAAAGGACAATTGCCTTTTCTAGATATTTTAATTATTAAAAATAATAATAGATTAGAATTTGATATCTATAGGAAGGATACAGTAACAGATAGATATATTCCTAATGATTCATTTCATTGCAAACAACATAAATTAGCCTCACTTTCCCTCTGAACAGAGTAAACTTCAATAAAGAAAGGAATCGTATTAGAAATATAACTAGAGTTAATGGTTACGATGATGACTTAGTAAATAAGCTAATAAATAGACATAAATTTAGGTTTAATATTCAGAATTCCACCTTTTTTACACGCGAAGAAAATAACACCAAATATGTCTCCATACCATATAATCTGAAATATAGCAAGGGACTCAATAAGGTATTTAATAAGGCAGGCCTCACCTTAGTCTATAAGTCATCAGACAATCTGAGGAATATCTTAGGAAATCCCAAAGATAAGATTCCTAATTGTGAGAAAAGTGGAATTTATGAAATTAGTTGTAATGATTGTGACAAAAAGTATGTTGGGCAAACTAAAAGGTAAATTAAAACACGATTTAGCACACTTAAGATACAATAGAACAGAAAAGTCTAGCATTGCCGAACATGCTCTTGAAGCTGATCATACTGTAACATTGGATAATCTAAGATTAATAAAAAAATGTATCTGATAGGAGATTGTTGAACGCATACGAAAGTATGGAAATCATAAAATGTAAAAGTAGTTTAAATAAAGACAGAGGGCCTATTCCTTATAGTCCCCTCTACTGGGTACTTGACCGGAACTGAGGGCCTTGCCTATGTCATTAGTTCCGCTTGAGTAATTCAAGGGTTAGGCTAAGTATAAATAGAGTAGATTTGTAGTTTTAGCTTTAGTCAATCATCGCTCCTGATGAAGCTAACATGGTTAGCGAAACGCGCGTCGAGTGCAAAAATAAAGTGTTTGGTGTAGTGGTGATATATACTGAGTAGTTGATTTTATGAGTAATATATATCTTTGTAGCATTAGAGTTATTGAGTTCTGTATAAGTAGAAATTACTAAATATTCCTATTACCAATATTTTCTTAAGAATTCATTGTTTCTGCTCTACTTACGTAAACCTCATGCATCTGATAACCTAGCCTAAATTTGAATGGCATTTTACATTAAACTAGTCCAACTTTTTTATTTTTACATATCTTTCATATATCTTATATATATATAAAAAAAACCTCGATCTTGTTTATATATGAAATGTCAAGTCTTTTATGATGACATAAAACTTATTTATATATTAAACATAAAATAACAGAATCTCTAGTAATATTTTTACCATAATGTTACTAGAAGTATATTAAATTTAATTATTCAGGGAACAATACAAAGCTTCATATAATTTTTATTGTAACCAAAATATGTTAGTGTAGTGTAGTTTTTTTAAATTATGAGTTAATAGAGATGGTGTGAGAGAGGTGAGAGGAAAAATGAGTTGTATTAAAGCATCATTAGTGGGTATTACATTTTTTATATCTTCCAGTAACTCTTGTACTTGTATATTTGACTATTTAGAAATAAGTTTAATGACCATCTTATGAATTAAGCTCAACTTATATGCAATAAACCAAAAAGACTTACTTATCTGAACATTTTGGTTCAGCTTTTGTTACTATTTCACCACCATTTTTATTTTCTATTACAACAGTATGAGGTATATTTTTGTCCTTTTTTACATATGAAGTAGTAGACATATCTAAGTTATAATAAAGTTCTGTTTCTTTTTTAATGCTAAAAAGTCCAGTAAAATCCATTTTTTCCTCCATTAGTGCGCCAGCACTAACATTAAAATTCTCAGCTTCTTTAAGCAAGTTATTAAGCATTAAACTGGCCATATTCTTGGGGGCTTTAGTTGATTTTGATAAAATTACTTTTCATCACGAATTTTCATTTTTGTTCTTAAAAGTATGTAAAATAGTGTACATAAAAAATTATTGGTTAGGATCAGGCTCCAAACTTTTTCAACCAGCTGTCTGCAGCGCCATCGTGATAAGATTTTGGCAATAGAATATTTCCTTGTTTTCGGTTGGTAGCAAACGAAAAAGCAATTTATATTCTTTATATCTGCTGGTAGTATGAGTTTCTCTCTTTAACGTTGACAGTATAACAGGAACAAAGATAAAGCGAGAATTATAGCAATTTATTTGTTTATTAATAATATTGATGTTATTTTCTGTTGAGGGTTGCCATTGTTGTATTTAAATGGAAATTAACTCGAATCCCTTTTCTGTACTTAAGAAATCATGTGCGTCCAGGAATGGTACGACCAGATAGACGTTTACGATCAAACTATTGGTTGCATCCGTCGAACAAAAACAGTTCAGATTGGAGGGAATAGAGACGTCTCCTCCCTTGGTACAACGAAAAGTCCAGTTTAAAAACATAACCTTAAGTGAAATTTGGAATCTTCTCCTTCGAATGTTTTAAAACTAACGATTATTTTCTTATTAACTTTGCGACATTAATACCACTAAAAACTTTTTTAAGGATCTATCATCTCAAATTTACGAAATAGTGTGCAGTTGTTTTAATTACTTATTTTAAATTTTTGAAAAATGCTCGTTCTGTTATAGGTAGGAGTCACAGTTTTTTGTTATGGTACCCAAACAACATCTTAAACTGAATTCTCTGTTAGGAATACCTTTTTTTGCTGACATACTTCAAATTAAAACTTATAATAACATACATGACACAACTTTGAATTATTGTGGCTGTTACTTGATGGAAATTCATAACGAATGTAATGAAACACTAATATTGTCAAATTTCCACTTTATTTAGTTTCACCGAAACTGTATGACGCGTTTCGCTATACTATAGCGTCTTCTGATACAAAATACCATTTTGTATCAGAAGAAGCTATAGTATAGCGAAACGTATCATACAAAATGGTATTTTGTATCAGAAGAAGCTATAGTATAGCGAAACGCGTCATACAGTGCCAGTGAAACTAAATAAAGTGGAAATTTGACAATATTAGTCTTTCATTACATACATGACACAAGTTTTACAAAATAAAACAACATTGTATAAACCACAAAACTGGTAGAACCAGAGAAATACTGGAAAACGTACTGAGAAAATTGAAAAGTTATGGCCATCCAGGATTAGGTTTAGATTAATGTACTGTCAGCAGTATCCGGATCTCTGGCTCTTTCAGCAATTTTAATGAAGTAGTCGATGTGTGACGTAAATGGTCGTAATATATTGAGCTGAAAATCAAAATCAACTACCAAAATTGAACAGACCCCATTATTCATTACTCTCTCATCTGTCAATTCGAGTCAGCATCGGCAGAAAGAGAGAACAAAACTTACAGTACTTATCAGAGTACCACGCAAAGAATAAATACAATAAAATAATTTGCATCTTTGGCTGATGTAAGCCTAGTCTTGAAGGCATGCCTGTCCTTTGTTCAAAGCGACAGATCGATAGAGGAATTGTTCGGTAGTAGTGACTAAATGTGAACAGAGTCCATATTTTAGCAGCCATTCATTGCATGGCAATCCATCACGAGATGCGTTTCGCCATATCACGGCTCATCAGCTGGGGTAGAATCTACAGAAATTAGCCCCCGATAAAGGGCAGATATGTGCTTAAAACTAGGCTTACAGCAGCTGGAAATGCTAATTATTCTATTTTACTTATTCTTTGCGTTAGTCATGTCTTTTTTTGTGGACCTTGCACGTGCAGAGAAATCCCTAAAACGCTACAGGAGCGACACGTGTGTGAAAAAAGCGATTCAGGTTGCTCTTGAATCGCTGTAAATTATACTCAGTCGGAAACACAATTCTGGGCAAATTATTCCAAAGGGATGAGGTTCTCTATATAAAAGACTGTTTGGAAAGGGTTGTACGAGGAGTAACAAGCTGAACTTCATACGGATGTAAAGTATTAACGCGACGTGTGTTTCTAGCATGCACCGCTACATCCATCGAACACTTTCTATGAAAATACTTGTAGAATAGACTCAGATCGTCAACCGTTTAACGATGTTTCAATGAATCAAGGTTGCTGACCAGTTCCAGGTATCCAGTCAGGCGAACAGCTGTCTTCTGAATAGAATCCAACAAATACAGCGTATGTTTGGGAGAAGAGCCCCCAACATGGGAGCAGCATTCCATCGTTGGTTGACTCTGAGCTTTGTACAAAATTAACAGTTGTTGTGGAGTATAAAGCTTTGTAGTTCGAAATAATATTCCCAGCTTTTGAAAAACTCTCTGTGTTATGCTCGCAACATATTCATGCCAAGACATATTTGCCCCCAAGTTAACGCCCAGCAAACTGAATGACGATGCTAAAGAAATGGAGTGCCCCGACATAACTAAGGGGGGTTTAGCAACGTTAACTTTTTTAGAAAAAACTGCCGCCTGTGTTTTTATAGCGTTAAATTCCATTTGGTTACGGTCACCTCAAGACAGAATTTCTTCCAGGTCTTTGCCAAGTTCAACGACTCCCTGCTGTCTGTTGATATTTGCATGAGTAGCCGATGTTCTAGCGTTCAAAGTAAATGATGACATAAGCGTACTGTCATGGGCAAAGCTGTAGATTGGATTTCTATTTTTTTTTTCAGCACGTCGTTAACGTAAATGAAAAAGACAGTGTGGAGCCATGGGGCACACCTGCGTTAATAGCGAAGGTGTTAGAAAGAAACCCATCGATTGCAACTTGTAAAGAACGCTCCTTGAGGAAACTGGAGAGCCATAAAACAGAACTTTTCAGACGTACCAGAAGAGCGTAGCTTAGCCAACAATCCATCGTGCCAAACACGGTCGAACGCCTTGAATATATCAAGGGCCACCGCTCGAAATTCTCCACAGTATTCAATTGGGTTGTTCTAAACATGTGTTACATAAGTTAGAAGATCTGCTGTTGATCTATGTTTACGAAGGCCATATTGATGGTCGCTAATAACATTGAATCCTTCAAGATATTTTAAAAGATGCTAATTGTTAGCCTTTTCTATAGCTTTCGTTATTATTGAAAGCAATGCGACTAGTCGGTAGTTGTTTGGCAAGGTCTTCTTGGCTTTTTTGGGTATCGGCTGTGTTTCATTTTCAGCAGTGAGGAGATATTCCCTTTCTGTAGGGTAGGTTGAAAAGTCTACAGAAAACTGGTATTAGCTCTCTAGCGTAGTTTTTGAGTACTATGGCAGGCCAGAAGCTTTTTTGGTTTCTAGCTTCATTAAAATACGTTTTATGATACGCTGTCTGAAGACAATGTCGGGCATCCTTGACTGCACTATGAGAATGGTAGGTGGTGTTTTTCCTTGGAAATCAACATTAGAACGTGAAGCAAAGAGTTTAGCCAACAAGTTCGCTTTCTCAACAAAAGTTTTTGCAATAGAATTATCTTGCCGTGTGAGCGGTGGTATAGTAGATTTGGCGAAATTTTGACTAACTGCCTTAGCGACTGATCAAATGGACCAGGAATTGTTGAGGCAAGCAAGAAGTTTGTTCCTAATTCGTTGATTGTGTGCCTCCTTGGTTTCGTCGATAATTTCTTTGCATCTGTTCCGGGCACGAACCAAGATGTTACGATTTACGACATTAGGATTTTCACGCTATTGTCGGTAGGCAAGATGTTTAGAAGCAACAGCTTCTTTGCATTTTCGGTCAAATGTGATAAATACTTTTTTGTTTTCTTTCTCTATCAGTTCTGGCTTGGTTGATGAAGCGTGATAAGGCAAAATGCATGCGAGTTGGATTGATAGGTGACGAGAATTGAAAACTTGCTGAAATATGGGCTTTGTTCAATTTTGGTAGTAACTGATAGTGGAGAATGATTTAATATGCATGGAGTAGACCCAGATAAAGGGTGTTTTTTTTTATAGAGGTATAGAACTTTGAAATGGAATAAAACAAAGATGAATTTTTTTAAATTGACATGAAATTTACTTTATTCGAAAGATAATCTTCTGGCATTATAATTTAAATATAACTTCTGGCATATGACCGCCACGGCTGGCTCGGACGTAGTCTAATCTGGAGGTCCAATTTTCGAAGACTTTTTCCAACATTTGTGGCTGTATATCGGCAATAACGCGGCGAATGTTGTCCTCCAAGTGGTCAATCGTTTCGGGCTTATCGGCGTAGACTAGCGACTTCACATATCCCCACAGAAAATAGTCTAGCGGCGTTACATCGCAGGATCTTGGAGGCCAATTCACGGGTCCGAAACGTGAAACTATGCGGTTACCAAACGTTTCCTTCAATAAATCAATTGTGGCACGAGCTGTGTAACATGTTGCGCCGTCTTGTTGAAACCACAGCTCCTGCACATCATAGTTGTTCAATTGATGAACGAAAAAGTCAGTAATCATGGCTCTATAGCGGTCACCATTGACTATAACGTTCTGACCAGCATCGTTTTTAAAGAAGTACGGACCAATGATTCCACCAGCCCATAAAGCACACCAAACAGTCAGTTTTTCTGGATGTAACGGTGTCTCAACATACACTTGAGGATTATCATCACTCCAAATACGGCAGTTTTGTTTATTGACAAACAAAAGTGAGCTTCATCGCTAAACAAAATTCGCTTATGAAAATCGGGATCAACGGCAATCTTGTTTTGGGCCCATTCACCAAATCTACGCCTTGCTAGGTGATCGTGTGGCTTCAATTGTTGCACGAGTTGGATTTTGTGAGCACGCAAACCAAGATCTTTCTGCAAATTCTTCCATAAAGTGGATGGACACATATCCAATTCCTGTGCACGATGGCGGATAGACTGATTCGGGTCTTCCTCTAAGCTACGCTCTACAGCAGCAATGACTTCTTTTGTACGCACTGTACGACGTCACTGTGGATGCGTATTATCATTTAGAGTAAACGTGGTGCGAAAACGTTCCATAGGTAATCGAATTAATTGCTCTGATGGACGATTATGTTGACCGTAAAATGGACGTAGTGCGCGATACGTATTTCGAACAGAACCATGATTTTCAAAATAAATTTGCACAATTTGGAAGCGTTGTTCAGGCGTCAGTCTATTCATGTTGAAATGCCAAACCAAACTAAACATAAATCACTTGACAGCTGACAAAATGGCCGCCAGTTAAAAAATTGTTGCCAACTTAAAGTTTTATACCTCTATAATAAACACCCTTTACAAGCGTGTCAGGTTACCCCACGAATGTGTAATTGTTAGCAACTCGGTGAACAATCTTTCTATCGGTCTGTAACCTTGAACAACCCTCGACTGAGGCTCTTCAATATTATGCTTACAGCAGTCAGAGATGCGAATTGTTGTATTTTACTTAAATATTTTGTGAAACTTGGAAATAACAATTTAGTGAAAATGGCGCATATTTTCAGTGTACTAAGCATCTTGCCCAAATTAAGATCACCTTAATTCTCTAGAACAGCTAAGAATCGGGAGGGATTCACTGTTTTTTTTTCTTTTATGGGTCTAGCATACGTGCTGTAGGAAAATCTCTAAAGCACTACAGGAGCCACACGTGTGCGGAAAAAGCAATTCACAATGATCTTGAATCGCTGTAAATTGTACTCGATCGGAAACACAGTCCTGGACAAATTATTCCAAAGGGATGAGGTTCTCCATATAAAAGACTGCTTAATAAGGGTTGTACAAGGAGTAACAAGCTCATACTGATATGAAGTATCAGCGCGACGTGCATGGATAGCATACACAGCTCTGAGAGGAATTAAGTGAGTTACATCTATCGAACATTTTCCATGAAAATACTTGTTCTTCGATGTTCCAACGAATCCAGGTTGTTGACCAATTCCCGGTGTCTAGTCAGGCGAACAGGTCTCTTCTGAATAGAATCCAACAAATGCATGTTTGGGAGCAGAGCCAGAAACATGGGAGCAGTATTACATCGCTGTTGTGGCGTTTAAAGTTTTTTAGTTCGAAATAATATTCCCAGCTTTTGCGAAGCTCTCTTAGCTATGCTTGCAACATGTTCATGCCAAGATATTTGCTATCAAATTAACGCCCAGCAAATTAAGTGACGATGCTAGAGGAATGGAGTGCCCCGACATAACTATGTAGGGTTCAGCAACGTTAACTTTTTGGTCGGTAGTTGTTCGGTAAGATCTTTTTGCGTTTTTTGGGTATTGGCTGCACCGTGGAGCATTTCTATCAGGAAGGAAATTTGTAGGATAGGTTGAAAGGTCTACAGAAAACTAGTGTTAGTTTTTTCGAGCAATTTTTGAGTACTATGGCAGGTATTCCGTCAGCACAGGAAGCTTTTCTGGTGTCTAGCTTCATTAAAATACGTTTTATGATACGCTGTCTAAAGACAATATCGGGCATCCTTTACTGGACTATGGGAATAGTGTAGCAAAGAGTTCAGCCAACAAGTTCGCTTTCTTAACAGGTATTGCAGTAGAATTATTTGGCCGTGTGGTGGTTTAGTGGATTTGGTGAAGTTTTGACTAACTGCCTTAGCGACTGACCAAAAGGACCTGGAATTGTTGGAGCAAGCAAGAAATTTGTTTCTGATTCGTTGATTGTGTGCTTCCTTGGTTTCGTCGATAATTTCTTTGCATCTGTTCCGGGCATCCACAAAGACGTTGCGATTTATGACGTTAGGATGTTCAGGCCATTGCCGGTAAGCAAGATATTTAAAAGCAACAGTTTTTTTGCATTTTCGGTCAAACCAAGGACATTTCTTCGTAGAAAGGATGTTAAGTGTCCATACCCGCCAAAATAACATCGGAAACCTCCTTAACGCAGTCAAATGAAAGCAAACGTCTAACTAAGGGAAAGTTCGAAAATTTTCCATGAGTTCTCCCCATTAGCAGAATCGTAGTGCCAAACCGTGCACGGCTTAGGCGCCTCTTTGTCACTAATTGGTAGGATACTCGATATCGAAAGTAGTTTATGGTCGGAAGAACCTAACTGCGGATTTACGGTGAGAGTGTAAATCTCTGAATTGGTGGTTAAAAACCGATCAAGAACACTGGTGAACTCTCCGTCTCGATCAGGGATCTGTGTTGGCTCGTCAATAAGTTAAGTTAAGCTACAACTAACTGAGAATGATTCAGCTTCACGGCCTTATTGGTCGGTAGTATTTGAATACCTAAATTTCTGGGCTCCAGAACCTCCTCTCGTTGACAAAAGAGGTCGCTTCTGACAAAAAGACAGATTCCAGTGTTACGCCTAAACCGAGAATAGAAGTCGTACCCACGATAGAGAAAGTTAACTGTGCTGGTTGATGAACTGACCTTGGTTTCACAGAGAGCCAGAACATGAGGTTTATTTGATTGCAGGTGTCGGTGCACTGAATTTGTGTCCGAGTTTAAACCTCGTATGTTACAAAAATCTATTTTAAAATTATGATCTCTGAATGTTGACGTCTCTGAATCAGCCCCCACCCGGAGATCCGAACGGGGGGTATTTTACCTCCGGGATCTTTTGTAACCAGGTGCCTCATCATGCTATTTGGTCCCACAATCCGGGGACATCGGCACAACCACGAAATTTTAAGCAACTTCACGCAGCCTAAGCCGATGTGATGGTATCACACCGGACGATGCCTGGTGGGATATGGGCATCTACTATCTAAGTTGTTCTTTTAGTCGCCTTCTACGACAGTCAGAACGGCCATTTGAGGTTAAATGATTGCTAGGTAGAGTATGGACCCTTGGAAATAATATGGATTAAATTTTGGGATACATAGTCCAAAGTTATAAAAAACTACTATAAATAATTCGATGATAAATGGATTCCAATGATACGAAAAGTAAATTAGGGTCGTCAAACCCCTAGGGCGGCAATATTTTCATACATTAATTTGTTATGACTCCCGAACGAAATTAAAATTCTAAATTATTTTTATCACTGTAATAGACACAACTAAATTAGAAAAGGATATAAAGTCATATGGTATCGAAACTTACACAAAAATTAATACACATCTACTATTTATTAAAATTAACCTATTATAGCCTAATTCACTATCACCTTTACTATCTTCACCTACATTAGTAATTATTGGTGCTCTATAAAAAATTACTTAAATATGAGAATCTTTATATTTAACAAATTAGTTTACACTTTTTCAAGTTTTTTTAGAAATACTGTAGTATTTTTAACTACAACTCATTCGTTTATTTAAAGATGTCCTGAGTGTCTGGGAAACTATTAGGTATGCTGAGAAGGGCAAAACCGGAAACAAATCAGCAGTCAGCTGAGTGAGAGCTGCCCGAAGAGATCAAAGACATAAGAGTCGGCTGGGAAGGTTTTGGCCTATGTATTTTGGAATAATTTTCATCGACTATACTGAGAAGGGAAAAACCATCAATAGCGAATATTATATAGTTATTGGTCCGTTTAAAGGCAGAAATGGCAAAGAAACGGCCCGAAATGAACAAAAAAAAGTGCTCTTTCATCAAAACAATGCACCATGTCACAAGCCAATGATTACGATGGCAAAATTACATGAATTGAAGTTCAAATTGCTTACTCATCCACCGTATTCTCCAGATTTGGCCCTCAGCGACTATTATTTATTCACAGACCCCAAAAAAATGCTCGTGGGAAAGAGATTTGGCTCCAATGAAGAAGTTATCGCGGAAACTGAGGCCTATTTTGAAGACAAAGACAAATCCGTCTACAAGAAAGGAACAGAAATGTTAGAAAAGCGTTGGGCTGATTGTATCGCTCTTGAAGGAGACTATGTTGATGAACAGTCGAATTTTGCAAAAAAAAAAATGTGTTTTAAGTAGCTAGACCAAAAACTTTTCAGCCTACGGGTTACATGTTAAGTAATCAATGATTATTAGTCGATTACATTTTTACTTACTCATGCAAGCCTCTAAGTAATAGGTGTCTCTTTAAACTTCTTTCATATTTTATTTGAAAATTTCAATGGGCACATTTAAATACTTCTACTTAATCGGAATTTTTATATATAACTCAGTCACCAGAGACGAAAATGTAGTAAAAGTGCACATAAATTTAAATAAGTTAGATTTATGGCCAGAGAGGTTCATTACCAGCCATGTATGTAATGTGTGTATGTATGTAAAAAAGTTAGCAGCAATCGGAGC
The DNA here is from genome assembly GCA_019049505.1 of Pachyrhynchus sulphureomaculatus. Classification (NCBI taxonomy): domain Eukaryota; kingdom Metazoa; phylum Arthropoda; class Insecta; order Coleoptera; family Curculionidae; genus Pachyrhynchus; species Pachyrhynchus sulphureomaculatus. The sequence continues at coordinate 89,660,784 of CM032451.1, forward strand.
ATGGCCGACTGAAAAATGGGGTTCGAAAAGGCCTCATTTCGGGTCTATCAAGAATATCTCGAAAAATATTGGACGTTGGTTAGACGATGACCCATCTGACTGCGCCAAGGAGGTTTCCGATATTATTTTGGCCGGTATGGAGGCTTACATCCCTTTTTCGAAGAAATGCCCTTCCAAAGACAAGCCTTGGTTTGACCGAAAATGCAAAAAAGCTGTTGCTTCTAAACATCTTGCATACCGACATTGGCGTGAAAATCCTAACACCATAAATCGTAAACACCTTTGTTCGTGCCAGGAACAAATGCAAAGAAATTATCGACGAAACCAAGGAGGCACACAATCAACGGTATAGAAACAAACTTCTCACTTGTCCCAACAATTCCAAGTCCTTTTGGTCAGTCGCTAAGGCAGTTAGTCAAAATTTCACCAAATCCACCATATCACCACTCACACGGCCAGATAATTCGATTGCAAAGATACTTGTTGAGAAAGCGAACTTGTTGGCTGAACTCTGCTTCACATTGTACTGTCGATTTCTAAGGAAAAACACCACCTAATATTCCCATAGTGCAGTCAAGGATGCCTGATATTGTCTTCAGGCAGCGTATCATAAAATGTATTTTGATGAAGCTAGACACCAAAAAGGCTTCTGGCGCTGACGGAATACCTACCATAGTTCTCAAAAACTGTGCGAGGGAACTAACACCAGTTTTCTGTAGACTTTTCAACCTATCTTACAGAAAGGGAATATTTCCTTCTTGCTGGAAATGTGCCACAGTTCAGCCAATACCTAAAAAAGGCAAGAACACCTTGCCAAATAACTACAGACCAATCGCACTGCTTTCAATAATATCGAATATCCGCAGACAGCAGGAAGTCATTCAACTTAACAAAGACCTGGAAGAAATCCTATCTTGGGGTGACAGTAACCAAGTGGAATTGAACGCTACAAAAACCCAGGCGGCAGTTTTTCTAAAAAAGTTGCTGAACCCGACATAGTTATGTCGGAGCACTTCATTCCCCTAACATCGTCACTTCCCCCCTAGTATCGTCGCTCAATTTGTTGGGCGTAAATTTGGGAGCAAATATGTCCTGGCATGAACATGTTGCAGGCATAGCAAGGAGAGCTTCTCAGAAGTTGGGAATATTATTTCGAACCAGAAAGCTTTACACTTCACAACAACTGTTAATTCTTTACAAAGCTCAAATTCGACCAACTATGGAATACTGCTCCCATGTTTGGGGCTCCGCTCCCAAACATACACTGCATTTGTTGGATTCTATTCAGAGAAGAGCTGTTCGTCTGATTGGAGACCCGGAACTGACACGTGGCCTTGATTCGCTGGAACATCGAAGAACGGTTGGCGACTTGAGCCTACTCTACAAGTATTTTCATGGAAAGTGTTCGAAGGATGTGGCCCGCTTAATTCCTCCCAGAGCGGTGCATGTTAGAAGTACACGTCACGCTAATACTTCACATCCATATGAGGTTCAGCGTGTTACTCCTCGTACAACGCTTTTCAAGCAGTCATTTATATGGAGAACATCATCCCTTTGGAATAATTTGCCCAGGACTGTGTTTCCCACCGAGTACAATTTACAGCGATTTAAGAACAACGTGAATCGCTTTCTCCGCACACGTGTCGCTCTGTAGCGCTTTAGGAACTTCCCTGTAGCACGTATGCTAGACCCATAAAAAAAAAATAAAAAAAAAAAAAAAACAATTTGTGAAAATATTACATAAGAAAAGCTATGGATCAAACGAATCTGCACAAAAAAGGTCTCTTGATATTTTCCGGTAAAAAGCACCATTTTTCAGAAAATCGCGATCCAAAAAATATGAACGCATTTTTTGACAATTACACTATTTTTTTTAAAAAATTCCGATAAATTTTTTTTTTAAATACCGATACATTTTTTAAAGAATTCTTATCCAATAAATTCTTCAGTACGGTGTACGTGTAAATTAACAGAAGATCATATGAATTTGTTATTAAATTTTAACTTTACCTTACGATAATGCAAAAAATTTATAAATACAGAAAAATACTGAGCAAGATGAGGGGAAAAAATAATGCATATGTTATATAAAAAAAATAATTTTTTTAACATACATCATTTAGAGATCACATCCCAAATTACATTATCAGGAAGAGAACGGGGGTACAAGACGCAAGATCCGGAGCCTATCGGAGTAGAGGTAGACCACCAAGTAGGAGGACTGATGATTTGAAAACAGTGGCTGGAAATTGGGTACAAGCGGCACAGAACAAAAAAAAAGTGGCAAGACTTGAGGGAGGCGTTCATCCAGCTGTGGACAGTATAAGTTGATGATGATGATATGACATCACTTAAAACTATATATTCAAAATTTTACTTAAATTTCATGTATTCCAGAAATACTTCCAAATCCTCCTCGTCTGCAATTGGTTGTCGAAAGAGATTGAGAGGCTCGTGCAAGACACAATAAATTAATATATTTAATCTTTTCTCCCTATTCTTCAGTACAACAATCACTATGCCATCGACACCAAATTTAGAAAGAACAGCAGTATACTTTACAGAAAACAATTTACGGTCACGCCCCGATTGCTGCAAACTTTTTTATGTATATTATTTGGCGGTTAATGAACCTCTCTGGCCAAAAAACTTATTTAAACTTATATGCGATTCAACTCTCAAGCCACTGGATTAATAGTAATAGATGTCTCTTTAAATTTTGTTTACATTCCATTTAAATATCCTTTATGTTTTAGTTGAAATTACAATAAGCACATTTAAACATTTCTACTTCATCGGGATTTTTATGTAGTAATGTCTCTACAAATTCAGTTTACGATTCGTTTGATTTAAATGTCTTTTATGGTTTGTTTGAAAATTACAATAAGCTTATTTAAACTTTTGTACTACATCCGAATTTTTATGTCCTAATAGATTTGTTTGATGATTAAATTGATTACATTTAAACATTTCTAATTCATTGGAATTTATATATAGTAGCAGATGTCTTTTTAAATTTAGTTTAAAATTTGTCTGATGATCATAATGATCATATTTAAACATTTCTATTTAATCGGAATTTTATGTACTAGTAAATGTCTCTACAAATTTGGTTTACGATTTGTTTGATGACTGCCATGATCACATTTCTACTTCATCGGAATTTTTATATAGTAATAGATGTATTTTTAAATTCAGTTTACAATGTGCTTGATGATTATAATGATCACATTTTAACATTTCTATTTCTACTTAATCGGAGTTCTTATGTACCAGTGAATGTCTTCAAATTTAGTTTATGATTTGTGTGATGATTGCAATGATCATATTTAAACATTTCTACTTCATCAGAATTTTTAAGTACTAGTAGATGTGTCTTTAAATTTAGTTTTCAATTTGTTTGATGGTTACAATAACAACTAACATTTCTACTTCATCGGAATTTTTATATACTAAAGTGTATTTGTTTGGAGTTAATAGCAGAATTTTCTCATTGTAGATGCAAATATATGTTGGGGTGCGCCCAAAAAAAAGAGATTTCTTATGCATTTTACTGGATTTTGTTACCTGTTTTGAATTATTTTTAAGGGATCACCCTATTTTTGGCAGAAAACCTCTGTTATACAATAGAGTCATAAAATGTAAATGAGGGTTCATCGGTAGCATAGCTGCCCGAGCGTAACCTGCATTTAATGTTTAATAAATAAAATTATCTTAAAAATAAATTTATAGAAATATAAGATTTAGTACCAAATTTTTTTTAATCTATAGACCTATGTATATATACAAATTTAGAATATATAAGCAATTCCAATTATCCTTTTTGATCCTCTCTATTCCGCCAAGAAACAATTGCCTTACGTCTTGAAGTTTGAGCGTGGGTTTTCCCTTGCAACGAAACCTTTCATTTATGCCCAAATTAGCTCTGGGGGGGGGGGGGGGGGGGGATGGGATTCAATTCGCAATGATATGGCGGTAATCTAAGTACTGTGAGATTCCGTTCCTTTGCCATCTTATCGACTGCGTATTTCTTGAACTGTGCCTTATTTTGAGAAGTTCCCCTTTTAACATACCATCTTTATGTTTGAGATTTCTATCTTATCCATTGAAGAATATCCGCTTTTTCCCATGAATTTGTCGGGAGTCGTTCTAATAATCGAGAATGGTATGGGGCATTGTCTAATACTATAACTGATTCTGCTGGTATAAATTCAAACATCTGTTGGAAGTACTCCTCAAAAACATCGGCCGTCATCTCCTCACAGTAATCTTTAACTGACTTTGATTCGAATTCCAACAAGCCATCTTCGAGAAATCCTTTTTCGCTACCAATATGTGCTATAATTAGCCTGCGACCTTTTCCTGAATAATCCAGTTGACCAACTTTCCATAAAATCTTGATTGGCACTCTTAATGTCAATCCAGAACTTTTTCACTGTGTCTCGCTCATTAACGCAAGTCTTATCTAAATAAAAACTATTTCTTTCTTCAGCTCGAAATTTTCTGATTGCTCTTCTCCAATAAATTATTTCTGTTTTATCGATAAGAACAGATTTTCTATTGTGTTTTTTTTCAACGAAAATTCAGGTTATGAAGGATTTCCCATAATTTCCATTTTTTAAAATCTGGTAAGTCCTGGTCTTCTCTGATTTCTTGCAAAACTTTATGTAGTGTAAGTATTTCTTTCTTAATAAAAAAAAATGGTGTACTTTTCTTCTTATTGCGTTTAAAAGTCTTCATCGACCTCTAAGGGCTCTTTTCCTTTGTGATTCTGAGGGTCGTTGCAAGGACCGCGTTTTCTTTCTTTTAGAAATCTATAAATAGTTGCTGATCCAACTCCCGTCATGTTGACACAGGTTTCCCCACAATTTCACGGATTTGGCGTGTTGGCTGTTGATGCACTAGGGCATCGTGGATGTTAAGTATCATTATTTTTTCTTGTAGGGAAACTGCAGATTTACAGACTCCGCGAAGTATGACCGGGGCAAAATTGAAAGTTGAAGCCATCGCTGTTCTGATTTGAACTAAACATATTATAGGTTTTTGCTTCATTTTTATACTTACACAGAATATTTTTATTGCCTACTTAGATACTTACGCACCTACTTACCGATAAGTACTTTGGTTAATTGTATTCCAATAACTGCTAAAATCCCAAGTAATTTTATTGTAGCTATTATCATTAAGCTTTATAACACTGTAGATTTTTAGTTCTTAAGAATTGGTAATTGTTTAGGCCTTTATCATACAAATAAGATTTTTAGTTTCATCATTTACTCATTAAAATAAACAAATGCGTTGATTTATACAGCTTATTGTAAAGTTTAACAGGCATGTAATAAAATATTTTTAGTAAAAGGTGGCACTGTTGTATAGAGATAGAAAATAAAGGTGAATAAAACTAAAAAATGCAAATAATTGGTAGAGAAATTTGGGCCGCTTATGGTTTATGACATTTTAATGTTTATAACCCATGTTATGTGCTATCAACTCGAAACAAACGGACTTTAATAGATGTCTCTTTAAATTTAGTTAATGATTTGTACATTTAAACATTTCTACTCCATCGGAATTTTAATGTAGTAATAGATGTTGTGTTAATGATCTTCTATGTTTTGTCTGAAAGTTACAATAAGCACATTTAAACATTTCTACTTTATCGGAATTTTTATGTAGTAATAGATGTTGTTTTAATGATCTTTTATGTTTTGTTTGAAACTTACAATGAGCACATTTAAACATTTCTACTTCATCGGAATTTTTATGTAGTAATAGATGTTGTTTTAATGAACTTCTACGTTTTGTTTGAAAATTACAATAAGGACATTTAAACATTTCTACTTCGTCGGAATTTTTATGTTGTAATAGATGTTTCTTTAAATTTAGTTTATGTTTTGTTTGATAATTACAATGATTACACTTAAGCATTTCTACTTCATAGGAATTTTTATGTACTAATAGATGCCTCTTTAAAGAATTCTTACGTTTTGTTCGATAATTACAATGATTACATTTAAACATTTCTACTTCATCGGGGTTTTTATGTAGTAATAGATGTTGTTTTAATGAACTTCTGTGTTTTGTTTGAAAATTACAATAAGGACATTTAAACATTTCTACTTCATCGGAATTTTTATGTTGTAATAGATGTTTCTTTAAATTTAGTTTATATTTTGTATGATAATTACAATGATTACATTTAAACATTTCTACTTCATAGGAATTTTTATGTACTAATAAATGTTTCTTTAAATAATTCTTATGTTTTGTTCGATAATTACAATGATTACATTTAAACATTTTTACTTCATCGGAGTTTTTATGTACTAATAGATGTTGTTTTAATGATCTTCTATATTTTGTTTGAAAATTACAATAAGTACATTTAAACATTTCTGTTTCATCGAAGTTTTTATGTAGTAACAGATGTTGTTTTAATGATCTTCCATGTTTTGTTTGAAAATTACAACAAACACATTTTAACATTTCTACTTCATCGGAATTTTTATGTATTAATAGATGACGACTTAAATTTCCTTTATGTTTTGCTTGAAAATTACAATAAGCACATTTAAACATTTCTAGTTCAACGGCATTTGTATGAAGTAATAGATGTGATTTTAAAGATGTTCTATGTTTTGTTTCAAAATTACAATAAGTACATTTAAATATTTCTGCTTCATTGGAGTTTTTATGTAGTAATAGATGTTGTTTTAAAGATCCCTTACGTTTTGTTTGAAAATTACAAGAAGCACATTTAAACATTTCGACTTCATCGGAATTTTTATGTACTAATAGATGATGATTTAAATTTCCTTTATATTGTGTTTGAAAATTACAAACGCCGCATTTAAACATTTCCACTTCATCGGGATTTTTATGTAGTAATAAATGCTGTTTTAATGATTTTCTATGTTTTGTTTGAAAATTACAATAAGCACATTTAAACATGTCATCATCGGGATTTTTATGCACAAAATAATGTTGTTTTAAAGTGTTTTTTTCCGAATTGTTTGATAACTATCTTGATCAAATTTGAAAATATGATCTTGTATGGATTTCGTATCACCAACAAGTTGATTTCTAATATTTTCTTTCCGTATTATTTGTTCATCATCATCTTCAGATACTGTAGAATTTACCTGATCTTCTCGTACAAAATAACATGGAGTGGCACTAAAAAATAATAAAAAGAAAGCGGAAATAAGACAATGTCAGTAAAAGTAAAATTATAACATATTATTAACAGGTAGTTTAATAAAAACTGATTTTTTATTACTGAAAAATGTTTCCTCAGTTTGTTGTTTTTATGCAGAAAAGTGCGTTTTAAGGAACCAGCAATCTTCCTGTAATCTTAATATTGATTTTTGTTAGAAAAATAGCACTTTCTTTCATTATATGAGGAGCAGAAAAAATGTTCGAACTTTCATGCTCTTAGTAAATTTGATACCAATTGACACTACTCTGATACTAATCTCATTGAAAATGTAATAAAAAGACATGAAAAACTATCAAATAATTCAGCAAAGAGGATTTAAAAGTTATTTATAGTTACACTGAAAATACGGAGCAATAAATGTAGCAAAACACTACAACAAATACTTAATTTTTGTACCCGACGTGCATTTCGCTAACCATGTTAGTATCATCAGGAGCGATAAATGACTAAATCTAAGACTATTTATATAGCCTGTCCCAAAATATAAGATTCTGATTTTTGCCGTTTTAAGTGAGCAATATAAAAATTCTGACGTTTTGTTTATGATAAGTTACAGAGATGGACTTAAGAATTTTATTCATTAATGCAAATAAATAAAATTATAAGTGTTTTTGGAGATGTTTATTTATAGATGCATATAAAAACAAATGTATAAGAAGTACAAATATACAGTTTGAATGAATGGGGTTTACAGGAGGGGACATATTGTATAAATAAAAATATATTTTAACTTAAGCCTAATTCGGTTTCAGTATCACTATCATCAGCTAAGGTAATTATCAGTGGTTTTATATTATTTACATAAATATATGAATCTTCAACTTTAACAACGTGCTGAATGGAATTCTTCCAGCTTTCACAAGGTATATCATTTATTTCTTTTTTTACTAATTCAATCACTGACACGCTTAAAGTAGGAGAAACATTTTGTGCCCTTATTTTTGATTTAACTTGATGTCAAATATGTTCAGTTGGATTAAACACACAATAATACGGAGGAAGCCGCAAAACAGTGTGTCCCATTTTCTCAGCCATACTATCACAAACATATTTCTTTTTCAATTTATAGTCTTTCAAAAGTTCCAAAAGATCACTTTTTTATAACTAACTAGCAGTGCCCGCAGCTCCGCTCGCGCGGACTTGATTCACTATTATCGTCACTGCTTATTTCCTATGTTACCTAAAGTAATAAAATATTTGCCATTATTTCCCCTTATCTCCCATTATCTTTACATAATTTCCATTATTTAGGCTTATCTCTGCTCATCTCCCATTATTTCCCATTATCTCACCTTATCTCCCATTATCTAGGCTTATCTCGACTTATCTCGCAATATTCTCCTTATCTCCCATTATTTCTCCTTATCTCCCATTATTTTATACTTATCCCCCATTGTCTCACCTTATCTCCCATTATCTAGGCTTATATCGAATTATATAGAACATATGTATAAATTTATAAAAACATGTAAATCGGATAAGTGGTTCTCAAGTGATAAGCGCACTAACGGACAGACAGACAGACTGAGAGACGTTGCATTTTATATATATTATAGATATTCTTTGCTACATCATATTGTTCCATATTTAATGGTTTAGCATGTTTAAAAAAAGCACGTAAATCGGATAAGTGGTCCTCCAGTGATAAGCGCACAAACGGACAAACAGACAGAGAGACGTTGTATTTTACATAGATTATAGATATCCTTTGCTACATGATATTGTTCCATATTTAGTGGTTTAGGCAGTGTATTGCAAGAAAACGCGCTAGCAGCAAACTTTTTTCCGATTTGATTCAATATTATCGTCACTGCTTATTCCTCATGTTACCTAACGCTATAAAATATAGCCTATAACCTAGCCAGAGAACATATGTATGTTTTTGAAAAAAAAGCACGTAAATCGGATAAGTGGTTCTCGCGTGATAAACGCACTAATGGTCAGACAGACAGAGGGACATTGCATTTTATATATATTAAAAATTATAGACATTCTCTGCTACATAATATTGTTCCATATTTAATGGTTTAAGCTGTGTATTGCAAGAGAACGCGCTAGCGACAAACTTTTTTTCCACTTCATTCACTATCATCGTCCCTGCTCATTCCTTATGCTACCAATCGTAATAAAATATAGCCTATAACCTGGCCAGAAAACATATATATGTTTAAAAAAAAAAAAAGTACGTAAATCGGATAAGTGGTTCTCCAGTTATAAGCGCACTAACGGACAGACAAACAGACAGAGAGACGTTGCATTTTATATATATTACAGATATAGATTATTATTATTATTATACAACCTGGCCAAAGAATATATGTATGAATTTAAAAAACCGGTCAAGTGCAAGTTGAACTTGCGCAATTAGTGTTCCGTACGTCGATTGCTTTTCAACACACCCCAAATGAGTTTTCAAACAAAGTTTGTTTCGAATCTTTACTGAAATCTGATGACCTTAAAATTTTTGTTTTTTTTTTATATACCAGATAAATTATTAAAGGTAATGCACTCGTGATAATTTTCGTTCAATCTACACCCCGTGGAGAATATTCCAGAATTTTTTCACAATTTTTTGATAAGTACTTTTCGAGATAAGGCGGGCGAACAGCGATTTTTTCGCGATTTTTTAAAAAATAATACAAAGAAAAGTGCGCGCAAGTATTACATTATATATATATATATATATATATATATATATATATATATATATATATATATATATATTTTTACTCGTGTTTTCACAAGCTTTCATTTGACACCACACTCGATTACGAGGTAAAAATTTTTTTTTTCACTTCCGATTTCACCCCCCAAAACTAACCCCTTAAGTCAAAATTTAAATTTCAAAACTACATGGCTCTGATGAGGCCATCAATTCCTATATTATTACCAAATTTCAACTTTCTATGACAAATGGTTTCGGAGAAAATCGGGTGTGACAGACGGACAGACACCGAAGTGATCTTATAAGTGTTCCGTACGGAACACTAAAAAGATACGTAAATCGGCTAAGTGGTTCTCACGTGATAAAACGCACTAATGGACAGACAGACAGACAGAGAGACGTTGCATTTTATATACGAGGCATGTTTTTTAAGTAAGTACCGTTTTGCGATTCCGCCGCCGCAGCAATAAGGTCGGCGTTCCGCGCATGCGCGCTGGTAACCTACATCTCATGTCTACGCACTGACGCCATTACAGTCTGATTCTTCATTGTATACGTTGTTTACTGAGTGTTTAAGATGCCTCCGACAATCGTGAGTCCCGCCGATTGTGAAGTACGGGCTGTTATACGATTTCTTAGTGCTAAAGGCGTAAAACCGATCGATATTCATCGTGAGATCTGTGAAGTTTACGGACAAAACATTATGAGTGATGGAATGGTAAGGAAATGGGTGAGAGCATTTAAAGATGGCCGCACAAATGTGCATGATGAAGAACGGAGTGGGCGTCCTTCGGTCGTTAATGAAGATTTGGTGCAGAAAGTGGACGAAAAGGTGAGAGAAAACAGACGCTTTACAATTTCATCATTGTGCGACTGCTCAATATTCTCGTAGTGTTTTGTATCGCATTGTGACCGAGAACTTTTTTCTCAGGCGGCAGAATTTTATGAGGAGGGTATTCAAAAACTGGTGCCACGTTATGACAAGTGCCTCAATATTCACGGAAATTATGTAGAAAAGTAGATTAAGGTACAGGCTTTCATGTAAAAATAAAATTATAGCGATATCTTTGCACGTCTTTTTTTAATTCCAAAACGGTACTTACTTAAAAAACATGCCTCGTATTATAGATTATAGATATTCTCTGCTACATAATATAGTTCCATATTTAATGGTTTAAGCTGTGTATTGCAAGGGAACGCGCTAGCGGCAAACTTTTTTCCGACTTCATTCCCTATTTTTGTCACTGCTCATTCCTTATGCTACCTATCGTAATAAAATATAGCCTATAACCTGGCCAGAGCACATATGTATGTTTAAAAAAAAAGTACATAAATCGGATAAGTGGTTCTCCAGTGATAAGCGCACTAACGGACAGACAAACAGACAGAGAGACAGAGAGACGTTGCATTTTATATATATTATAGAAGTCAAAAAAAATGTCATTTTCTAACATATATTCCTGTATTTCCGATTTGGTGTTGGCTGCATTAGGAACCTTATTTAGTAGGCGACTATGGTAACTTGCATTGTCCATAACTATAACACTCTGTTCGGCAACATTTGGCAAAAGGGAATTTTGAAACCAATTTTCAAAAAGTTCTGCGGTCGTGTCTTCGTGACAGTTCAAACTAGAATCTTTTATGTTTTTTGCAGATAATAGTAGACAATTTTCAGATCCAGCATGCAAAATGGTTATTCGTTTACCTTTATTTGAAGGTGCGTTAGTACTGCTGTCAACCCACCCTTTTTGCACAGTGTCATGGGTATCGAACCATGTTTCGTCAAGGTAAATTATTGGCCAATTCTCTGATCAATTATTTTTAATTTCTTGTAAATAAATATGTCGCAAGATTCGTAATCTTTGTGACTCCATCACTACTTGCCTTTTGTTGATTTTTCGGAAAGATGTCTTTTTCACAATCGTCTACATGATGCATTTGAAAATCTTTCCGTTTTTTCCTGTTCCTGAGTGATGGTTTTTCCTACAACACTCTTAATCGTAGAAATTGGGGTTTTTGTTACTTCACTGGTTTCTTTCAAAGCACTTTGTTTATTCCAATTTCTTTTTATCAAACTGTCGTAAACATTTTTCACTATTTGTTTAGCGTCAAGTGATAGATGTTTTCTTTTGCGATAGCCACTATTGCAATTTTCCCACGGACGCCACATACGAGGCTGGTTAAAAACTACTTATGTGTTTGGGGTAAACCTTTTTTATTTTTCGACATAGTCTCCTTTTAGGCTTATACACTTCGTCCAACGATGTTCTAGTTTGTTGATCCCTTCCGAATAATAGGATTTGTCCAAGTCTGCAAAATATCCATTAGTGTCTGCAATCGCCTCCTCGTTTGAATAAAATCTTTGTCCCGTCAGCCATTTCTTCAAATTGGGGAACAAATAGTAGTCCGAGGGAGCCAAGTCTGGAGAATAGGGGGGATGTGAAACGAGTTGGAATCCTATTTCCATTAATTTTGCGACCACAACTGCTGAGGGGTGTGCTGGTGCGTTGTCGTGATGGAAAAAGGACTTTCTTGTGGGCCAATCGCGGGCGTTTTTCTTGCAGCTCGATTTTCAAACGGTCCAATAACGATGAATAATATTCATCTGTAATAGTTTTACCCTTTTCCAGATAGTCGATGAGGATTATCCCTTGCGAATCCCAAAAGACAGTCGCCATAACCTTTCCGGCCGAAGGAACGGTCTTCGCCTTTTTTGGTGCAGATTCCCCCTTGGTAACCCATTGTTTAGATTGTTGTTTGGTCTCAGGAGTATAGTAATGTATCCATGTTTCATCCACAGTGACGAAACGACGCTTAAAGTCCTCCGGATTCTTCTGGAACAGCTGCAAACCATCCTTGCAACACTTCACACGATTCCGTTTTTGGTCAAGCGTGAGCAATTGCGGCACCCATCTTGCGGATAGCTTTCTCATGTCCAAATGTTTATGCAAAATATTATGTACCCGTTCAGTCGAGACGCCCACAGCACTAGCAATCTCACGCATCTTAACTCTTCTGTCATCCATCACCATATCATGGATTTGATCAATGATTTCTGGAGTCGTAACCTCCACATGCCGTCCAGAACGTTCAGCGTCACTTGTGCCCATATGGCCAGTCCGAAAATTTTGAAACCACTTATAAACTGTTCTAATCGAAGGTGCAGAGTCACCATAATGTTTATCAAGCTTCTCTTTAGTCTCCTGAGGCGTTTTGCCTTTCATAAAGTAATGTTTAATCACCACACGAAATTCTTTTTCGTCCATTTCTTGAAAATCACTCGACTTCCTTGATTCACACGGATGCCAAACACAAAGAAATAGACCCATATGGCTGAAACTTGGTGTGCGTTCATTCAAGAAATGCTACTAACTAAACATGACCTCGATACGCGCCGGTGGTGCCATCTCTCGGACTTTGCACGGACTTTTCAAACCAGCCTCGTAATTAAAATAAAGGGCTCTAAACCGGGTTACCAGGTAATAAATATATAGGTAAAAATAGATCCAATATGATTACAGGTGCAAGGGAGGGCGGTATACAAAGCAGGTAAAATAAAAATACGTTTATCCTAATACCTGGCAAGTATTTACAAAGGGTCATTTATTGCCCCACTGAAAAAGCAAAAAGGCAGAATCTTATATCTTGGGATTTACTTTAACAACTAGGAGGTAAACTGCCCTAATATTTTAAGAAACGAAAGCAAAGTAATTCTTTTATGTATAAATATTTTTTTAAGACTTTTTACTTTTTAACGCACATACAAAAACAAAAATTGTAAAAAACGCATGCTTTTGATGGAAGAAAAAGTATGGATTCCTATCTTTTACGTGTTAAATATCTGAAACTTGTACAATTAATTATGACAGTACGACGTGGTGAACCATCTTTATATTGAAGCAGTGAATGCATGATGCTAAAATCTATTATTTCTCAAATTTCAAGCAAAACTGGTTTTAACAGTTACTCGTAAGAAATACTATCATTATAAATTATTTAAAAAACTTACATTTTTTCAGAAAAAGAGATCATATTTTTATTTCAGTATAAACTACAAACCCTACGATAAAATATGGGATACAATAACTTTATGCTTTATAATGTACCTGAAGGGAGTAATGACGCCGCCGACGAGGTGAACAGTATTATTTCCAACTTATCTGGATCAATTCCTAGGATTGTTATTATTACGAGAGTGGGAAAGAAAAATATCAATGGCCGTCGATCAATAAAGGTTGCGTTGGATTCAGCATCGGCTGTTCAGGCCTTGTTCAAACAACGATATAAATTGAAAGGCAAGGAAGTCTACTTGGGGTATGATTTGACCAAGCAGCAGCGGGATGCCGAGAAACTGATACGTACTGAGCTTAAATCGAGAATAGATGCTGGCGAGAATAATTTAATATTCAAGTATGTGGATGGTCAGCCCAAAATATAAGAGCGGAAAAAAAACTAAAATTTATCGGGGCAGCTCAGACTTCTGATTATGGTGGCTTAACTGTTTATTATCAAAATGTTCGGGGACTCAGAACCAAGCTTGTTGCTCTGGCTCAGAATGTTGCATTGCAGTCCTATGATGTAATAGCCTTGTCTGAGACCTGGTTGTCGAATGCATTTCATGATGCAGAGCTTGGAATGCATGATTATGTGATTTTTAGAAGAGATCGGTCCCTGGCCACAAATGCTGCACTCAGGGGAGGTGGTGTACTGATTGCCATTAGGAAGCACATTCCTTGTCAGCTAATTGCATCGCCGGATAGTATTGAACATCTATATGTTTCTATTAATTTTGGCAAATGCGTTACTGTTATTGGCTGTGTGTATATACCACCTAGATCACCTCCTGAAACTTACCAAATATTTAGTGATACCCTTGATAGCATCTCTGAGGCATATCCAGACTCTAAGTTTTGTGGGACTGGTGAGTTTAATATTCCTAAAATGGCCTGGATCGAGGAGGCATTGAGTTCAACACCGTTTCCCCTGGATTCACCCGCTGGCCGTGAACTGGAGATATGTGAAATAGTGTCAAATATGTGTGCCTTTCATAATTTATTTCAAGTGAATAATGTAATTAATAAAACTGGTTCTGTTCTTGATCTGATTCTAAGCCATGTAAATGATCTATCCCTGGGGATGGCTGATGATCCTCTGATCCTACCGGATGATTTCCATCCACCTCTTGAATTTAAGCTAATATTTATAACTAATAAAAAAGTTATTTCACCCCAATGTACTGAATTCTATTATGATTTTAAGTCTGCGGATTATATTTCGATAAATCATTTTCTGGGTTCGTTATCGTGGGATCATGTGCTTTCGAACCGGGGGGTTAACCATATTTTTTATGATGTACTTTATAGGGCCATAGATTTGTATGTTCCGTTAAAGAAGGTATCTAGTAGAAAATTCCCTAGGTGGTTTTCTCCTGAGTTGAAAAACTTAATAATTCATAAAAAAGAAGAACACAAGAGGTTTAGATCATCTGGGGAACCTCAGGACTATTATTACTTCTCTGCTTTAAGATCACAGTGTAAGAATTTATCACGTAGGTGCCATGTTGATTATATCTCCAACATTGAACTCTCTATCAGAGATAACGTGAAAAGCTTTTGGGACTTTGTTGGTGCACAGCGTGGCACAAATGACCTTCCTCCTAGGATGTTTTATAATGAACAATCTGTGGACATGGGCATTGATGTGGCAAATCTTTTTGCAAGTTACTTCGGCTCTGTTTACTCTGATGAGTTACTAGATTATCCAGCCTTACCCTCTACTAATATTCATAATATCTTCAAATTTAAGATTTCAGTCTCTGAAATTTACGAGGGGCTCTCGAGGTTGGATCACAGAAAGGGGTCTGGTCCTGATGGTTTACCTCCTGGATTACTAAAGGCGTGTAGCTTCGTATTATCGCGACCATTATGCATGTTGTTTAACCGGTCATTGGAGGAGGGTTACTTTCCTGACTATTAGAAGACCAGTTTTGTCACCCCGGTATTCAAGTCAGGGGACAGGGCAGATATCGCAAACTATAGGCCAATAAGTATTTTGAGTACTGTTCCTAAATTATTTGAAAACCTAGTAACTAAAGTATTGGCATCTAACTTGGGACCATCTATAATAGATGAACAGTTTGGTTTTCAGAGAGGCAAGTCTGCTGAATTGAACTTGATTTCCTATACGGACTACCTGTCGAGGACCTTGGAGAGTGGATCTGAGGTACATTCCACCCTATATCGATTTCTCTAAGGCCTTTGATAGGGTCAACCATGGTGTTCTTCTTAAGAAGCTCAATAACCGTGGCATATCGGGTCCACTGTTGGGCTGGATTAGGAGTTATTTGTGTGGCAAAGTTCAAGTGGTTCGAGCTAATAATTTTAAGTCTGTCAACATTACTGTGCCCTCAGGAGTGCCTCAAGGCTCCCATATGGGGCCTCTGCTGTTTAACCTGTTCTTGAATGATGTGGCCGACTGCGTTCGGTCTTCCAGGTTCTTGCTTTTTGCTGATGATTTAAAGTTGTATACGGCGGTTGGATCGATTGAGGATTGTGTGGGATTGCAGAGTGATTTGGATAGACTTGGTGTCTGGTGTCAGTTAAACGGTATGGTTTTAAATACTTCTAAGTGCTTCTCTATGTCTTTCTCGAGATCCCGCAATTCATTGTTTTTTGATTACCGCATAAATGGGACTTCCCTTGTGTCCGTGGTTAATGTTAAGGATCTGGGGGTTAAGTTTGATTCGGCACTGAGTTTTATTCCTCATATAACCGAGGTAACGTCTAGGTCTCTGAGGATGCTTGGGTTCATTAGGCGTTGCTCATCAGAATTTTCATCCATTACCTCTATAAAAAATGCTGTACTGCTTGTTGGTTAGGCCTCTCTTGGAATATTGCTCATGTGTGTGGAAACCACCTATTGCTTGCCATGCTAGGAGCTTGGAGCTTGTTCAGAGTAAATTTCTACGTCATATTAATTTTAAATTCTTTAACAATGATTCTTTTAGTTATTCAAAACTGACATCTGTATTAAATTTGAATACCCTGTCTAACCGGAGAGTTCAGCATGATCTTGTAATGTTCTTTAAAATTTTAAATTCCATTGCAAATTGTCCAGAACTTTTATCTCAGATTAATTTGTATGCACCCTCTAGACATACTAGATCTACGTTGTCCTTCTTCAAACCTTATCATGAGACAACCTACGGAGCTAATACCTTCATAACAAGATCTATGGGCATTGTAAACAACTGCCCATCACTGGAATTGTTCTCCAGCTCCTTATCACTTTTTAAGAGGCAGATCCGGGTTCTTTTCTGAATTTCTTAGTTCTAGCCTTTAGTTTTAAGTAGTTTTAAGTGTCATTTATATTGTAAACTTCTGTATTTTGTCTTTATTAGTTAATGGGCTTGTCCCGTAAATAAATAAATAAAATAAAACAATATCTGATAAATGACCGCCTCGGATCTTCTTACAAACGATTATACTTTTGAGGCAATTTTTCATCACGATTTGGCCCGATTGTAGGCTTATGCAGGCTCGCTCTGAAGTCTGTTGGCTGTTCAATTGTTGTTGGACCGTTAGCATAGACCTTATTCTGAAAGGGGCTCGAAAGAAAGAAGTCGAACGGACTTAAATAGTATGACCTGGGCCGCCACTTGATGTCTGCATTAGAAGAAATCACTCTTCCACGAAATTATTCACATAATAGGGCAACTGTTTCATCATTTATGTAGCATATAGCGCCGTCCTGTTCAAACTAAATGTCGTCCACGTCGAGACCATCCACTTCATGCCAAAAAGTCGGATAACATCGTTTGATAACGCACTTTATTTACTGAAACAGTTGCCCCGGCATCATTTTCAAACAAATACCTCACCAAAATGTCACTCGTTTTAGATGTGAATGTTCTTCCACGATCATTTTTGAGTTTTCAGACCCCCAAATATGACAATTTAGCTCATTAATATTGCCATTAAAGTGAAAATGGCCTTGTCGCTCAAAATGATTTTCTTGAAAAAAAATAGAAATCCGTCCTCTGCATTTTCAGTATCCAACCGACAAATGTATTGTGAATGTTCTGCTGGCTTCAGTTCTTGTGTCAACTGGACTTTCCAAGTGTGTACAGTAAGAGTCTTATGCAAAATTCGGTGCAAATTCCTTTGTGATATGCTCAGTTGCTTTGAACATGTTGGAATTGACAACACACATTTTTACCACACTTGCAGCTACAGCGGCTATGTTTTCAGTTAACCTTGCTAAATGACCATAAGTTGGAGTCTTCATATCAGTAACTTGCTCGAAAGATTCGAATTTGTTGATTAAATCCACGATAGTTGAGCAAGCAGATGCCTCATAATGACCCAAAGCAGTAAGAACTTTACGAGCCGTCACTGCGAAATTTTCACCGTTTTTGTAGTGAGTTTTCCCTACTTCAATACGTTATTGGAGTGTATAACGAACCATGTTCCTTTACCGTATGGGTTTTACTTGACAGCTGTTAATACACTGGTAGTGATTTCGTTGACAGAAAACAAAAATAGTGTGTGGTTCAAAATGAAGGCTCTTAATGCAAAACCTCATAAAGGGTTATTCAAGTTTAGGATTAAAATTGAAAACACAAAAATAAGATTTGTTATAAATTTCAAGATTAATAATAATTGACGTTTCTTATTTAAATTATCCAATTTCAGTTCAGTTCAATTAGCAGTGTATTTTTAGGCAGCTTTTAACTTTTAGTTGCATTTTAATTTAATTTAACAACTAGTTTTACTAACGGCCTGGTAAATTTAATCCAAGTAATCTAAGTAGAATCCTCAAAATATAAAAAAAACAAACAAATTTTTTTTTACTTTCACAAAATGTAACTTATTAGTTCTATTCCTCATTTTCAATCCTAAATACAATCTGTATTGTTCCAATTTAAACGATGATATGTTTATGGTTACGTTGCTGCTACGACGAAAATGAATTTCAAAAATACATAGTCTGGCCCAGCGTAAGAGTTTAAAGATATGGGCTCTAACTGTATGTAATTAACCTCTAAATTTGATGGCCGTATGAGAGCTCACTCTCTTTAATGATTTTAAAAGGGCCAACAGGTGCCAGAGACGGCGTGATGCCTCTTGGTGGCGCTGCGGAGTGTTTCATATGTAAACGAACTTAAACTCTTAAATAAATGCAAGAAGTGCTATACTAGTGAGATCTACATCCTGACAATTATCCCAAATAGAAAACATCCCATATTTTTAAACAGGCTTCCATTATTGTCATTGATTTGATGGGTGGTTTAACTTTGATGTTAAACATCAGCTAATGGTATTTTCTTAAATGAAACACAGCAGTGCTTATTCTGTAGTAACGTGCTATAATGGGCGCTACTCTAGAGATAGGGATGGCATGATAATTTTTATAGTAATTTTCTATGGCGCCTGGATAATATGAAAAAAATTTAAAATATATTATCAAAAACCACTTCTTTTAATAGGTTGTGAGTGGACCAACCTGAATATTGTTTTCAATTACCTTACTAATGTTACGTAAACGCCTTATAAACTCTTAATACACTTACCTTTCTTGCTCATCTTCATCCTTTATATCAATCTCTTCAGATTTTATTAGGTCACAATCTTTAAAAAACGTGCCATTACTGGTTTTCTTGCAATTCACTTCGCTGAAAAACAAAACAATCAAGTTTAATTTACCAGTTTAATTAAAAAGCCTTAAAAGAAAAAGGTATGTCACATAAACCAAAACTAAAAGTGCAATTTCACTGGTTCCAGCAAAACTAACAGTTACATTTTAACTAACACTTATGCTTTCTCGATAAATTCTTCTATAAAGCTTTTAACTTTTAGCTGCATTTTAATTTAATTTAAGAACTAGTTTTACTAACGGCCTGGCAAATTTAATCCAAGTAATCTAAGAAGAAATCTCAAAATATAGAAAAAAAAAACAAACAAGAATTTTTTTTTCTACTTTCACAAAATCTTATCAGTTCTATTCCTCATTTTCAATCCCAAATATAATCTATATTTTTCCAATTTAAATGATGATATGTTTATGATTACAATGCTGCTACAACGAAAATGAATTTCAAAAATACATCCTGCCCAGAGAGAGTTTAAAGACATTGCCTCTGACTGTATGTAATTAACCTCTAAATGATGGCCGTATGAGAGCTGTTAATGATTTTTAAAGCGGCAGGAACGGCGTGGTACCACTCGGTGGCGCTGCGAAGTGGCCTGTGTGTACACGAACTTAAACTCTTAAATAATTGCAAAAAGTGCTATATTAGTGAGATCTATATCCTGGCAATTATCCCAAATAGACAACATCCCGTATTTTCATACAGGCTTCCATTATCGTCATTGATTTAACGGGTGGTTTAATTTTGATGTTAGACATCAGCTAATGCTATCTTCTTAAATGAAACACAGCAATGCTTAGTCTTTAGTAATATGCTATAATGGGCGCTACTCCAGAGATAGTGATAGCATGATAATTTTAATAGTAATTTTCTATGGCGTCTGGAGAATATAAAATAAATTTAAAATAAATTTGACAACTTACTCTATATTATTCCCAAGAGATGAAAACTTCAAGATTTATTAGAGGCCTACAGTATTTCCTTTCCCATCCAACTTACATTCGTCATATTGTTCTTATAAGTGGTTTTAATAAATTTAAGCATACAGGGTAAACAAAAACATGAACAATATTTTATACCCCCCATGAACTTAAAATTCCTTTTTAATGAACTTCTTCCTTCTTTACACCCTTGTTTTTTATATATTTTAAACATTGTACTGAATAATAGTTTTATTTACACAACTTTTACAATTACAGAATTAAAAACCACTTCTTTTAATAGGTGGTGAGTGGACCAACCTGAATATTGTTTTCAATTACCTTACTAATGTTACGTAAATGCCTTATAACTCTTAATACACTTACCTTTCTTGCTCATCTTCATCCTTTATATCAATCTCTTCAGATTTTATTATGTCAGAATCTTTAAAAAACATGTCATTGCTTGTTTTCACTTCACTGAAAAACAAACGATTAAGTTTAATTTACCAATTTAATTAAAAGGCCTTAAAAGAAAAAGGTATGTCACATAAACCAAAACTAAAAGTGCAACACTTACGCTTTCTCTATAAATTCTTCTTTAAAACTTGAAAACTCCATAAAAAATTATATTTTCAGGTTATATTATAATTTTTTGTTCATCATAACTCTATTTTTTTTTATTCACCAATATTATGTATAAGACTGTTAATTTAGGGCAAATATGTGTCATAAATTGAACCGA
Source organism: Pachyrhynchus sulphureomaculatus (assembly GCA_019049505.1). Classification (NCBI taxonomy): domain Eukaryota; kingdom Metazoa; phylum Arthropoda; class Insecta; order Coleoptera; family Curculionidae; genus Pachyrhynchus; species Pachyrhynchus sulphureomaculatus. Next base: position 89,681,982 of record CM032451.1, read on the forward strand.
CTTAAACATTTATCACTATGGTGATAGTACAAAATCACTGCATATTACTTTTTAAATATGTTCAATATTTCCGAATAAATGTTAGTCAAATAAAGAACAAAAATCTTGTCATATAATACTTACACATAAAAACAAAATGCATGAGAATTGGATTCTTCTTTCAAGAGCTATAGCCTAGCATATTTAAGTAAATTTACATGCACATATGTTGAATTTTCATCAGTCTTTAGAATCTGTTGTAATGTGGTTGCCAAGGAATTAGTAAGTTTAAAAAGAATCATTTTAAATAAATTCATAGTCAAAAGCAAAGTGTCCTTGTGATAAAATTTTTACATCACTACAATAAAATAGGCCTTTTACTCAGTAAATAATTAAATTATGTTAAAGAATAGGGCTGTCCATAAAATAAAATAGGCTAGGTCCCACGTGAATATCTGTTGTGTATTGAAATGTATCTGTTTTCATCAATTAAGCCCAGAAGTCTATTAAATTTTAACATACTAAGGACTGAATCCAATTATCAGGTCATAAACCACTATACCATACAAAAGTTATAAGACAGCTTCTAGCATGGTGCATTTGATAATTTCACCAAATAATTAATTTTGCCCTTATTTTAGAAATTTTTAAGTGATTTTAAGAGTAATATATCTATGTAGCAGTAGAGTTACTGCATTCTGTTATAAGTAGAAATTACTGAATATCCCTATTACCAATATTTTCTAAAGAATTCATTGTTTCTGCTTTGCTTACATGGACTGCATGCATCTGATGACCTAGCCTAAATCTGGATGGCATTTTACATTAAATTACTTTTTTATTTTTTACATATCTTTCATACATATTGTATATATAAAAACCTTGATCTTGTTATGTATAAAATGACAATTTAAAGTCTTTTATGATGGCATAAAACTTATAAACATGGTATATTAAACAAAAAATAACAGAATCTCTACTAATATTTTTACAATAATGTTACTAGAAATATATCAAATTTAATTATTCGGGGAACAATATTGAAGCTCTATATAATTTTTATTATAACTAAAATATGTGTTAGTCGATGTTTTTTTTTTAATTATGAGTTATTAGAAATGGTGTGAGAAAGTAAGAGAAAAATGAGTTGTATTAAAATATCATTAGTGAGTGTAACATTTTCTATAGCCTTCAGTAACTCTTGTACTTGTGTTTGACTATTTAGAATTAAATTTCATAACCATCTTATGAATTAAGCTCAACTTATAGGCAATAAACCAAAAAGACTTACTTATCTGAAGATTTTGGTTCAGTTTTTGTTAATATTTCACCATCAATTTTATTTTCTATTACAACAGTTTGAGGTATATTTTTGTCCTTTTTTACGTATGAAGTAGTAGACATCTCTACGTTATAATAAAGTTCTGTTTCTTTTTTGATGCTAGAAAGTCCAGTAAAATCCATTTTTTCCTCCATTAGTGCGCCAGCACTAATAGCAATAAAATTCTCAGCTCTCAGTTATTAAGCATTAAACTGGTCATATCCTTAGAGGCTTCAGCTGATTTTGATAAAATTACTTTTCATCACGAATATTTTAATTTTTGTTTTTAAAATTAAACAAATTTAAAAATTCCTACATTAGTATGTAAAATGGTGCACGAACAAAATTTTTGGTTAGATCAGGCTGTAGCAGAGCACCTAGTGATGGGATAATTCGAATTAAAAATAATGAGTAATCCGATTATTGAAATAATCGGCATCATCCGATTATGAAAACCTAAGAATAAAATTATGTGTAATCGGAATTCGCTTCGTCATAAAGTCTAAAATCAGTAAAATCGTAAACAAAAGTCAACAACAAAACACTCGGATTCCGGATTCTCATAAAATCAAACATCCAAATTCGGATTCCCCGCAGCGCAATGTTGCCATTGGTAGGGAAATTTAGCTAGATTTTGTTTTAAAAAGGTATGCTTGTAATATTTTGTACATAGTATTTTTAAAGTCCGTACGATTTGTAATGGCATAGTTGGCAATAAAATGTTAGACAGAATAAAAGAAATTATGCATCTTGCTTCCACTTATACTTCAACAGATGTTATTCCGCCTTAAATATCGATCTGATCAATGTAAGACAGCCGTCATTAACGATCTCGATTATATTATTTGGGAGTAAGAGACATAGACTCAATTGTACGTATCATTTATTAATTTAACGAGTACACCCATACTCAAGAGATGGATTCAGGTAAATCTATAAAGTATTAGGAAGTATTATGATTATGAGTTTTGGACATACGGAGTTTGTCTTTTTATAATGGACTATAAGAAGCGGAAAATAGGAGAGGATATTCAACATTCACTTATATTTCTAAGAATTGCAAGGCTTTATTGGATATAAAGATGAAGTTATAGCATATTTCTATCAAAAGATATTTACATAAATTATCACAGTTCTAAAATAATATAGTCAGAATTATAAACTACTTCAGGTGAAAGTTTCAGAATGTTTATTTAATATAATATTTTCAATGTAATAAAAGAATTAAAGCTAACCTAAATGTTGCAGGTGCAAATTTAACAATAGAAAATTGAAATAGGTAAAGTCCCTAAAATAACAGATAGGTAAATATGTTGGTATGATATAATTTGCCAAGAAGTAGGTACCTGCGTTTTGGCATCATATTTTTTTTTGAGAAATAAATGTACAAATAAACCAGATTTAGATTGTATTAGGATGAAACATCATCATCAAGAGTCAAAATTGGAACTGCTACTATCAGAAAATGATCCTTCGTCTACATTAATAACAACTAGTGGCACCATTACATCAAGTATGTTTTCTTTTTGCCAGTATTTGATTATATTGTCTGTATGTGTTATACAACTGATCCAGTTTTCTTTGGTAACTGTCTGGAGAGCTGCCTTCCAAACAGATATTACTGCATTATCATCGTGCCTCGCCTCACTTAAAGTGTTTTTATTAAAAAATCCTTTGCACTGAGCCCACATCAATTCTATGGCATTAAATATACAGTGGTAGGGAGGCAATCTTAAAACTTAATGACCCATTTCAGCAATTAGTTCGTCTGTAGTATACTGCAAGTTTGTTTTGTAATTTTTAACAACTCACATTTTAGACCATTTTCTGGGAAATTAATCTGCTTACGTCGCAGCCAATTGATGATTTCTCCTTTTCTTGTCGATTCATTTGGTACACTTTCACTAAGTCTAGAATGATATCGTGCATTATCCATAATGATTAAAGACGGCCTTTCGAGCTTCGGCAGCAGTTTTTCTCTCGGCCATTTTTCAAAGAGTTCTGCGTTCATATTATCGTGGTAGTCATAACTCTTGTTTTTTGTGGAAAATACAAGCTCACTCCCATCTATAAATCTGTTGCTATTGCCAGGGTGAACGTATTTTTGTTCCAGTGGCTGCTTTTTTGTTCCATACAGATCGAGGATTTTCATCGTGCCAAGTCCGTATGCTGCTTCCATGTTGGTGAATCCATGTCTCGTCTAAAAACACAACGTCTAGGGGAGCGTCAGAAGTCATATTGGCAACATACTCTCAAAAACTCGTTTTGATGATATTTCTGGTTTCTCCATGATGTATCTTCTTCCATTCTCAATTTTGTGTGTGAATCCTAATTGTTTCATAATTAAACCAAGTGGTTACTTTCCTATGTACTGGACGCAGTCCATAGCTTGTCCAATCCCAAAAATTAAAAGTCCAACTCTTGTTAGTGAATTTCGCCCTATCAGTCGTCTCCCCGTCCTTTCTAAGGTGCTTGAAAGAACCGTTCACACACAGGTCCTTCGTTATCTTACATATAACAGTCTTCTCTCCACCCATCAATCTGAATTTCGGGAGACCCATAGCACCACTTCCACGTTATTAAATCTCACTGACAATATAGCCAGAGCTCTCGATAAAAATAAAACTGTTATCTCCGTCTCTCTTGATTATTCCAAGGCATTTGACGTCCTAGATCACGAATTGCTTTGTGCGAAGCTAAAGTATCTGGGTTTTGATGTCATATCAGTGACTTTTTCTTGAAACATATCCTTCAGATAGACATCAGAGGGTCCGTATTGTCGGTAAATGTTCCTCCAGTGGAAGGGTGATGCCTGGAGTTCCACAGGGGTCTATTCTCGGACCTCTTTTGTTTCTAATACACTTGACATTTTTCACCCAGATGTAAATTCGCACGTACAGGCTTATGCTGATGATACTGTGTTGCTACACTATTTCAACCCAACGAGCCAGACGATGCTACTCAGTGCTTAAACACAGATCTCGAGGCAGTACTTACTTATTCAAAGGAGCATAACTTGAAAATAAATCCGGATAAGACTGAAGTAATGTTGTTTTGTTCAAGGAGGTGTCGCCAGATGTTGGAAGAAGTTATTCGGGTGACGTTAATTTGGGTTTTACAGAGTGCAGTAAGAATCTGGGGCTGTATATTGATGTGGATTTGAGGTTTAGGAAGCATGTTAGTACGCTGCTCCAGAGAAGCTATGCGAGAATGAAAAATCTTGTATGCAAATCAGTACATCTTAAATTATAAAATGAGGAAAATATTATGTGAATCCTTGATCCGGCCTACAATTTATATTATATATTCTACTTTCCATGCTCAGACATGATTACTAAAAATCGTCTGCAGATTGTTCAGAATACATGTTGCCGTTTTATTTTTAACCTTAGAAAGTATGATCATGTATCAATTAAAATTAATGAACTAAGATGACAAATACAGTTAAATTGCAGTATTCCTAATAAAACACCTTGACAATGACGGGACAGCATACTTAAGAGAAAAACTTATATTTCGCTCTTCTGTTCACGACCGTGACCTGAGACATCAAGATCATCTCACTATGCCACATCAGTCTGCATTGTTCCGGCGTGGTTTTACTTATAAAGCTTAAACAGGAGTTGAAGTTGTGCAATAAAAGTAGTTTGCGCTCAAGATGTAGATCTCGCTTGCTAGGTCTACATGTGTAGTGCTATGCCAGGGTTTTGGGTTTTTTTGTAAACTTTGGCTATACGTGATTTACAGATATTTATAATATGTAATATAATGTGTAGGATTTGGATTTTTATTGTATTATTAGTTTTCTATATGTTTTTTTCTTTTTTTCTCTTATTTTATTTTTTTTGGTATTGTGTTTTCTTTTATTTCTTTTTTACATTGAATTGGGCTTAAATTAGGACTGAAATGGTTAAGTGTAAGAGTAGCCGATGGATAAACTCCGCCATTTCTTCTCTTTTTGCGGTAATTGTAATTGTGTGTGTACATTTGGAAATGGTCTATTATATAGATTTTTCTTTTTTTTTTGTATTACCTTTGTTTTGATTTTGTGGATACCGAATTAAAGACGATATTTATTTATTTATTTTATTTATTTATTATTGAAATTATCTTTGTATTTTGCTTGATAATTACATTGCCCACATTTAAACATTTTGATTTCACTTTTTTGTAGAAATAGACTTTTTATGTAGTAACAGATGTCGATTTAAACCACCTTTACGTTTTGTTTCAAAATTACAATGGGCACATTTAAACATTCTGATTTTACTGGAATTTTTATGTACTAATAGATCTTTAATTAAACTATTCTTATGTTTTGTTTGAAAATTACAAGGCCCACAATTGAACATTTTGATTTCATTAGATATAATATATTTATTAAGTAACCTCTTCAGTTTGGAAAGTTGCTTGATATATTTATTGTGTACTATTTCATCTATTTTAAGTCTCGTACTTTCGTCAAAAATATCGAATTCTATATTAGATAGTCTCCATGTTAATTCTGTATGAATTACATGCCTTGTATGTCCTCCATCAAGTAACGGCTAAGTCAGTGCAGTATTTAAAAACTAGATTGTTTAGAAGCAATCGAAACTTACAAAAACCATAAAGATCCCAATATAAATCTATTAACACCACCTTGAGATTTAAAAAAAAAAAAAAGCGATTTTTTTTTTTGGCTAGATAAATGGCTTATACTTTTAAGAATATTTTAAACGTTTAACCATTTCAAATTATTTCCGAAGTTATAGCAATTAGAAGTGAGAGTGCCAGAGAGTCGGCCCGAAACTCAGGTAGCGATATAATATTTATGTATTAATAGATGTTTATTAAAACTATCTTTGTATTTTACTTCATAATTACATTGCCCACATTTAAACATTTTGATTTCACCAGACTTTTTATGTAGTAACAGATGTCGACATAAACCACCTTTATGTTTTGTTTCAAAATTACAGTGGGCACATTTAAACATTCCTATTTCACTGGAATTTCTATGTACTAACAGATGTCGATTTAAACCACGTTTATGTTTTGATTTATAATTACAATGGACACATTTGAATATTTTGATTTCACTGGAATTTTTATGTACTAATAGATGCTGACTTAAACTATTTTTATATTTTGCTTTATAATTACAGTGGGTACATTTAAACATTTTGATTTCACTGGAATTTTTATGTACTAACAGATGCCGATTTAAACTACCTTTATATTTTGCTTGATAATTACATTGCCCACATTTAAACATTTTGATTTGACTGGAATTTTTATGTACTAACAGATGCTGATTTAAAACACTTTTATATCTTGCTTTAAAATTACATTCCCCACATTTAAACATTTTGATTTCACTGGATTTTTTATGTACTAATTGATGTGGATTTAAATTGATTTCATGTTTTGGCTGATAATTACAATCAGCATATCTGAGCTTGTCATCTTCAGGATTTTTATGCACAAAACAATTTGTTGTTGTGTGATAAATACATTGATCAAATTTAAAAATACGATTTTGTACAGATTTCATATCATCAGCAACATGATTTTTAATAGTCTCTTCCCACATTATTTTATTGTAGTCATCTTGGAGGACTGTAGAACTTTCCTGATTTTCTTGCATAAAATAACTTGAAGACTCACTAAAAAAAAAGAAAGTTTAAAATAAGACGATGTTAGTATAACTAAAATTATATTTTGTTGTTAATAAACAATTTATTAAACAAAAGAGGTTTCATCACTTCTTTTCAGTTTAATCTAGAACATCATATGAATCTTGTTTTAAAAACTACCAGTTTTCTTGGAATCTTAAAGGAGTAAAAAGAAAGGTTTTCTTTTATTACATTCATATCGGAAAACTGTTTATAAAGGTTTTTAAATTTAATATTAACTGGCAATACACTGAAAGAAACCTTTTGGAAAATACAATAAAATGACATGGAAGATTGAAAAATCATGGTTGTTGGAACTAGAACGTACACTACCGTCAGAAAGTATTGCCCACGTAGAAATTTCAATGTAACTGCCAAAATTTAATACCTAATTAAACCCTTTTATTATATTAGGTAAATTTAATTGTTCTTAACATGTGTCCATAATAAAATTGTTTAGATAAGCCTTTTTGGTGAAATTACAAATTAAAAACCAATTAGAACAAAGTTCCAAGTTTTGCATGATAATCGTTTTAAGGCGATTTCTGAGAATTCCAGTTGAAGTAAGAACTCGTTTCAAGTTTCTAGGGATTATGGAAACTCAGTGACATTTTATGATAAAAAACTATGCTATAAATACCATTGCCCTTTTCAAAATTAACCATTCGCAAACAGTACTTTGTCATTGATACAGGCTCAATTGTTTTATGAAAATGCCAGGTAAACGAAAGAAGTTTCCGTTGAAAATCGAGCTCTGATAATTGCGAGACATCGAGTCGACAAATCGCGAGTGATATGCGGATGCCAAGGAGAACGGTGGACTACATCGTAAAAAAAATTTCTGTGGGACGTTGAATTTTCAACACAAAAACGTTCAGGAAGGCTTCGAAAAACGAGTTCGGCTGAAGACAGAGCTATAACAATGTCCAGCAGACGTAATCGCCGCCTAACCGCACCAGAAATCACGGCTCAAGTAAACCTGGAGTGGCTCATCCCCATCAGCGTGACAACCGTGAAGAACAGGTTAGCAGAAGGTGGACTACACGGGAAAGTTGCAGTGAGGAAACCACTTCTTAGGTAAGTGAATAAACGTAAAAGATTAGAATGGGCCCGAGAACATGAAAATTGGATATCAGAACAATGGAATTCCGTCCTTTGGAGCGACGAATCTAAATTCGAAATTTTCGGTTCAAATCGACGAGTCACCTGGGGAGAGGATGTTGGAAACCTGTCAGTTGCCTACAGTAAAACATGGTGGAGGTTCAGTAATGGTTTGGGGTTGTTTTGGCAACGGTAAAGTTGGAAAAATCTTTAATATAGAAGGAATCATGCGAAAAGAGCAATATCAAGAAATTTTACTTACTCAAATGCTTCCTTCTGGAAGAGATATTTTTCAGGGGCGGGCAATTTATTTTTCAGCATGACAACGACCCTATTTGGACAGGTGTGTTCGAAAAACCCAATCCAACATCAGAAAATCACTTGTGGAAACTTTTACAAGCAGAATGGGTTAAAATAACCGAAGAAACTACTGGACAGAATGCTGAAACTCTGTAAAGCGGTAATTAAAAACAAAGGTCACATAGATGAGAAAAATTCTGGAATATCATGAATAGTTTTCTGATTTTCTAGACTGTAAATAATGTGAAAATAAATAATAATTCATTAAAATTTAAAAAAATATATTATCTGGGTTTTTGTTGTCTTGGGACTGAAATAACTAGGTGGGCAAATACTTTCTGACGGTAGTATATGTGACTCTCCAATGTTCAATCTACGATTGCACGGGGAATCTTCAGGGATCTCTACTCTTCGATATTAAAACACTGAATGAGCACCTGAGGAAATAAATTCATTTCCTTTCTATAATTTATATTGCTTAAAAGGATAGAAGTTTGGAAAAATCAATTTTCTATATAAGAGGAAAGAAATTCGTTAGGTTCAAGGTTACAGCACATTTTCTACCAATGCGTCCGGGACATGAAACTCCCGCTCCGAATACCTGTTCGTGGAGATGCATTATCGGCAGATAAAAACAGGTTTCTATAAAAAAACATTTAATCAAAAGATTAAATAGAACTGCAAACTAGCCCCTCATTGTCCTACAATCCCAAACATCCAAACTACATTAAATATACCTTTCAGTTACATTGATTTTGTTACTATGAAACCACCAAAAACTACCTTTTGTATTAGGTCTATAAATGAATAGCCGGTCAAGTGCAAGTTGAACTTGCGCAATTAGTGTTCCGTACGTTGATTGCTTTTCAAATAAAAAATTTTGTTACAGAGGTATAAAATGATCAGTGAGTTTACAAAACACACCCAAATGAGTTTTCAACAAAGTTTGTTTCCAATCTTTACTGAAATCTGATGACCTTCAAATTTTTGTTTTTTTTTTTTAATGTACCAGATAAATTATTAAAGGTAATGCACATAATTTTCGTTCAATCTACACCCCGTGAAGAATATTCCAGAATGTTTTCAAAATTTTTTGATAAGTACTTTTCGAGATAAGGCTGGTGGACAGCGACTTTTCGCGATATTTTTACAATAATACAAAGAAAAGTGCGCGCAAGTATTACATTATATATATTTTTTACTCGTGTTTTTACAAGCTTTCATTTGACACCACACTCGATTACCTAGTAAAAAAATTTTTTTTTCACTTTCGATTTCACCCCCCAAAACTAACCCCTTAAGTCAAAATTTAACTTTCAAAACTACGTGGCTCTGATGAGGCCATCAATTCCTATATTATTACCAAATTTCAACTTTCTATGACAAATAGTTTCGGAGAAAATCGGGTGTGACAGACGGACAGACAGACGGACAGACACCGAAGTGATCTTATAAGTGTTCCGTACGGAACACTAAAAATGAATTAACCTGAACTTTGTTCTCAATATCTCTTTTTAATTCTGTGTCAACTGTTTATAACTCTTAATAGACTTACATTTCTTCCTCTTTTATGTCTAACGTTTCAGATTTTAGTAAATTAGAGTCCTCATAAAATGTGTCACTGCTTGTTCTCTCGTGTTTCATTTCACTAAAAAAAAGTAAATTGTTATGTGTTATGTGCAACACAAATATAAATTACATTAAAGGACCATGAAAGAAATTGGTAAGTCATCTTTATACTCTTGCTATCCACACGTTGTAATCATTGTATTATATTCGAGGGCCACCTCTGAAGTTGCTACAAAAACAACGAAAGAAAAAAAAAATTTTGGTACAAATCGTTTTCTTGTTTCTCAAAATATTCGCCCACTTTTGCATGCGTTTGAACCAATTCTCGAAATATTTTTTCCACTTTGAAGTTGGTACCTCAAAAACAGGGTTTTGGAAGGATTCAACAGCTTTTTAAGGTGATGAAAAATCGCTGTCCACGCATTATTTTTTTTTTCTGGTATTCGGGAACAAAAAGAAGTCGTTAGGAGATAAATCAGTGGGCAATGAGTCATTAATTCGATGTTTTTCTCTGTCAAATAATCAATTATTTGACGTGCTGTGTGAGAGTTGGCACTGTCATGATGAAGAATGATGTGACGTTTTGGGTTGTTTTTCCTGATTTCCTCAATGACTTCTGGCAAACAAATTGTTATATATCACTCAGCATTAACTGCTCTTCCATCATCTAAAGCAATGGTTGCAACATGTCCAGTATAACCAAAGAAACAAGCAATCGTTGTCCTGGAAGTGCTTCACGAATGAACCACTTTTGTTGGATTCGGTTTATCTTCGATTTTTTTTTATGGGTGTAGCACACGTGCTGCAGGGAAGTCCCTAAGGAGCGACATGTGTGCGGAAAAAGCCATTCACGTTGTTCCTGAATCGCTGTAAATTGTACTCGGTGGGAAACAAAGTGTTGGGAGAATTATTCCAAAGGGATGATGTTCTCCATATAAAAGACTGCTTGAAAAGCGTTGTACGAGGAGTAACAAGCTGAACCTCATACGGATGTGAAGTATTTGCGCGACGTGTATTTCTAACATGCACCGCTCTGGAAGGAATTAAGCGGGCTACACCCTTTGAACACTTTCCATGAAAATACTTGTAGAATAGACTCAAGTCGCCAATCGTTCTTCGATGTTTCGGTGAATCAAGGCAGCCGGTCAGTACCGGGTCTCCAATCAGATGAACAGCTCTTCTCTGAACAGAATCCAACAAATGCAGTCTATATTTGGAACCGAAGCCCCAAATATGGGAGCAGTATTCCATAGTTGGTCGAATTTGAGCTTTGTAAAGAATTAACAGTTGTTGTGGAGTGTAAAGCTTTCTGGTTCGAAATAATATTCCCAACTTTTGAGAAGCTCTCCTTGCTATGCCTGCAACATGTTCATGCCAGAACATATTTGCTCCCAACTTAACGCCCAACAAATTGAGTGACGATGCTAGGGGAATGGAGTGCCCCGACATAACTATGTCGGGTTCAGCAACCTTAACTTTTTTAGAAAAAAACTGCCGCATGGGTTTTTGTAGCGTTAAATTCCACTTGGTTACTGTCACCCCAAGATAAAATTTCTTCTAGGTCTTTGTTAAGTTGAATAACTTCCTGCTGTCTGCGGATATTCGCCTGAGTAGCCGATGTCCGAGCATTCAAAGTGAATGAAGAGATAAGCGTACTGTCATCTGCAAAGCTGTAGATTGGATTCCCGGTCTTTTCCAGCAGATCATTAATGTAAATGAAAAAGAGAGTAGGAGACAGTATGGAACCCTGGGGCACACCGGCCTTGATAGTGAAGGTATTAGAAAGAAATCCGTCGACTGCCACTCGTAAAGAACGCTCTCTGAGGAAACATGAGAGCCACAAACAGAACTTTTCAGACATACTATAAGAGCACAGCTTATAGCAAAATACGATACCCAATATGAGATATGAGAATACCTAAACAGTTGATTGTTTCTGGCTCGTACGAATATATTCAAGTCTCGTCTCCTGTTACAATGTTGTATTCGGATTTTGCATGTCATTGGTTGAATTTTTTGAGCATTTCCTTACACCAATTGACTCGAGCCTGTTTTTGAGTTTCGGTCAAATTATGCAGAATCCATCCGGAACAGATAATTTTCACAGCTAAATGTTCATGCAAAATCGAGTATACTACAGTCTTCGATATGCTTAAGGATGCCTCATCTCATGGTAAATCACATGTCGATCGTCTTCAATCATGAAGCATAAAGCATTGATGTTTTTTGGAACAACAACCGATTTTGGTTAACCTTCATGAAATTCATCTCTGACGCAAGCACGACCACGACAAAATTCTGCAAACCAGTTGTAAACAGCAATTCAAGACACTGTTGTTGAGTTAGGCTTTTACTAAAAACGTAAATAATAATCCGACGAAAACCTTCACGTGAAATTTCCATTTGTTCACAAAACTATTTTTTTTAAACATTCACTGTAAACAAACTACCCAGCCAAGATCTGAGCTGCCACTGTTTTAATAATAATAAATGTCAGATTTTACAACAATGGTAATGTCATATCTCAATACCACCATCTAGTGGATGTTTGTAAAAACTTGAAGGGCGACCCTCATATACCTTTTATTTACACAACTGTTGGAAGTTAATTTTATTACTAGTACATCAAAAATAACTTTTTTTAAATAAGTTTATAAATGGTAAATAAACTAACTTAAACCTTGTGTGTACCTTTCTTCATTATTTATTTTGACTATTTCAGACGTAATTCGAACGGAAACACAAATTATTTTAAAATGAAATGAAATTTATTGACAAACATAGATACACCTACTAACAATAAAAAGAAAACAATATATATATATATATATATATATATATATATATATATATATATATATATATATATATACATATATATATATATATATATATATATATATATATATATATATATATATATATATATATATATATATATACGAGGCTGGTTTGAAAAGTCCGTGCAAAAATAAAAACTACTTATGTGTTTGGGGTAAACCTTTTTTATTTTTCGACATAGTCTCCTTTTAGGCTTATACACTTCGTCCAACGATGTTCTAGTTTGTTGATCCCTTCCGAATAATAGGATTTGTCCAAGTCTGCAAAATATCCATTAGTGTCTGCAATCACCTCCTCGTTTGAATAAAATCTTTGTCCCGCCAGCCATTTCTTCAAATTGGGGAACAAATAGTAGTCCGAGGGAGCCAAGTCTGGAGAATAGGGGGATGTGAAACGAGTTGGAATCCTATTTCCATTAATTTTGCGACCACAACTGCTGAGGTGTGTGCTGGTGCGTTGTCGTGATGGAAAAGGACTTTCTTGTGGGCCAATCGCGGGCGTTTTTTGCAGCTCGGTTTTCAAACGGTCCAATAACGATGAATAATATTCACCTGTAATAGTTTTACCCTTTTCCAGATAGTCGTACGAGGCTGGTTTGAAAAGTCCGTGCAAAGTCCGAGAGATGGCACCACCGGCGCGTATCGAGGTCATGTTTAGTTAGTAGCATCTCTTGAATGAACGTACACCAAGTTTCAGCCATATTGGTCTATTTCTTTGTGTTTGGCATTCGTGTGAATCAAGGAAGTCGAGTGATTTTCAAGAAATGGACGAAAAAGAATTTCATGTGGTGATTAAACATTACTTTATGAAAGGCAAAACGCGTTAGGACACTAAAGAGAAGCTTAATAAACATGGTGACTCTGCACCTTCGATTAGAACAGTTTATAAGTGGTTTCAAAATTTTCGGACTGGGCACAAGTGACGCTGAACGTTCTGGACGGCCTGTAGAGGTTACGACTCCAGAAATCATTGATCAAATCCATAATATGGTGATGGATGACAGAAGAGTAATATTTTGCATAAACATTTGGACATGAGAAAGCTATCCGCAAGATGGGTGCCGCGATTGCTCACGCTTGACCAAAAACGGAATCCTGTGAAGTGTTGCAAGGATGGTTTGCAGCTGTTCCAGAAGAATCCGGAGGACTTTAAGAGTCGTTTCGTCACTGTGGATGAAACATGGATACATTACTATACTCCTGAGACCAAACAACAATCTAAACAATGGGGGGAATCTGCACCAAAAAAGGCGAAGACCGTTCCTTCGGCCGGAAAGGTTATGGCGACTGTCTTTTGGGATTCGCAAGGGATAATCCTCATCGACTATCTGGAAAAGGGTAAAACTATTACAGGTGAATATTATTCATCGTTATTGGACCGTTTGAAAACCGAGCTGCAAGAAAAACGCCCGCGATTGGCCCACAAGAAAGTCCTTTTCCATCACGACAACGCACCAGCACACACCTCAGCAGTTGTGGTCGCAAAATTAATGGAAATAGGATTCCAACTCGTTTCACATCCCCCTATTCTCCAGACTTGGCTCCCTCGGACTACTATTTGTTTCCCAATTTGAAGAAATGGCTGGCGGGACAAAGATTTTATTCAAACGAGGAGGTGATTGCAGACACTAATGGATATTTTGCAGACTTGGACAAATCCTAATATTCGGAAGGGATCAACAAACTAGAACATCGTTGGACGAAGTGTATAAGCCTAAAAGGAGACTATGTCGAAAAAAGGTTTACCCCAAACACATAAGTAGTTTTTATTTTTGCACGGATTTTTCAAACCAGCCTCGTATATATATATATATATATATATATATATATATATATATATATATATATATATATATATATATATATAACACATGGGCTGAAAAGTCCCGGGCCTAACAAAGAAAACACGGTTTTTTTGGTTCGAAATTAGCTTTATTCATCAACGTAATCTCCATCAAGAGCAACGCAATCATTCCAGCGCCGCTCTAACAATGGCCAAACACTGCTCAGAATCATTAACACGTTCTTGTTTTTGATAAACAGTGAGCAAACGCGGCACCCACTTTGAACAGAGCTTTCTCATAGTCAAATGCTCATGCAATATAAAGCCAACACGTTCTTTTGATATCTTTACGATGTCAGCTAACTCACGCAACTTCACTTTTCGATCATTCAAAACGATTTTATGGATTTTTTTGATGTTTTTCTGGTGTTACCGCCTCATTTGGACGTCCACTGCGTTCTGCATCATCGGTGTCTCTACGACCACGTTTGAAGTCAGCAAACCAACGTTTTATTGTTGTTTCTGATGGAGCGGAGTCCCCATAACACTTTTCAAGCCATTGCTTCGCTTGAACAGTATTTTTTCCCATCAAGAAGCAGTGTAAATTTAAAACACGAAATTGTTTTTGATCCATTGTTTTGAAAATAACAAAAGTAGCGTCACTCTTAGCACAATAGCTCACAAACTAATGAATAGAATATCATGAAATTTTAACAGCTGTCTTTTGAAGGTTAGTATTAACTGAAAAAAAGGTGACTGCAATAAAACTAGCGCCATCTATATGTTAGGCCCGGGACTTTTCAGCCCATGTGTTATATATATATACATACATACACACACATATATAGGCTGAGGCAACGATAGAATGAAGTTCATTATCTCATTTGTTTCGGGAATGACGAAAAAATATTAAATACAATAGTTTTAAAGAATGTTAAGGTGCACAGTTTAAAATTATTTTTCAGTATACATGGTACTTCAAAAAAGTATGGCCGATATAACATATGTTTTTTTAAATGGAACTTCCTATTTTCTAATTTATTTTTAAATTCTGCGTAAAATTTTATAACTTTTTTATTAATAATGTTATATACCTAAACCTAGTAGTTTTTCTAATATTTCATTTTTTTTTTAAAATACTAGTTTTCAGTTTAGTAAAAAATTGCCAGTAGCGCCATTGTTTCTCAAGGTAGAATACTCATAATTGGTACGAGCGTTGTAAAGAGATGAAAAAAAGATATATGTAAAGAAATTTGGGTTAGATGCTACAGGTTGTACAAAATGAATTTATACATTTCGACTATTTTAAATTGAAAAATCTCAAATTTTTTTAATACGACACCCTGTATATTATTATTTTTTCTGATAGATTTTACAAAACCGTCCAACTTTTATTAAGTATGTCATATACCTGTTTCTAATAGTTTTCGGTTTATTTTGAATTTTTCAATTTTTACCCTTGTTTTTAATACACTTACGCAATTATGGAAACATAAACAAATAGTTAATAATAATTTTAATATAGTTTAACTTATCTAATGATTAATTATTGCGGATGAATGTTTCATTCTTACAATATGAAAATCCTTAACGCTTCTTGTAAAGTAGGAGTGTATTTTCCTTTGTAGTCCAACAAATTCATTAAAATAATTTGGAAGCATTCCCCTCCTCAGCTTAAAAATAAATATCATTGATTGATTGAGATAGTATAATCTTCGTTCAACCGAAAACCACCGCAGAGTACCAAGCATTAGGTTTATTAGAGTGTATCGCTGCACCTCAAAATCGTTCTCATACCTCTGTTAAATAAAACTTGTAGCGATTGAATCGATCCACTATCAAGGAGAAACAACAAGGTTGCACAATAATCAAAGTATGGTTGAATAATAGGCTTAAATACCATCATTCTAGAAAACAAAGACAAACTTTTTGCCACTCTAAAAAAGAACAGCTTCTTTCTAATTTGTTTCTGAATTTATTCATAATGCTTTTTCATAGACAATGTATTGTCCAACATAAAACCAAGATATTTTTATTTGATTCACCCATTCTATATAGACATTATCTATACATAATTTATACAATGATCCATCAATATTATTAACTTTGTAATGAGTTCCTATTATCACTGTTTTAGTTTTACTGACATTTAATTTAAGCTTATTAACAGAAAAAAATTCAATTCCTCCAAGTAACTGATTCATCTCCAAAACCAGATCTCCCAATTACTGTGTCCTTGATTAGTTTCAGCATGGTATGGTCATTGAAAGTGGTCATTTCTTTGAAAAACAAAATGTCTAAATACTATATAAGATGGCCAAAAAGTCTGTTTTTCCAAAGTTTCACTATATTGACTCTTAATCCCCACCTTAAAAGATTTTGTGCTTCCATTTGATGACAACATAGACACACTATCATTCATTGCAGTTTTCTCTTTAATATAACCTAATACTGCCTTGCATGTCACCTCTGTAGATGCATTACTCACATAATACCACTTCTTAGTAGGGTCTCCAGTAAAAGGGATGAAGGTATCATCATTATTCCTTCCATCCACTACATGAAAACCATCCATATTTTTTATTGCTGTCTTCCTAATTATCATTTGCCCCATTGTTACAGCTATTTACATTTTTTGCTGAATTTACAGCTGTTTCCACCTTTGTTGTTTCTATTGCGTTTACCCTTGTTATTATAGTCTGTGGCTGCGTAATTATTGATTCATTATTCTTCACAATGTCTTCAACGGAGACCAATTTTGTAGCAATGTCATCAATCTACCCGTCAGATTACTGTTCTCAGACTTCACTGCAGCAAAAGATTTGTTGAGTGAGTCCATTTGTTTGATAATTTTATCCATTTTCTCATTCTTTACGAATGTTGTCTTCAAATCTTCAAATCCCGTTTGTAAAAATTTTAACAATGTTGTGGCCTGACACGTTGAGGCTCAATTTTATATAGCCTCTCGTTGCCTTATTTTTTTTATTAAATATTTTATTTACTAAATAGAAGCCGTTATTTACCTCTTATGTATATCTTAATTTTTGAGAATGGATTGAGTGGATATTAATACTGGGAGAACAAAATTAGATATAAGCTAGCTCGTTTTTACTGGTAGAGAACATGGAGATCGAGATAATTTTTATACGTTTTTTGAAAATAGTCTCTATAGTTGTTTAAAGCTTGGTTGTACTGTTCATTTTTTTTGGGCACCATTCATTTTAGAATAAAAGGAATCTAATTTCAGCTCAAATAATGAAAAAATACTGAAGAGTTATTTAGTTGTTAAAATAAAATTAAATATATTACAACCTGTGCGTCCTGAGAGAAAGAGCAGGTAGTTCAGTAAAAGGCTGCATTAGCACAGAGAAAACGATATTAACAAAATAAAAATTCTTGCAGTTATTACACTCTTAAAATTACATTAACTAAATAAAAACCCCTTATGCTATGAGAGTGTACACATTTAAACTAGAGTTAGGAAAGTTCTATGAATTAATGATTCTAAGTGGTAAAAAAACAAATGGCTTTAAAAGATAAGATATAAAAGTTTGCAATATTGACTTCATGGATTACATGTGTTGACTTACTGCTCGGCTTCTCCTCGTAGGTTTTCCACAAACAGCTTGGCCTATCCTGGTGAGATTATCATTCAGATATTGTCTCACCTGCTACTCTCCTTTTCTCATTTGGGTAGCTAATCACTTTTTGACCCGAAATGCCTTAGGATGAGCAGAATATTTTTAGAACGGAAAAAGGCCACTGCACTATGGCAAGATGGAACAATAAGCCTGATCAAGAAAATAAACACTACTCTCTCACTGAGGAAAAAGGCGTTACTGCACTATGGCGTGACGGAAGGAAAAAGCCACTACAGCATGCTGGAGGAAAAAGTCCCTAAAAATTCCAAATGGCCGTATATATATCTTCTCCCTAATTCTTGGTTCATTTCCAGAACGCAATTTTTAACAAATCAGAAGCATTCAATGCAAACAAAATATGTTAAGTCAGTTACACACTATACACTGCTCAAAAATTTAAATCACTGCCTAATCAAATATAAAAACATAATAAATATAAACTATAGAAAGAAAAACGGTGTTGTAACATGATCTTAAAATTTAAGGAAAAATGAATGTTACAAAGTATTCTTTAGTTCTATCTGGTCTTTATTGCCTACTTGTGTTAGTGGTAAGCAAGCCTTGCAATTATATTTAATGCAAGGAGATCTCTTTTTTACTGTTATACTCTTGTGTTCTGATGCTGCAAGGCCAGCACAGGCAATACACAATATAATTCCACAGGAATCACATATTGCATGAGTGTATGTGTCCGTCTCCTCTGCATTACACTTGCTACACAAAGTCATTTTTCTATCTCTTCAAAATTATATCTCAGAATTTACTTCTTAAATGAATTAATTTTTGAGTAAAATTTGTATATTTAAAATCAGTATATTTATCAAGCAATAGTTTTTTGTTATAATGTTCTACTCTTGTTTGTATACCTTTGCTTATCTTGATAGGTTGGTAAAAAATCCCATATTTGATTCACCACCCAAATTTTGCTAATTGCCGACCAACTGCATTCATTATAATAAAAAACTCACAAAATCACTTGAAAATCCTCGGACACACAGTCTGACAAAAAATCACAAATTCACAATCATAATAACTCTAGAAAATGACCAAATTCTAGCATACAACCCACACTTGATGACATACCCATTCAATATATAAAAGAGATACAAAACATAAGAGAAACATGTCAGTCATCCCTCTAAAATTAAAAGTGTAATTTCGCTGGTTGATGCTACACAAAAACTCAAATGTGTGTATTTGTCCAGCTAAAAATGATACAGAATTTGCTCCTTTGTTAATGGCAAATCAATATTGTAATTTATTTTAATTCTAAATAATATGAGTCATAAAATAGCATGCAACAATTATCACAACTATGACAGTGTATAAATACACTGTAATATTATACATATTTTAGTGACAACCTTAATTTTAAATACTATTGTAGAAACTAGTTTTTTGTTTTTTTTTTTATTGGTCTAGCACACGTGCTGCAGGGAATTCCCTAAAGCGCTCCAGGAGCGGCACGAGTGCGGAAAAAGCGATTCACGTTGTTCTTGAATCACTGTAAATTGTACTCAGTGGGAAACACAGCGCTGGGCAAATTATTCCAAAGGGATGACGTTCTCCATATAAAAGATTGCTTGAAAAGCGTTGTACGCGGAGTAACAAGCTAAACCTCATACGGATGCGAAGCACCAGCGCGACGTGTATTTCTAACATGCACCGCTGGGGGAGGAATTAAGCGGGCTACATCCTTCGAACACTTTCCATGAAAATACTTGTAGAACAGACTCAAGTCGCCAACCGTTCTTCGATGTTCCAGCGAATCAAGGCCGCCGGTCAATTCCGGGTCCCCAATCAGACGGACCGCTCTTCTTTGAACAGAATCCAACAAATGCAGTGTATGTTTGGGAGCGGAGCCCCAAACGTGGGAGCAGTATTCCATAGTTGGTCGAATTTGGGCTTTGTAAATAATTAACAGTTGTTGTGGGGTGTAAAGCTTTCTGGTTCTAAATAATATTCCCAACTTTTGAGAAGCTCTCCTTGCTATGCCTGCAACATGTTCATGCCAAGACATATTTGCTCCCAAACTAACGCCCAACAAATTGAGCGACGATGCTAGAGGAATGGAGTGCCCCGACATAACTATGTCGGGTTCAGCAACGTTAACTTTTTTAGAAAAAACTGCCGCTTGGGTTTTTGTAACGTTAAATTCCACTTGGTTACTGTCACCCCAAGATAGAATTTCTTCCAGGTCTTTGTTAAGTTGAACGACCTCCTGCTGTCTGCGGATATTCGCCTGAGCAGCCGATGTCCAAGCGTTCAAGGTGAATGAAGAGACAAGCGTACTGTCATCTGCAAAGCTATAGATTGGATTCCCGGTCTTTTCCAGCAGATCGTTAATGTAAATGAGAAAGAGAGTAGGAGACAGTATGGAGCCCTGGGGCACACCGGCATTGATAGTGAGGGTGTTAGAAAGAAATCCGTCGACCGCCACTCGTAAAGAACGCTCTCTGAGGAAACATGAGAGCCACAAACAGAACCTTTCAGACATACCATAAGAGCGCAACTTAGCCAACAGTCCATCGTGCCAAACACGGTCGAATGCCTTGGATATGTCAAGAGCAACCGTTCGAGATTCTCCAAAGTGTTCAATTGTGTTGTTCCAAACATGTGTTACATAAGTCAGAAGATCTCCTGTTGATCTATGTTTACGAAAACCATATTGGTGATCGCTAATAATATTGAATCGTTCAAGATATTTTAGAAGATGCTCATTGATAACCTTTTCCATGACTTTCAATATTATTGAAAGCAGTGCAACTGGTCGGTAGTTATTTGGCAAGGTCTTCTTACCTTTTTTAGGTATTGGCTGAACCGTGGCACATTTCCAGCAGGAGGAAATATTCCCTTTCTGTAGGATAGGTTAAAAAGTCTACAGAAAACTGGTGTTAGTTCCCTTGCACAGTTTTTGAGAACTATGGCAGGTATTCCGTCAGCGCCAGAAGCCTTCTTGGTGTCTAGATGTCTGAAGACAACATCGGGCATCCTTGACTGCAATATGAGAATAGTAGGTGGTGTTTTTCCTTGGAAATCGACAGTAGAATGTGAAGCAGAGTTCAGCCAACAAGTTCGCTCTCTCAACAGGTGTGATTGCAATGGAATTATCTGGCCGTGTGAGTGGTGGTATGGTGGATTTGGTAAAATTTTGACTAACTGCCTTAGCGACTGCCCAAAACGACCTGGAATTGTTGGGACAAGCGAGAAGTTTATTTCTTTCTAGTTCTAGTTTTATGTGTCCTTTTTTAAAACTATGTACATATTAAAAGAAAATACATTCCTACTGTTGCAACTGATGGCTATAAAGGTGTTGTTTTTTTGTTTTCCCAGTAGCTCTTATATCATAATATTTAATTATCTAAAGTTACATGTCACGATCTGGATCGTAACTTTGAAATTAAACCTTGTGCTTACATGTTATAAAAAAAACTTACTTATTTGAAGATACACCATAAGTACTGTACGAATGATCTAGTAATACAGTTTTTAAAACATGTTCCATTTGTTCTGAACATAGCCAGGATTGTTCCATCTCATCTAAATATATATCATAAGCACTGTATGAATGATCTAGTAATACAGCCTCTAGTAGGCATTTTCGTGAATTTTGCATCTGATTTGATAAATTAGTTTCCTGTATGTTATAAAAGTATTCATAAGTATTTACTGGAACATATGTTAAAAAATCTAAAGGGGCATTTTCAATTTTTGGTTCAACTTTTATTAATAATTCACCATTATTTTCATCTTCCCTTGCCACTGTGTGCGATATGATTTTGCCATCTTTTATACTTGGAACAATAGGTAGTTCTGTGTTATTAAAATGTGCTGTTTGTTTTTGAATTTTAGATAATTCCATTGCATCTTCCATTACTGTACCAACACTAATAGTGGTCTCACCGTCTTTGAGCAAGTATCAAGCATTAGACTGATATCCTTGGATAGTTTTATTAATTTTGTTAAAATTAGTTTTCACCATAAATATTTTCCCTAACAGGTAAATAGTACAGTACAATTACAAAAAGCTTAGGTTAAGAAATCAGATGCATTCAGAAATGACAGCAACAGCTTTAGGCGTTTACGATTGAAATATTTTCTTAGCTTAGGGCTCATTTATAATAGAGACATTTTGCTACGATTATATAGCACGCCTTTCTCGTTAACTTCATTTTAAGCATGCACAAAATTAAAGGAAGAAATTAAACATAAAGACTATATCGTTACCGTTATTTGAAACATGCACAGTCGTAAAGCAATAATCCTCTACTCAGTATATATCACCACTACACCAAACACTTTATTTTTGCACTCGACGCGCGTTTCGCTAACCATGTTAGCTTCATCAGGAGCGATGATTGACAGTCAATCATCAAAAATAAAGTGTTTGGTGTAGTGGTGATATATACTGAGTAGTATCATTGTGCCAAAGATTCCACATTCCCAACTTAGTCAATAATCCTCTGTTTAATGCTGTAATTTAAAAGATAACAATAACATATGCTTGGGACCCACCGTTTAAGGCTTGCGCAGTATTTGAACAAGGTAAGAATTCCTTAATTAAGGATATCAGCCTCCCTTATTAGAGAAATTTTGCAACACTTATTATCTTTATTTGAAGCATGTGCCCACCATTTCGAGTTTGCGCAATATTCAAACAAAATAAGAGAAACCTTTATTAAAAATAACGATTTCCCTTATTTAGGAACTTATAAGAGAGATTATTGAAAGTTCATTATTCTTATCACTATTATGGTAGAGCTTATTTTTTTCTACTTAGTTATACAGCAGACATCAGAGGGTCGTGCGGTAATGAACAAAAATATCCCAAGTTTACAGAAAATTAATATTAACCTAACATTACTTTTACTTTATTGCAAGGAACTTCCGTTTGACATTTCGAGGTACGAGGACGTGTGTTTCTGGCTGAGGCTTCTGAAGGCGAAGTACTCGCGTTTTAGGGTGGTTTAACCGTGGTTCACAAACTGCTTGGTAGGGGTTCTAATCGCAGAGGATTATTAAGCGCTGTGCGGAGTGATTCCTAAAACATCGATTTGAGGCCGTGTTTTTTGTGAAAATTACGTAATCCGGCTGACGGGCTGACAGAAAACGGTTATATCTAAAACCAGTACAAAATTTCCCGAGGAGAGTTAGAGCCCATGAATTATACGAAAATATATAAAATATAAAATCCCTACAAGTTAATGTACATAGTATCCAGATTCACTTTGTTGTGGACCTTGTTGGGAATCATTTAACATAACAGAAAAATAAAGCTAAACCGACACGGCCGAATAATCATGGCGGCTATGGAAGTAAAACGTATTGAGAGAGAGAGTTATTTTATTGCAATTCGGCCGTAGTATGAAAGTATAATTCCTTGTTCTACACTTTCTACAATTTTTTTTTTAATTAACGCTACTTATTAGTAAATCTATCTTTAAAAAATCTGCAATAACATTCATCTTTCCAACAAATTAAACGTGAATTTGAAGTTTTCCTGGAAGGCGGTGTCACTTGACTTCCAGGAAGCCGCGAACCACTAAAAACTGTCCTA
Organism: Pachyrhynchus sulphureomaculatus; assembly: GCA_019049505.1. NCBI lineage: Eukaryota > Metazoa > Arthropoda > Insecta > Coleoptera > Curculionidae > Pachyrhynchus > Pachyrhynchus sulphureomaculatus. The sequence goes on from CM032451.1 coordinate 89,705,730, forward strand.
GAAAGTGAGCCGGCGGCCACGTAAACCCTTTAATCTCCGCCAGGAATGCGAATAACAAGAACCGACACATCCTTTGTGAAGAATTTAGTTAAAGAAGAAAAATATATATTTTTTCTTTTATTAAATTTATTTAAGAAAAGCCGACTCAAATCTAAACAACCACCTTACGTCTGATTAACGATTTTCGATATTGTAGAGTTCTAGGGTTCACCAGTAGCGGCGTGAAAAAAATATTCATCACATCATTTCTTGCGGTTAGATTTTTTCCTTTATTACTGAGATCCTCTATTTAAGGCAGGGATGTCAAAGATACGGCCCGCGGGCCGCATCCGGCCCCCGGGACGTATCAATAAGGCTCGCGATCGCTCTTTTATAACTTTGATATAATTTTTAACAACCGTATATTATATACTATATAATTAAATAAATAAAATGTTCAGTACATTTTTTTATTTGAATCTGGCCCGCCTACACATTCTAAATTTAATATATGGCCCTCTGCAAAATTGAGTTTGACACCTCTGATTTAAGGTGAATTTGTTGGAATCGGTCTTGCAACAAGGATCCACCAGTTCCAATATATACAATGAATTCCATAATACCCGGTATATATATATATATATATATATATATATATATATATATATATATATATATATATATATATATACAGTCGACACTCTATATAGTGAAAGACCAAAATGTTGACCGAAATTTCACTATAGAGAGTTTTTTCACTATATAAAGAAAAAATCCGTATATATTGCTATTGTTCTTTTAGTTAAAACCCATGTCTCGGCTCCATACGTTGTAGCTGGTAAGATACATTGATTATAAATTTGGGTTTTTGATCTTTGAGGAATGTTCTTATTTAGTACATATTTCAATTTTCCATATGCTGCGCATCCCATACGTATCCTTCTTTCTATATCAAGTTGCTGGTTTTCCTTTCCTACCGTTATTATTTGTCCCAGATAGATGTACGTGTTTACTTTTTCTATTGTTGAATGTTTAATCACTATATTTTCATCATTGGCGTCTTCGTTACTCTTGTACTTTGTCTTAGAGAAGTTTATGTCAAGATTTCTTCGCTTGGTGGTGGGGATCTGTAATCATCTGGATCATTTCATTCTTGTTGTTTGCTATAATTACAATGTCATCTGCGAATCTCAGTTCTTTGAATACATCTTCTAAGATCATTGTAAACAACCTAGGAGATATTACATCGCCCTGCCTTACTCTTCTGTTCATTGAGACCTTGCTTGTCAGTTCTTGGTTTACCATAACTTTGAGTGTTACTCGTTCATATATTCTGGCTATCAGTTCGCTGTATCTGTGGTCTATACGAGCATTTCTAAGAGCTCTTATAAGCGCCCATCCTCTCCAGCCGCTCTTCCGCTTTTCATCTGTTGTAAGGCTTTTTTAACTTCATCCATTTCTATATCAGGAATTTCTTCTCAATTGACATTAATTACTCTTTTGCCTGTTGATGAATTTTCCTTTTAAACTAAGACATTTTGGACTTTTGAGCTGTAGAGGTCTTGATAGAAAGTTGTAATTCTGCTCTGGATTTTTTTTCTCGTCATTGATTATGTTTCCTTCTCGGTCCTTCAGTTTACTTATTTCTCTTTTACAGGCGTTTGCTCTTCTAAATACTTTTAATCCTCTGTTCTTCTCTATAAGATTTATAACCATGTTTTCTTTGCATTTGTTTATATCTTCTCTAACCGCTTTTCGTACTGTCTTATTCAATTCTGCATATTCGACAGTTGATCTCTTTCCTTCGTGTATAAGTTGTCTTCGTTGTTCCAACATTCTTTTTGTTTGTTCACTGAGCTTTTTATTCTTTCGCCTTGTAGGTTAGGGAGCTAGTTTTTCTGCGGTGGTCTTGAGTGTTTCAATTATTTTTCTGTTTCTTTCGTTTATACTTTCCCCTGTAGTTAATGTGTTGTTATTGAGGTTGGTTGTAATCTGTTCTTGGTATTGTTCAGCGTTTTCTTTTAGTGTTTGTCTGTCTGTTTTATTTGTTTTCTTATCGTATAAACGTTTTCGTTCGAGTCTTTTGTTAAAAAATACTTTTGCTCTGACCAGCCTAAGATCACCACCTGTTGTAAATCTATTTAGGACTTTCACGTCTGTTACTATGTTCTTATGTGTTGTTAGTGCATAATCAATTTCATTTCTTGTCTCACCATCAGGACTGATCCATGTCCATTTCCTCTTCTCCTTTTTCTGAAAGAAAGTGTTCATATTACAGAGTTTCTCCCTTTCCAGAAATGTCATCAACATATGTCCTCTGTTGTTCCGAGGCCGAAATTTCCTACATAACTCTCGGTATTTTCTGCTTTCTTTCTTATCTTGGCGTTAAAGTCACCTATTACCCGTATATACTTTGTTCTGTCTTCGTGAAGCGCCTGAGATATTTCTTTATAAAATTCTTCTACTTCTTGATCTTCATGGCTTGTCGTAGGAGCATAGACCTGTATGACTTTTAGTGTTAAGGTGTTGTTCAATCTTATTGTTATGTATATAACGCTATTAGATATCGCCTGGAATTTCTCAGTATACGATATTGGCCTTCTGTGTATCAGTAATCTAGTCCCTCCATTACGGTCGTTATCGAAGCCTTTGTTGAAGAGTAAGTGTCCCGTAGGTAACTTCAGGCAGTATTCTCCTCTTCTTCTTGTTTCTGAAATTCCCAGTATGTCCCATTTAATATTTTTAAGTTTATGGCCTAGTTCTTCCAATCTTTCCTCATTTCCAATTGTTCTCGCATTATAGGTCGCTATGTATAGTCGGCAGCCTGGGTTACTCAAACTGCTAGGAACTGGGGGCCTTCTATAGAGTTTTCGTTCCATAGATTTACGAGAGATTTTGGCCATAAAACACTACGTGGGCCAGACGTCTTGGTGAGTGGAAAGAATAGGATTTGGGAAGGGAACTGGTAATTTAAGAATATAAAAGGTTGGGACATGATTCCCCTTCAAGAAAGGCGTGTAAGAGAATCAAGGCTCGCGTGGGCAGGGTTGCTTTCTTGAAGTAGGTCTGTCACCCACTGGGATCATGAAAGAGTACCTACCCGATACATATATATATATATATATATATATATATATATATATATATATATATATATATATATATATATATATATATATGTATATATAAACTTGCTTATTTGTATTATCTTCAATTCCGACATTGCCAAATTCTGTGTTTAACATAAACTGATTTATACCAACTTATTATCCTTTCAAGCTCTCGATTTTTCTCAGAGAAAAAATTAACTAAAAAACACAGTCTGGTTACGAATTAACTCTAACTACACCAAACAACCAAAAAAGAATCTGAACGGACAGTTAAACCTACATTAACGACGCCGACCATAAGGTCTACAAAAATTACTTGTTTAAAAGACAGGGACATATTACATAGGACTAAAGAATTATGACCGAGGTGGATTTATGTTTAAGTCAAATTGATATCGTCATTTTTATATATATCTATGTATTGCTCTTTTGGGATTAAAATTCTTGAGGTAGGGATTAGTTTTTCCGATTGTTAGACACCATGAACAATTTTAGAAGCTTTCATTTTCATGTATTCCAAGACATACTTCCCTCAAGTTCACAGCCTGCAAATTAAGTGGGATGAGACTTATGACGTTTAGATTCATTAAAATATGTTTAAGGAAAATGATATCCGATATTTTATAGTACCTATTAAGAACAGAGTGGTGTTTTTCCTCTTGGAATATACCCTCGAGTGCGAAACAGATTTCATAAGAGTGGCTTTTTCAACAGAACTTGCAAAAGTAGTTGACCGAGCAGGTGGTAAAGTTAATTTAGTGAAATTTCTAGCAACTACTTTAACGACTGACCAAAGAGATGAATTGTTGGAATATTTACAAAGGCCTCGTTTAAACTTTTTTTGATGTAATAATAGATGTCTCTTTAAATTTCTCGTATATTTTATTTAAAAATTACAATAAGTAGATCTAAACATTTCAATTTCACTGGAATGTTTATGTAGTAATACGAAGCTGGTTTGAAAAGTCCGTGCAAAGTCCAAGAGATGGCACCACCGGCGCGTATCGAGGTCATGTTTAGTTAGTAGCATCTCTTGAATGAACGCACACAAAGTTTCAGCCATATTGGTCTATTTTCTTTGTGTTTGGCATTCGTGTGAATCAAGAAAGTCGAGTGATTTTCAAGAAATGGACGAAAAAAAAATTTCGTGTGGTGATTAAACATTACTTTATGAAAGGCAAAACGCCTCAGGAGACTAAAGAGAAGCTTGATAAACATTATGGTGACTCTGCACCTTCGATTAGAACAGTTTATAAGTGGTTTCAAAATTTTCGGACTGGCCATATGGGCACAAGTGACGCTGAACGTTCTGGACGGCCTGTGGAGGTTACGACTCCAGAAATCATTGATCAAATCCATGATATGGTGATGGATGATAGAAGAGTTAAGGTCCGTGAGATTGCTAGTGCTGTGGGCATTTCGACTGAACGGGTACATAATATTTTGCATAAACATTTGGACATGAGAAAGCTATCCGCAAGATGGGTGCCACGATTGCTCACGCTTGACCAAAAACGGAATCGTGTGAAGTGTTGCAAGGATGGTTTGCAGCTGTTCCAGAAGAATCCGGAGGACTTTAAGCGTCGTTTCGTCACTGTGGATGAAACATGGATACATTACTATACTCCTGAGACCAAACAACAATCTAAACAATGGGTTACCAAGGGGAATCCGCACCAAAAAAGGCGAAGACCGTTCCTTCGGCCGGAAAGGTTATGGCGACTGTCTTTTGGGATTCGCAAGGGATAATCCTCATCGACTATCTGGAAAAGGGTAAAACTATTACAGGTGAATATTATTCATCGTTATTGGACCGTTTGAAAACCGAGCTGCAAGAAAAACGCCCGCGATTGGCCCACAAGAAAGTCCTTTTCCATCACGACAACGCACCAGCTCACACCTCAGCAGGTGTGGTTGCAAAATTAATGGAAATAGGATTCCAACTCGTTTCACATCCCCCCTATTCTCCAGACTTGGCTCCCTCGGACTACTATTTGTTCCCCAATTTGAAGAAATGGCTGGCGGGACAAAGATTTTATTCAAACGAGGAGGTGATTGCAGACACTAATGGATATTTTGCAGACTTGGACAAATCCTCTTATTCGGAAGGGATCAACAAACTAGAACATCGTTGGACGAAGTGTATAAGCCTAAAAGGAGACCATGTCGAAAAATAAAAAAAGGTTTACCCCAAACACATAAGTAGTTTTTATTTTTGCACGGACTTTTCAAACCAGCCTCGTATCTATCCTTGTAAACTTTTTACCTCATAATAGATATCGATTTAAATTACTTTTAGGTTTTGTTTGAAAATTACAATGGACACTTTTAAACATTTTTTTTTTAAATCATTTTATTTGTTGTAAAAAGTAAACACTTACTTTCGTATCATTAATTTTACAATTACAAAAATAAGCCAGACATAAAAATAACCCTACATAGAATAAAATGTTAAAAACAGTTAAGTCAGCTAAAAATAATAAACTTGTATTCAGTCTAAAAAAAGTATTGAAAAATCATCATTAGGGTAAATGCACCAGTACTTGACCGAGCACCAGTAGTTGACCGATGTATGTATAAAAGTCGATTAATTATTCAAATACAAAACCTATTATTGTTCTAAACGTAATTTTAAATTATATGGGCAGGCGCACACTGGAGGCAAAACAGTTTGGTAACTGTCTGCCGACTATCTACCAGTGTAAAAGACACTTGGAGGGCACGACAGTTTTGTCGCCACACCTCCGCACACCAGGGACAAGACAGTCGCGTATCTGGTAGCTAGCGAGATGGATCTTGTGGAAATTACTGCAATTGCTATAGTTGTTCACCGAAAAACGAGATTGAAGCAAAGAAATAGACAGTACTGGGTACACCCTATTTACAGCACCAGATTACTAAAAGGAAAATTTTACACTTTGTATGATAATTTACGCGAGCATCCAACTAAGTTTTTTTTCTTACTTTCGGATGAGTTTGATGAATCAGTAGTTAAAGTTGGGGGAGGTATAACGTACCAGAATACAACCTTCCGATTGTGTATACCTGTAAAAGCGAGAGTTGCAGTGACATTAAGGTAAATGAGTAAAATGAATATTCCTTCGACAAAAAATGTTTTATTATTGCAAAGGTAGTAACTCAGAATTACCAGACTCGTCAGTAAAACTGCTGATTAATGACTGTACTGATTCTTCACCTTGTGGCGACACTGCAAACATGGATATCTGGCTGAGATTTCTCCTTTGGTAACCATGTGATCCAGGCTGGTGTGTAGTTGAATTCGTAAAAAAGTGGTCCAGGATATATCTAAGTGGAGGCGGTTGAGTCTTAAAATAAGATGTCATTTCTGGATTACTGAGTGGGTTGTGGTTACTTTATGGACTTTAAAACATCGATAATTTGAATTTTTGCATCCAGTTTTTCATAATCACTTAGTAACTGCAACATGGGGACCAGTGAAAGAGAAAAATTTACATCCTCATCTGTGTTCACTGTACCTTCTCTTTTAATATTGTGAGAAGTGACTCCTCAAATGAATTATTTGTCGGAGCACGACGTCGCTTTCTACCTACTCTAACACGCTGTTCTGTATAGGGCTCAGAAGTAGGAACTCCTACATCATTATCAGCATCGTCAAGGTTACTATTGGTGTCTGTGTTCTCAATGAATGCGAGAAGAAACAACAGCGTATCTATCTATCTATATGTATATATATATATATATATTATATATATATATATATATATATATATATATATATATATATATATATATATATATATATAGATTTCCTGCTTTTGCTAGAACTTTTCACGTTTTTCCATTTCGCCTATTAAATTTTCAGTCTGTTCTTCCAACATATTTAATACAACTTTTCACAAAATAAACAAAAAAAATAAAAAAATCTAGACAGGGATATACAAGATGGTACACAGTTTGACTGAGAGAATGTTTGGTAGAAGACAGTTTTGCCCCCAGTCTACGCAGGCACATACACTTATATTCTCCTATCTTAAGGCTGCTATACACGCTCCGCTATACCTCAACAGGTTTACCTGCACAGGTTAGGACCCACACACGGAATGGTGAAACTGTGCAGTTCTGGTTTAAAATTATGCCGGAGACTCGGGAGAGTGTACTAATAGCCTTTATAGCTCTTCATATAATAAATAATATAAACCATCAAACCACCAAAATATAAACGTTTTATTTAAACCTGCTCTTTTGAAACCTCACTGAATAAAAAAAGGATAAATACCATCGCGCATTCTTCTGCGCAACTCTGGTACAGGTAAAACTATGTTTTTCCATATTTACTCCGGTCGCCTGTACAGTTCAAGAAACCTGTACGGGTTTTACAATACACTCTCCGGGTTACCTGCGCAGGTAGACCTGCGCAGGCAACTTGACAGGTAAACCGGAGCGTGTATAGCAGCCATTAAGCCGGCCAACAGTCTGCAGACAGAAAAGTCGCCGGAAGTCTGCCGGCTCGAAGACACTTTTGTCTTCCCCGTCTTGTCTTCTGATGTGCGCACTCTCATATGCCATATAAGCTCTCGGCATGGTGACAAAAAGTCTCCAGTGTGCGCTAGGCCTTAAAGTACATATGCCAACACAATATGTATATGCGCATAATATTGCGCAATGTTTATAACTTTAAAAATAATATTCAGTATTTACCCACACTGTGATTGAGTATAAATCGGTGAACCACAATAGTAGTACACTTATAAGGTGAATCCATTTAATTATAAATAAAATGCTATTAGTTGTTTTAATTTAACAATTTTTAGTGTTTTCATAACAATTAAATGTAGTATTTCGATCTTCAAGTAAAAATAGTAAATATATGAGTAGAAGTATTATTTTAAGTGCTGGTCAGGTACTGGAGTCATTCAAACACAATTTACCCTTAAAAAATTTGATTCGGTCACCTAATGGAACCTTTGATTTTATCAAGCTCCAATAAATGACCGCATGTTTGTAATTAGCAATTTTGGTAAAATTTAGATACGCAGCGTTTTCAGAAAAAGGGAGATTTTTTTTGGAATAGGCCTAATTTTGAATTATTTACGAGAAAAAAATTGGGAGGAAGGCTGTTTTTGCTAACATAAACTAACCTCAATCAACTTTGGTCTCCAGTTACTAATATAGCACGTACATCATTTTTTCACATTAAGGTAGGATTTTTTTTTTATTATTTAATATATTTTGTAATTACTGATTATTTCATTCTGGTTAGCAAAAACAACCTACCCCCTTTTTTTTCCGTAAGTTTTTCAAAATTAGGCCAATTAGGCTTAAAAGCCTATTTCAAAAAAACCTCCCCTTTTTCTGAAAAGCCCGCGTACCGAAATCTTAACCTAAAAAATTTTACAAATTATTTTAATTACCATAAGTTTTAAATACAATAAGTCTTGTTAAAAGTAAATATATGGTAAGTAACATCAATTAACTGTAAGTAATTAAAGTATATAAAGGTAATTATAAAGAGAAATATTATTATTTAATTTTTTTTTATAATTTAGTTTTCTAGTTAAACTCATTTCAATTATTTATGCATATTTGAAACTATTTATTGGATGTTATTTTTTTTAAGTTAAATTTTCTTTAATTTGTTGTAGAAACTTGCATTCATTTTGTGAAAAATATAATGTCACGATGAGGTGCAAAAAAGCCTGTAATAAGAATATATTCTCCAGATGATTTAAATGCAGCAATCAACAGTGTATAAGAAGGCAAAATAAATGCCAATAAAGCAAGTATACAGTTCAATATTCCGAAGAGGACTCTAATTAATAAACTGCGTGAAAATGTTCCTGCTGACCGAAAAAAGGGCCCTAGTCCAGTACTTTCGCCGAAAAGGAATTATGTATTAAAAACTGGATCACGGATAAAGCTCGATTGGGATTCCCGATGCATCCGGACAATGTTAAAAATGCAGTTCAAACTATTTTAGTAGGAGAGTTAGAATTGTTGATCCTAAAAGTGAATTAGAAAACAATTCAAATTCATTGGTGCTGTCTGTTGCTGTATCTAATGATATATTAGATGATTTACCCTATGGATCATCAGAAAACATAGAGACTATAGATGACCAAATTTCAAAAAATGTTTTGATAATAATAATTGCTAGCTAGAGAACACTGTACTAAAATTTACAGATAGATCGGACAATAATAATAATTCAGAAATGGATAAAATAGCTACATACAACGCACGTGATCAAACTGGAAATCCAACAAATGGTAGTTTACAATCTGAAAATGTTGATCGCATTGAAATCTGGAAAAACATTTACATTTTCCCCCTATTGAAACATCTAAGACAAAAAAGAAGAACGAGATGATTTATGCCATTACTTCACGTCGATACGAAGAATCGGAAATGGAAAAAATGCAACTAGAAATCGAAGAAAAATATTAAAATTGAAAAAGCAAGCTGAACAATTAATTAAAAAAGAAAAAAACTGAACAAGAAAAAATTGATAAAAAGAGAAGAAAAGAAGAACGACTATTGAAGAAAAAAATACAGGAAAAAGAAACTTGCTAAGCAAATGAAGAAGCAAGAACTTCAAGCTGCCAATAAAAAAAAAGTCAAGGAAAGAAGAGTCCGAAAGCTAAAACTGTACTAAAAGTACATATTCTAGTCTTTACAACGCACTGCCCTGTGAAAAAGGTCTTGTAAATTCTGATAGAATATGGACAGTGCGTATATACAATCTTATAGATCTATCAGATTTTATATTCGAGTTTGTCCGTATTCTATCAAAATTCACATGCTTGAGCATTATAAAAGTAATAATGATAAGTATTTTGTTTTTAAAAAATTAAACTACTCGTTTAATAAATTAAACTGTCTGGCTGACTTATTTTAATAATTATTTTCTTTTGCAACAAATATTATTTAATATTAAAGCTACAATTTAATTCAAAAATGTAACACACTTGAAAAGTACAAATAAATACTAAAAAAGTACTACTAAATAATTTTAATTAAATGAGTTTAATTTAAGAAGGCATTATATAATTTATTTAAGCGGTAATCTACTGGAACCCCGGCGGTCATCTATTGGATTTTTGCTGTCAGCTACTGGTGATTTTGAAATATCAACATTAAAATGATAAAATTAAGTTAATTTGAACAATTTTTAACAAAAATAATACAACATTTTTAAAAATAAACTATTTAACTTTGATAAAAACCATCATAAATTTTTATTTGCAGTATTACAGCTATTTTAAAGCCATTTAAAAAATAAAATTCCTTAATCGGTCAACTACCGGTGCTTTTACCCTACACTAAATAATAAATAAATTACAAATCGATGAACAAACAGAGGTTGCAGTCTTAAAACTCTTGCAAAGAATTAAAGGCGTTTTCAACTAAAATCTTTTTAAAAAGGTGCTAAATACAAGGGTAATTTTTTTTCAACCTCCGGTGAGCCCGTGTAAAATGCTACAAGAATCTGGCTCTTGCAAGATTCGGTTGGCACGCCCTTTGGCTCTTCCCCTACCATCGGTCGTTGTCTTCTTATCAGTATCGGTCGAACGGCCGGTCTGCAAACATAAGTACTATCGACTCTAACGCCAAGTGCGAAATGCGTAGTATCATTCAATTTTTGCCGGCTGAAATTCATCGAAGGATGAGTGTTATGTACGGTGCAGACTTTATAGGTGACGGTATTTTACAAGAATGGTGTCGGAAATTCCGGGAAAGATGCACTAACGTGCACGATGAGGGCAGCCAAGGAACAAAGGCTGTCAAATCTCAAGACATTGTGCAGCCTGTGTCCCAGAACGGCATCGTTTCCGAACTATCCGATGATTTCGCTCAAATCTCAAGATTTCCGTAAAAAATTTTCACAAAAAACCTGGGGTACGCAAAGATTTGTATTCGATGGGTTACGAAAATACTCACTGACAATCACAAGACTCATCATGCGAACAGCGTCAACATCCCTTCGATGGCATAGTAAGGAGAGAGACAAAATTTTTGCAGAAGATTGTCACAGGAGATAAGACTTGGGTCAGATTCGATAATTCGGAAACAAAGGAACAATCAAAGCGGTGGAAGCACACCTCTTCTCTAAACAAGCCGAAGAAGTTCAAGCAAATCTTTTCAAATAAAAACTTGATGGTTACCGTGTTCTGGGATCAAAAGGGAGTTTTGCTGGTAGGTTTCATAGAACCAGGGACAACAATCAATGAAGAGGAATGCTGTCATCGGGAGTTATGTTGCTGCATGACAACGCGCGACCATAAACTAACTGGCCGACTGAGGCCCTCCTCAAAACATTTAAATGGGACGTATTAGGTCACCCACTGTACAGCCCGGAGTTGATTACTACCAGTTCCCTAAACTGAAGTCGGATTTGGAAAGAACAAATCTCAAGACGAACTGGGAGCCGCAAGCGGCACGCGAAAATTAGCCCTAGGAGGGGGGAATTACCTTCTGAGATTAATGGATCTTAGAAGTTCTAGCATCTGAGAAAACAAATACAGACTTCCATAGTCTCAGGCAGGATGGGCAAATACAGCCTATATTTTTTTCTCAGATGCTAGAACTTCTAAGACCGAGCAATCCCAGGGGGTAGTTCCCTCCTGCTAATACCATATTAGGAAGATGATCTGGTTGCCTTGAATGTTTGGCCCAATGAGATAACAGTACTTGATCCTTTCCGAATTTTAATAACATCCATGTGCATCATTAGAGCGTAGGGGTAGTTTCTACCACCCTCTAAGGGTAGTTTATAGCCGTGTATCGGTGGTTCAAGCGAAACTAGTCCATATTTGTCCACCCTGCCTAAAACTACAAAAGCCGCAACTTTTTCGTCGTTATTGAAACTTTAGAGATACCTCTATAGGTGGGCTCAACCCTATAAGAGTAATATCTGGTTATCACACCAAATTCAGATATTTTGTCCTAAGAGCTACAAGAATTCGTCTTTTGTACATGTTATTTAAACTTACGTGCGTTATTTGAGTTTTAGGGGCACTTTTCACCCCCTATAAGAGTGGATTTTGGTTTAATTAATAGAAATAGCTTACTGTGGTTTGAACGCATGTTCTCTTCTTTAGACTACAAAATATCTACCATTTTTGACACTTCATTACGAGTCATTACATTATTACTATAGCTTTCGTCCATTTCAAGGGAAGTTTTTGGCAAAAAAAATGACACGATTTTTTTTTAACTACGGATTCAAATTCAGTTTCGAAAAATACGATCCATGTATTTTGGCTCGTGATAATGAACTTTTTTTTGTGGGGATGTGTAATTGCATTGCCCACATTTAAACATTTTAATTTCACCAGACTTTTTATGCATTAATAGATGTCGATTTAAACCATGTTTTGTTTCAAAATTACAATGGGCACATTTAAACATTCTGATTTCAGTGGAATTTTTATGTCCTAAGAGATGTCTATTTAAATTATTTTTATATTTTGATTGATAATTTCAATGTTGTTTATTTAATTTTTATTTTTTTTTAATTAAATTACATTTAAACATTTCGATTTCACGGGGATTTTTACGAACTAATAGATGTAGATCTAAACTACCTTTATATTTTGCTTGATAATTACATTGCCAATATTTAAACATTTTGATTTCACTAGAATTTTTATGTACTAATAGATGCTTATTTAACTCTCTGCAGACCACTGGCCTTTCGAGGCTTGTACGTCTGAAATTAAACTCTTGTAACTACTTTTGTGTAAATACAAATTTCAGATTTATTGACATTTAATAATACCATGTCTGCTTCAAAACTGTGGAACTTTATTTACCTCAGACTGCACAGTTCTACTTGCATATCTCAGGGGGAGGCGCCAGTTGGCAGACATTACATAATTCCACTTTTTTTTTACCATACCAGAGGAACTTTGATTGTATGTATGGATGGGTGCTGGGGGCAGACTATGTCCTTGTGGCAAACAATTCACTATAAACGTTTATAAATCAGCTCAACTGTAGTGTTCGAGTAAAGCTGACTACCTGTGTTTCTTTTACATAATATCAAGTGAAAGAAGGCTAACTGTTGCTGAAATGGATAGAATATTAGGGAATGAATGGGCCCGTCCACAGAGTGTTAAACCATTGTACCATGTACTAATAGATGTAGATTAAAATTATCTTTATATTTTGTTTTATAATTACATTGTTCACATTTAAACTTTTTGATTTCACTGGAATTTTTATGTACTAATAAGTGTCGATTTAAACTACATTTATGTTTTGCTTGATAATTGCAATGCACACATTTAAACATTTTGATTTCATTGGACTTCTTATGTATTAATAGATGTAGATTTAAACTACCTTTATATTTAGCTTGATAATTACATTGCCCACATTTAAACATTTTGATTTCACTGGAATTTTTATGTACCAATAGATGTCGATTTAAACTACCTTTACGTTTTGCTTGATAATTGCAATGCACACATTTAAACATTTTGATTTCACTGGAATTTTTATGTACTAATAGATGTAGATTTAAACTACCTTTATATTTTGCTTCATAATTACACTCTCCACATTTAAACATTTTCATTTCACTGGAATTTTTATGTACCAATAGATGCTGATTTAAATTACTTTTATATCTTGCTTGATAATTACATTGCCCACATTTAAACATTTTGATTTCACTGGAATTTTTATGTACTAATAGATGCTGATTTAAATTACCTTTCTTTTTTGCATTATAATTACATTCCCCACATTTAAACATTTTGATTTCACTGGATTTTTTATGTACTAATTGACGTGAATTTAAATTGATTTTATGGTTTGTTTGATAATTACAATGATCATATTTCAACTTGTCATCTTCAGGATTTTTATGCACAAAACAATTTGTTGTGTGATAACTACACTGATCAAATTTAAAAATACGATTTTGTACAGATTCCATATCATCAGCAAGATGATTTTTAATAGTCTCTTCCCACATTATTTTCTTGCAGTCATCTTGGGGGACTGTAGAACTGTCCTGATTTTCTTGGATAAAATAACTTGAAGACGCACTAAAAAAAAAAAAGTTTAAAATGAGACAATGTTAGTAAAACTAAAAGTATATTTTGTTGTTAATAAACAATTTATTAAACAAAAGAGGTTTCATCATTTCTTAGCACATTTAATCTAGAACATCATATGAATCTTGTTTTAAAGAACTATCAGTTTTCTTGGAATCTTAACGAGTAAAAAGAAACGTTTTCTTTTATTATATTCACATCGGAAAAAACTGTTGAAAAAGGTTTTTTAAATTTAATATCAATTGGAAATATACTGAAAGTAACATTCTTGAAAATATAATAAAACGAGATGAAAGACTGAAAAATCGGGGTTTTTGAACCTAGAACGTACGTGACTTTCCAATGTTTTATCTACGGCTGCACGAGGCATCTTCAGGGGCCTTTACTTTTTGAGATTAGAACACTGAATGGGCTCCTGAGGAAATGAATTCATTTTTTTTGCAATTTATATTGCTTACCAGGGTAAAAGTTTGGAAAAATCGATTTTTTACATAAGAAGAATAAAATTTGCAAAGGTTACAGCGGATTTTCTACTGATGCGCCCGGGAAATGAAACGCCCGCTCCGAATACTTGTTCGTGGTGATGCATTGTCGGCAAATAAAAACAGGTTTCTATAAAAGAACATTTAATCAAAAGATTAAATAGAACTGCAAACTCGCCCATTATTGTCCTATAACCTCAAATATCCAAACTGCTTTTTCATTAATTGTGGAAGTTAATTTTATTACTACAAAACCAAAACGTATGTATTAGGTCTCTAAATTATAAATTAATTAACTTGAGCTTTGTTCTCAATATCTTTTTTAACTCTGTCAACTGTTTATAACTCTTAATACACTTACATTTCTTCGTCTTTTATGTCCAACGTTTCAGATTTTAGTAAAAAAGAGTCCTCATAAAATGTGTCACTGCTTGTTCTCTCGAGTTTCACTTCACTAAAAAACAAACAAATTGTTATGTGTTATGTGCAAAACAAATATAAATTACATTAAAGGACCATGGAAGAAATGGGTAAATCATCTTTAAACTCTTGCTATCCATACATTGTAATCATTGTATTATGTACGAGGTCTACCTTTGAAGTTTTTACAAAAACAATGAAAGAAAAAAAAATTTTGGTACAAATCGTTTTAAGATTCATACACTTTGCATGCGCTGCCAGATAAGGTCTGGTAGTTGTCACATTATTATCTCACTAGCCTTTGCTATTTTCAACGCTTTCAGGTTCTTCGAATGCGTTATATTTCCCTGAACGCTTTATTTTCAGAAGTTGGCTTTACTACGCTTATAAAATGTTTTCATCCATTCTACAAATAAGTTTGAAGTAATATAGCCAATGAGTAAAATGGTGGCAACACTCTCAGAAGGTGTGCCATTTCCTAATTCAGGATTTTGTTTCATTCTTTTCAATATAAGCATTGGCGCCACAAACTGTCCAGCTACATTGGCACAAGACAAGGCTGTCGTATTAACTCATCTTTCTCCGCGTATGATTGCGTCAATTTTTTTCTTCCTTTTTAATCCTAAGACTTTTTGAATTTTTTTTTTTCTGAACGGCGGAAAAAATCCACTTTTATTAACGTTAAATATTTTTTGTGTGTATTTTTATCTAGCTGGGGGTCGATTTGCCCTACTCTCATCTACTTGAAAGTGTGCAAGTGACATCACCCTCTAGCAAAACGTCAAATTCATATTTAGTATTAGTAGTATATATGTCGTGGGTAAAAGCAAAGATAAAAATAAAGATAGTGGTGTTAATTAAGAAATCTGTAGAAAATGTAGATTATAGCAGCAAATGTGATAGATTGTGTTATTCGGTACAGTTGGTTTAGTTACAAATTTGTCACTTAGGATATTTTATATGGAGATTGATTGCACATTTAAGGTACATTTATTTATTTATTTATTTTTTATGGATGTACATTGTACATAGCACAATTGAAATTAAATAAAATCGCCTAAATAAATTATACAAAAATAGTAGTAACATCACCAGTAAGGTATCAATTTAATGTACATAAAAATAATTTCTCACTTTAACACTAAAAAATCCTACATTCTTACAAGAAAAGCGTTTACCATTTTGGTATTAATCTTGGAAAAGTGAAGGGAGAAACCTATTTGAAATTATGTATATTTTGCATGAACCCAAACAGTTGTTAACGTAAAAGTCAAAATCAGCTGTTAATGATCCAGTTATTTTCGTGCGTTACCAAGGGATCATTTCTTTTCAAATAATAAATAAAAAAATTTCTTAATTATGTTTTAATATTATTTTTACTAGGTGTTGTTTTCTATTCTTATTTTCATTTGTTATTAGACTAATTTTACCTGAATTGAAGAAACTCGTATGTTTGGCAACAGAGACCTGCGCCTGGGCTAGTCGTACAAATTTTTCAAAAATTTTCGGATTTGAAAACCAAAAGTACTGAATGTGCTTGTACATGACCCCACGAGTCACCTGTTTCAATATATGTTAGTAAATTACATAATACTCCGCATATATATATATATATATATATATATATATATATATATATATATATATATATATATATACAGGGTATTATGTAATTCACTACATATATTTCACATTAAATACTCTTGTTTTTCAAATTTTTGAAAAATTTGTACGACTAGCGCAGGCCTGTGTTGCCATATATACGATTTTCTTCAACAATTACAGATTTTCCAATTTCAGCTAAAATTAATCTAATAACAAAAATAGAAATAGAAAAAACCTATATATACATACATATATATATATATATATATATATATATATATATATATATATATATGTATATATATATATATATATATATATATATATATATATATATATATATATATATATATATATATAAATATATATATACATATATATATATATATATATATATATATATATATATATATATATATATATATATATATATATATATATTTATATATATATACGAGGATGGTTTGAAAAGTCCGTGCAAAGTCCGAGAGATGGCACCACCGGCGCGTATCGAGGTCATGTTTAGTTAGTAGCATCTCTTGAATGAACGCACACCAAGTTTCAGCCATATTGGTCTATTTCTTTGTGTTTGGCATTCGTGCGAATCAAGGAAGTCGAGTGATTTTCAAGAAATGGACGAAAAAGAATTTCGTGTGGTGATTAAACATTACTTTATGAAAGGCAAAACGCCTCAGAAGACTAAAGAGAAGCTTGATAAACATTATGGTGACTCTGTACCTTCGATTAGAACAGTTTATAAGTGGTTTCAAAATTTTCGGACTGGCCATATGGGCACAAGTGACGCTGAACGTTCTGGACGGCCTGTGGAGGTTACGACTCCAGAAATCATTGATCAAATCCATGATATGGTGATGGATGACAGAAGTGTTAACGTGCGTGAGATTGCTAGTACTGTGGGCATAAACATTTGGACATGAGAAAGCTATCCGCAAGATGGGTGCCGCGATTGCTCAAGCTTGACCAAAAACGGAATCGTGTGAAGTGTTGCAAGGGTGGTTTGCAGCTGTTCCAGAAGAATCCGGAGGACTTTAAGCGTCGTTTCGTCACTGTGGATAAAACATGGATACATTACTATACTCCTGAGACCCAACAACAATCTAAACAATGGGTTACCAAGGGGGAATCTGCACCAAAAAAGGCGAAGACCGTTCCTTCGGCCGGAAAGGTTATGGCGACTGTCTTTTGGGATTCGCAAGGGATAATCCTCATCGACTATCTGGAAAAGGGTAAAACTATTACAGGTGAATATTATTTATCGTTATTGGACCGTTTGAAAACCGAGCTGCAAGAAAAACGCCCGCGATTGGCCCACAAGAAAGTCCTTTTCCATCACGACAACGCACCAGCACACACCTCAGCAGTTGTGGTCGCAAAATTAATGGAAATAGGATTCCAACTCGTTTCACATCCCCCCTATTCTCCAGACTTGGCTCCTTCGGACTACTATTTGTTCCCCAATTTGAAGAAATGGCTGGCGGGACAAAGATTTTATTCAAACGAGGAGGTGATTGCAGACACTAATGGATATTTTGCAGACTTGGACAAATCCTATTATTCGGAAGGGATCAACAAACTAGAACATCGTTGGACGAAGTGTATAAGCCTAAAAGGAGACTATGTCGAAAAATAAAAAAGGTTTACCCCAAACACATAAGTAGTTTTTATTTTTGCACGGACTTTTCAAACCAGCCTCGTATATATATATATATATATATATATATATATATATATATATATATATATATATTTTATATTTATATAAAATATATATATATATATAATAGATTAAAATTTCGGTTTTCAATCCGTTGGTCTAACGATGAATTTACACGACGTTTCGCCAAAATCTCATTTGGCACTTTCAACCGCTTCTGCTACTCGATACTGTGGTCTTGCTGCTGCTCGAAGTTAACGCAAGATCACAGTATCGAACACCAGCAGCGGCAAGAACACTTGAAAATGCCAAATGAGATTTTGGCGAAACATCGTACAAATTCATCGTTAGAAAAACGGATTGAAACCCGGAATTGTAATATTGTAATCTATTCCACCATCCGTGAAAACCTCTATTGTAACATATATACATATACATATATATATATATATATATATATATATATATATATATATATATATATATATATATATATATATATATATATGGGAGCGTATTGACAAGTTTCTAATCTAGCACAGAATCAACAATCAAATCACGAAAATTGTTTATTCGATGTAACTTCTCGTCAGCTTTATAAACTTAGTGCGATGGCTAGAACATGGTTATAGACCTTTCAAAAAATCCTTTTTATTGTTTTGAAATCTAACCGTCGGCTATTTGTTACAACTTCATTTAAACAAAATTTGCGTTCTTTCAAAAGATTTTTTAGATTTGTGAATAGGTCATAAGACAGACGGCGGTAAATCAAGGAAATATGGGGAATTATCAATCTGTTCAAAGCCTACTTCATTTATTTATTACAAAACTAACAACGATTTGTGATCAGGCGCATTATGTTGCAAAAACAGTAACAGTACTTACAAGTAATCTGTAAGAAGTATCTTATCCTTGTTCTAAAAAACAGAACTTTTCTTGCTGATTTCTATAAGCAAAACTTGGTGGGGCGCGGTGACCCAGCATGTTTTCACCCCTTTGACTGTTCCTTTGTCTCTTGATCATAATGATAGACTCACGTCTTATCCATAGTTATCATTTCCAATTAGTTGATAACTGTCTCGTCCTCAAATCAAATTGGACAATTTGAAAAATATGTTCGCATGAAATGTTTATAGAGTCTCTGCTATATGTTTCAGCCCAATTCGTCGATTCTATAAAATCAGTTTATGCACAGCCTCAACAATCTCGTCTGTAGACACAGAAATGTATCTTCTAGCTGGGTGTTCATTACTGATGTCGGTTCTTCCTCTCTTAAAATCCGCAACCCAATTTTTTTACAACTAATATCTTACCATAATTATTTAAATGTACACCTCAAGTACGTGTTTAACCTTTTTTAACATTTTTTACTTCCACCGTACTCGTGAAAAAAACACTCCAATTGAGATTCTCTAGATCAGAGGTTCCGTACCTTTTCTGAACCACCGCCCTCTTTACAAGAAAAAAAAATCCAATAATAGTTAACTATACCAAATATTAAAATATTGTTGCATATTATCTATACCTATTTTATCTATCTATCTCAGGGATGTCAAAGATACGGCCCGCGGGCCGCATCCGGTCCCCGGACCTATCAATAAGGCCCGCGATAGCAAGGTGTCACAGAAAGAAGAATCATGTTTTTTAGAGCTTTTAGACTTCACTCGATTCCTCTACGGAAGATTTAAAATGCGCACACTACATTTATAAGTAATTTCAAGGGCAGCGCGTGCCTTGACAAGCGAGAGAGTTAGACAGTAACGCCATCTCTTAGCAACAAGCGAAAATACCCTATTATTTTTGTTGAGAACAATAGAATCTTCCACGCGCTTCGAGTCTAGACTAGAACCTTCCTTATCGATATTATAAAAGGAGTGCGTCGGCGCGACGTGAGTCAGTTGAGTGTGAGTCGAGTAATCGAAGCGATACGGTAGGAGAAGGATTTTAGTTGTACTGCGAAGTAGTGATTGTGAAGGTATTGTGCATTTGTTTGTGTCGTGCGCGTGCGATATCCATAATTGTTGTGTCGAGTTCCATAATTGTTACGATTTTGGCATAATGTCACAAAAACGTAAAGTTGATAGTGAGTGCAGAGTTTTTCAGTCTAAATGGGAAATTGCATATTTTTTCGTAGAATGGAAAGGTAAACCACTGTGTTTGATTTGCAATCAAACAGTTGCTATTTGTAAGGAGTTTAACTTGAAGAGACACTATGATACGAATCATAAATCAAAATTCGATTGTTACACTGAAAAAATAAGAATGGACACATTGTCATCTTTAAAATCTAAACTTCAAGGTCAACAATCGATGTTTACTAAAGCTAATACTGAGAGCGAAGATGCCCTGAAATCAAGTTTTATTATTGCATTAGAAATCGCGAAGAGATCAAAACCTTTCACTGATGGTAATTTTATTAAAGACTGTATGTTGAAAGTTGCCGATGTTTCATTTCCATTTCAAAAGTCAATAATTCAAAATATTTCGCTGTCAAGAAACACTGTTGCTTCAAGAATAAATGATTTATCTCAAAATTTGGTTCTTCAACTGAAGGAGAAAATTAAGGAATTTACAAACTTTCACTGGCTGTTGACGAGAGCACTGATACTGTTGATACAGCTCAACTTGCTGTTTTTATACGAGGTATTAGCAGTAACTTTGAAATAACTGAAGAACTATTAAAGTGCGTTCCATTGACAGGTACTACAACAGCAAATGATATTTATTCTGCAATTGAGCATTTGATAGCAGAATATGAACTCGACTGGAATATACTTAGCATCACAACTACGGATGGCGCTCCTGCCATGGCTGGCAAACATTCGGGCGTTGTAACTAAATTAAAACAGAAAACATCAGGGAATTTTGTGGGATTTCACTGTATAATTCATCAGGAATCATTGGCATCCAAACATTTAAAAATGGACCATGTCATGCAACCTATAATTAAAATAGTAAATTTTATAAGGAGCAGAGGACTAAAATCACCGACAGTTCAGGCAGTTTTTAGAAGATTTGGACGAAAAGTTTTCTGATGTTTCTTACTTCACCGAAGTTCGTTGGCTCAGTCGAGGAGTAGTTTTAGAAAAAAATTTTGCATTACGTGACCCTATTCAAGCTTTCATGTTAGAAAAAGGCAACCCAATTGATTATGACAATGACTGGTGGGTTGATTGTGCCTTTTTGGTAGATATGAATAAACACTTGACTGATCTGAATGTAAAGTTACAGGGTAAAAATCTGTTTGTCACTCAAATGTATTCATGTATTCAAGCCTTTGAAACAAAGTTGAGGCTGTGGGAAAATCAGGTAAAAAATCAAACTTTGGATCATTTCCCTCATTTAAAATCATTTGGCACAGTGAACCAAAAAAATTGGATCAATATTCTCAACTTCTGCAAAATTTGATCACGGAATTCAACAATCGTTTTGAAGAATTTCACAAAATGAATGAAATGGAATTCCCAATTTTCAACAACCCATTCAATTTTGAAGCTTCACAGGCACCAGTTCATTTGCAAATGGAGTTGATAGATCTTCAATCGGACAGTATTTTGAAAGAAAAATTTAAAGAGATTAACGCTCTTACATTTTATACACAATATTTCAAGGGTTTGGATAACTACCCGGAATTAAAAAAGCATGCAGCACGCATTCTCTGCATGTTTGGTAGCACCTATTTATGTGAGCAGATGTTTTCCGTCATGAAAATAAATAAGAACAAACATCGCACAAGCCTTTCGAATGAACATCTCCAATCAATTCTTAAAATAACTACAACGAATATGATACCTGACATCAATGAGCTTATCAAAAACAAGAAAAGTCAGGTATCTGGTTCCTCGAGCTCAAAATAATTACCCTCTTTTATAACTTTGATATAATTTTTAACAACCGTATATTATATACTATATAATTAAATAAATAAAATGTTGTAATAATTCAGTACATTTTTTTTATTTGAATCTGGCCCGCCTACACATTCTAAATTTAATATATGGCCCTCTGCAAAATTGAGTTTGACACCTCTGATCTATCTATTAAGAATCACAAAGTAGAAATTAAATAAAACGACCATCAAATGTGGTAAAAAATTGTTTAATAAAAATTTAAAAATAAATACAAAATCAATAAGAAATAGAAAAATTAATGAGATGGTTGATTCTGGTGGAGTTTTAACAATTTGCTAATGTCGGAGGATTTCAATTTCGTTAACATCAGTCGCAAATTGCCACCTTCAGTGATGTGCAATCTGTTCCTTTTCTTAGACAGTAAATTAGCTACTGCACAGAACTCATGCTCAGCCAAATACGATGAAGGAAAAGCAATTAAAAATTTCTATACTCTTGCCCACAATACAGGGTAGAGAGCTAGTATTGATTTATGAAGCCAGAACTCTTGGTATCCATTTTTGAATTTTACTTTTAGTTCTTCGTTACTTACTCTAGTTGTACGAGTTCCTCTTCTAAATTTGATGATTCTACTGTATTTGCATTTGCAAAAGGATCTAAAACCCAACTCGGTATATTCATGTTTAAAATATCCTGGAATCGCTCTGAAAAAACAGCATGAAGAACGTCCAAGTATTGGCAGTAAATAAGTAAATCTTTCTGTTTTGCAGAGACTGCTGATAACGTGGGAAAGTGGCTGTATTGACCTCTACCTAGATTTCGTTTGAACAGAAGTTTTTACACAAAAGCAGCTATGACGTTTTTTGTTTTAATTAAATTCAACTCATCACCGTGTAATTGTAAGTTGTCTTCATTAAATAGTTTAAACAGGTCTGTCAAATAAGCGATGTCATTTTTGGATGTAATAAGGTTTTCGCGCAGTTTTTCGTCTCCGTTTTCAAGGAAGTCCAGTACTAAGTCAAATAGATTGAACAAATTATTCAGACAAATACCTTTTGAGAGCCAACGAACTTCTGTGTGCAGCAGCAAGCGATTGCAATCTTCATCATTTTCACTACAAAGTTGGCCAAATAATCTGTCACGCAATGAACTGCTTCTAATCTTATTGACTGCTCTAATAACGTAATGAAGCGACGTATGCTGGCGTTAATTCAAATTTATGCAACCAAATGCTGACGATGTATAACACAATGTACAGGGAGTACATTTCGTACTGCTCGTTTCAAATGCGCTATGAAACCCTTATGACGCCCCGCCATTGCTGGAGCACCATCAGTAGCAGCTGACAAAATATTACGAATAGGAATTTCTTTCCCTTGAAAAAAACTTGTTCATGGTATTAAATATCGATTTTCCCTTTTTATCAGTTTCCATATTTTTAGCAAATAATAACTCTTGACAAATTTTTTCTTCTCTTATGAATAGAACGTATGATAAAAGTAGTGCTTCGTTATTTGGTAGAGTTGATTCATCGAGTTGAATTGAAAATGGCTTCATTTGAAAAACTTTTTGGCAAATTAAACAAATAGGTAATGATCGGTTTGTAGGAGAGTGCATAAATCCATATTTCAAATACTCAATACTGTACTGCCGGCATTTCTTCTTAGATCAAGACATTTTGAAATACAAAATTTGCCACGGATTAAATAAATTAACTTTTCAACAGATTGATAGATAGTTATAAAAATAATGACTATAATGCCTTCTATTACTTTCACTCACGAATATGGATTACACTGATCAACAAAAAAAAGAAAATTGCTTGTTTCCTGTGATTTTTTTTTGTTTCTATCTCAAATTGACGCGTATTTTTTAAATATGGCAACAATTTTTCTCTAACAGCTTTTGTTTTTGCGTTATAGCTAACTACCCTCATTTACTATTTTTACTTAGATTTTCGTTTTTTTATTGGACACTCAAATATATTTTGTTGTTGTTTTTAGATATGGCTTCGTCAAGAAGATGTTGTGTGCTTAATCCCGATTGTTTTTGCTATATTTGTGGTGAATATATATTTGCAAAATATCGAAAACCTATATCGGACTTTGTGAAAACTGCGTATCATCAATACCAACATTACATTTTATCGTACCCGAGAAAAAAATCTGTTACCGTATTTTTCTCAAGAGAAGGATTTAGTTTTTTGTAACGATGTTGGTGGTATTTTGCAGCAGATGGGATTAAAACAGTACCAACCTAGTGATTAGTGTCTTTTCATAGACAGCAGCAAAAGAAGTTTAAAGTGTGTTTTGCTTCATAACGGTAACAAGTACGGATTTATACCTATTGCGCATTCGACGACTTTAAAAGAAGAATGTTTCTAAGGTTATGGAAAAATTTAAGTATCAAAACCACAAATGGGTCATTTGTGTTGATCTGAAAATGGTTAACTTTCTTTTAGGTCAACAAGGGGGTACACAAAGTTCCCTTGTTTCATGTGTCTCTCGGATAGTCGTGACAAACAACACCATTGGTCACAAAAAGTTGGGGACGTGCGGGAAGAGCTAAAAGTTGGTACAAAAATGTTATAAACGTGCCTTTAGTTAGCCGAGACCGCATCATACTTCCACCACTTCATATCAAACTCGGCATAACGAAACAGTTTGTGAAGGCTCTTGACAAAAGTGGCGAATGTTTTAATTTTCTTTCACGCAAGTTTTCAGGATTACATTCAGAAAAATTGAAAGCTGGTATTTTTGATGGGCCACAGATTAGGCAACTCGTGAAAGATCCTAATTTTGTCAAATCAATGACTGAAGTCGAATCCAAAGCTTGGAATTCATTTGTTTTGGTTATGAGTAGCTTCCTAGGCAAAAAGAAATCTGACGACCATGTCGAGCTTGTTGAGTGCATGCTATCGAACTTGCAAGAGCTAGGGTGCAACATGAGCATAAAAATCCACTTCCTGCACTCGCATTTAGACCGATTTCCATAAAATCTGGGTGATTTTAGTGAGGAGCAGGGTGAAAGATTTCATCAGGATCTTCGGACAATCGAAGAGTGTTATCAGGGACGGTGGGACTCACATATGATGGCAGACTACTGCTGGAGTTTGCAACGAGATCTACCTAAAGTCGTTCATTCAAGGAAATCTTATAAAACATCATTTGCTAGTGTTCAATAGAAATTTTGTTAACATAAGGTATTATTTTTTTGGCAAAATAATAAAACTGTATATTTCAAAAGGTAAAGCTGTTAGCAATCTCCCAGTATTTTTTTCATAGTCAGGGCCATAGAAATAACCAATAACAGAAAAAAAAATAAAGGAAACAAGACTTGTGTTGACCAGTGTTATTGGCGAAGCACACAAAAATAATAAGACATTCCTAGAGCTATCCCTGCCTTGTATAGATTTGATTTCGTGTACGCATCAATTTGTTTACCTTTGCTTGTTTGAGATGCCGGTGTACTTGCTCTGTAAACAAGTCATTACAAGCTCCCATATTTTTGTTGGGACATGCTTGATTTCGTGAATCGCGTCTTCGCTTACCAATCTGCAAAGACTTGTCACCGACAATACTAAACCTAATGTGACCATTTTTTTTCCCCTAAAATGGGACAACTGATTTTAGGTTTCAAAGTTTGGATAATTCGTGCATAGTCTTACATAGATGGGGATTAAGTACCTATATAGTACAGTCAATAAAGCTATTAGGTAGTAGTAGGGCCGCTAAATACGATTGGATTTTTTTCCGAATTAAATTAAATAATTTAGATAAATCCATTTTATGTTAATAAACTGTACAATAATTTCCTAAATAAATCAAAATTTAAACGCATATCTTTACTACTTTTTGAAGATTTCAATCGTATTCAATATTCCAGTCTATCTACCGAAAACTTTATTGACTGTACAATTAACCACTGACCGGTGTACACAGTTTCATGAAAAACTAGCGTTATTATCAACGGTATAGAAGGAAACTGGTGTTTTATTCATATTATTTATTAAATGTTCTCATATGACAGTGGTAGCCTACTGTTGTAGAGATATTTGTCAATAAAAATCAAATGTGCTGTGATTGGCTGCATTAAATCATCTGACGCCCCCCCCCCCGCGTGCTGCGTTTTGCTCGGTATCTTGCCGCATCGCGATTGTTTTCGCGGGCTTTTTCGAATGTCGAGCGTGGAATGGTGTCAAAACGAGACATTTCTGCAACTTCGTTGGGGACAACGGGATATATTGCCTAAAAACGGGATTATCCCGTTCAAAACGGGACTTACGATCACGTTAGGTTTACGTATACCTAATGGTAATTTAAATTTTTTAATGCTTGTTTACGCGATAACAACAAGATAAGAATTTTAGATAGCTAGATAAAATATTTATTCATGAAAACAGTAGGTACTTTCAAAGTATTTTATTATATTAATTTCCTAAATAGATAGGTAAGCCACGGCCCCTCCATTCGGGACTCGCTACCGCCCCATGGAAGGCTCTAGCGTAGGGGTGCTCAAACGGTCGATCGCGAGGGCTTTTTGAGTCGATCTCGAGAAAAAAATTCCGATATAGAACTATTCACAGATTTTGTTTTAGGTAACTAAAACAAAATGTAATGAATAAACTACTAAAATTTATTCGATCCACAATTAGGCCAGAATAACCCCCTCATCACTTTCTTTTATCGTAATAACCCCCTGCTAGCGGCAAAAGGCGGCTTTATCAAAGGAACGCGCGCTACTTGTCAAAGAAAAGCCGCGTTTTTGATTCCCGCCGATTTTTCTAGAAACTTCGGGCGGCGTGTTTAACGGGAACATTCGAGACTTCGTTCGCGCCGATATAAATGTTGCGCCTGCAGAAATAGGAGTCAGTCTGAGTTGTAACTTGAAGGCGATACATCGATACAAAGTTTATTAATAAATAGTCCAAAATGAGTGCGGCGAAGAAAAGTAAAACTTATCATTTTAATAACGATTGGGAGGAAGAATTTTTCTTTTGTATGATAAAGGATAAGTGCATTTGTCTCATTTGCCGTGCGTCAGTTGCAATACCTAAGCGTGGGAACTTAGAGAGGCATCATAAAACGGTTCATAAAAACTATGAAAAGGATTCTCCGTCACAGAGTGAATTAAGAAAACGAAAAGTACGTGATTTCATAACTTGTTTGAAAAAAGAAAAAACCATGTCCACAAGACCAGCCAAACAATCAAAAGCTGCAACGATCGCGTCATTTAAAATATCTCATATATTGGCGAAACACAAGAAACCATTTGATGATGGATTGGTTGTGTAGGAAGCATTTATTGAAGCGGGTGAGACTTTATTTGGAGATTTTAAAAATAAAACAGAGATTATGTCTGCTATTAGAGAACTTCAGTTATCTCGTCCGACTGTCACAAGGCGTGTTGAAGTCATGAGTCAGGACATGGCAGATAAACTAAAACATGATATCATGGATTGTACATACTTTTCTTTCCAGTTCGACGAATCCACCGGTATGACAGACACTGCCCAGCTGTGTATTTTTATTCGAATGGTATTCAATGACATGTCGGCTAAGGAAGAGTTTTTGACAATGATTCCTCTGAAAGGAAAGACCCGTGGCGAAGATATATATAACGTTTTCTTCAATTTTGTAACAAACTACAAGCTACCAATATATAAACTAGTGTGTATTACAACCGATGGAGCACCAGCAATGACTGGAAACAAAAACGGTTTTGTGGCATTGTGTCGAGCTAATGATGATTTCCCTTCATTTTTCCCCTTCCATTGCATTATACATCAATAAGTTTTGTGTTCAAAAGTTCTAAACATGGAGGAGATTATGGGCATTGCAATAAAAATTGTGAATTCTATCCGTGCACGTAGCTTGCAACGACGGCTTTTTAAATTAAAAAAAAAAATTAAAAAAAGTCAGCTGCACACACTGATTTAGTTCTTCACACGGACGTCAGGTGGTTGAGTCGCGGAAAATTCCTAGAAAGGTTTCAAGAATTATTGCCCGAAATAACAGCTTTTCTGGACGAAAGAGGTGATGACACTCAGATGCTGAAAAACGGAAAATGGCTGACTGATTTGGCAGACATCACAATGCATTTAAACACCATTAATTTGGAGCTTCAAGGTAAAGGAAAAACTATTATTGAGATGATTAGCGCAATAAACGCATTCAAAAGTAAATTGCAACTTATGATAGATCAACTGAAAAGAAAGGATCTGAAAAATTTTCCGTCTTTGAAAGCAAGGATTCCTCAGTTGAATTATGATATTTATGAGGCAGAATTATCAAATATTTTGGGCCAATTCGAAATACGTTTTTATGATTTCAGTAAATTGGCAAATATCGCATCATTTATGAGTTATCCTTTTTCGTGTAAAAACATTGAGGAATTAGCTACTGAAATAGCAAATCAGTTTAACATGGACTCATGTTCTGTTGAAAATGAGTTAGTGCAGATTATATCAGATATACATCTCAAAGCCCCAGCATCTGATACAAAATTCTGGTGTTTTATATCTGAAGATAAATATCCGAATCTAAGGCAAATCGCCCTTCAACTGACGGCAATGTTTGGGTCAACTTACTTGTACGAGTCTGCATTTTCTGAAATGAAGATAATTAAGTCAAAATATCGTAATCGACTAACTGACGAACATATGTCATCATGCTTGCGATTAGCACTCGGTAATTACGTACCATCTTATGAAAAGTATGCTGAGGACATGCAGTGCCACGCTTCAACATCCAAAGTCACTCTTTAGTTAAGTTTAGACACTAGAACTCGTTTGTTTTGTAAGAACCAATAAACTCGCAATTTTGTTTTTTCATTGACATTTTAGACCAGACCTAGACTTTCCTTGACTAAAAAAATGCATATTGTGCGGAAAACTAATATCTATGCCACGATACACCCTACCTAGAAGACAATCCTGCATCACACTTACTTGCAGCCACTCAGAGTCGATCGATCGTAGTCTAACAATATTGAGGTAGATCGCCAGCAGTTCAAGTTTGAGCATCCCTGCTCTAGCGCCCACTGGGGGCGGTACTGCCCCCGTTGGGAACCTATGCCCTAGATCAGGAAAAAAAATATATTTTGAATTTTCGTCGGATCATCACCCAACGAAACGAGAAAAGTATTTAAAATTTGATACATTTATAGTACTTGCAGTAGAAGAGAAACCTAGCGTTTTTCAGTACTATTGCTGGGGTGAAAGGGGTGGCAACCGATCCATTTGGTGATCCAATCTTAGACTTAGTATATAAAGAAAACTGAAATATGATTATGAGTGACTTAAAAAAAATATGTAATTGTTTGTAATTGTTGTCGATTAGGAAAAAAATAAATGTAATCATTTTCAACCTCACACATAAGCGATATAACGGACTAAGGTCGTGGCGATATGTATTAATGTTTGATGATTAATGTCGCATCATAAGGTATCGCGCTACCTCCTTTAAAATGTTAAATTATATATTATTTTTTAGTGTGAAAAAGTCAAATCTTAGAACTCAAATTTTTAAGGGAAGTATTGGGTAAAAAACGTTTACCATTTTTGTTTGTGAACTAATTTCCTTCTTGTAATTAATACTGCTTACCAGGGTGAGAGTTTGAAAAAATCCATTTTTGTAATGTAATAACATTAAAGTTAACATTCATTTTAGAAATTAACTTTGTTACTATAAAGCCTAGCTTTTTCATTAGGTTTATAAATTTTAAATGAACTTGAACTTTGTTTTCAATATATCTTTTTAGCTCTATGCTAACTCTTTATAACTCTTAATATACTTACATTTCTTCATCTTTTATGTCCAACGTTTCGGATTTCAGTAAATTAGAGTCCTCATAAAATGTGTCACTGGTTGTTCTCTCGTGTCTTACTTCGCTACAAGCAAACAAATTGTTATGCATTATTTGCTAACAAAAATAAGAAGTATATTTCATCATGAAATAACCGGTCAAGTGCAAGTTAAACTTGCGGAATTAGTGTTCCGTACGTTGATTGCTTTTAAAATAAAAAAATTTTGTTACAGAGGTATAAAATGATCAGTGACTTCACAAAATACACCCCAAATGAGTTTTCAACAAAGTTTGTTTCCAATCTTTACTGAAATCTGATGACCTTGAAATTTTTGTTTTTTTTTATATACCATATAAATTATTAAAGGTAATGCACTCGTGATAATTTTCGTTCAATCTACACCCCCTGGAGAATATTCAAGAACTTTTCGAAATTTTTTGATAAGTACTTTTCGAGATAAGGCCCGGGACAGCGATTTTTCGCGAATTTTTAAAAATAATTCAAAGAAAAGTGCGCGCAAGTATAATATTATATATATATTTTTTACTCGTGTTTTCACAAGCTTTCATTTGACACCACACTCGATGACCTAGTAAAAATATTTTTTTTTTCACTTCCGACTTCACCCCCCAAAATTAACCCCTTAAGTCAAAATTTGATTCTCAAAACTACATGGCTCTGATGAGGCCATCAATTCCTATATTATTACCAAATTTCACCTTTCTATGTCAAATAGTTTCGGAGAAAATCGGGTGTGACAGACAGACAGACAGACAGACACCGAAGTGATCTTATAAGTGTTCCGTACGGAACACTAAAAAAGGTGTAAATCATGTGAACGAAAACTAGAAGTGCAATTTTACTGGTTCGAGCAAAACAAAAATCTACATTCGACCATTTATCCAGCTGAAAACGATATAAATACTTCGATAACAGTGAATCGATATTATAATTTACTTTGATTCTAAATAATATGAGATGTGTAACAGCATGATAAGTTTAATACAACCACTCTTTCTCATTGACATTAACGATCTGCTGGAAAAGACCGAAAATCCAATCTACAGCTTTGCAGATGACAGTACACTTATCTCTTCATTCACTTTGAACGCTCGGACATCGGCTACTCAGACGAATATCCGCAGACAGCAGGAAGTCATTCAACTTAACAAAGACCTGAAAGAAATTCTATCTTGGGGTGACAGTAACCAAGTGGAATTTAACGCTACAAAAATCCAGGCGGCAGTTTTTCCTAAAAAAGTTAACGTTGCTGAACCCGACATAGTTATGTCGGGGCACTCCATTCCTCTAACATCGTCACTCAATTTGTTGGGCGTTAATTTGGGAGCAAATATGTCCTGGCATGAACATGTTGCAAGCATAGCAAGGAGAGCTTCTCAAAAGTTGGGAATATTATTTCGAACCAGAAAGCTTTACACTCCACAACAACTGTTAATTCTTTACAAAGCTCAAATTCGACCAACTATGGAATACTGCTCCCATGTTTGGAGCTCCGCTCCCAAACATACACTGCATTTGTTGGACTCTAATTAGCTGTTCGTCTGATTGGAGACCCGGAACTGACCGTCGGCCTTGATTCGCTGGAACATCGAAGAACGGTTGGCGACTTGAGCTTATTCTACAAGTACTTTCATGGAAAGTGTTCGAAGGATGTGGCCCGCTTAATTCCTCCCAGAGCAGTGTATGTTAGAAGTACACGTCGCGCTAATTCTTCACATCCGTATGAGGTTCAGCTTGTTACTCCTCGTACAACGCTTTTCAAGCAGTCTTTTATATGCAGAACATCATCCCTTTGGAATAATTTGCCCAGGACTGTGTTTCCCACCGAGTACAATCTACAGCGATTCAAGAACAACGTGAATCGCTTTCTCCGCACACGTGTCGCTCCTGTAGCGCTTTATGGACTTCCCTGTAGCACGTGTGCTAGACCCATAAAAAAAAATGACAGTTTGTACATACAATGTAAAATTTACAGTACTTTTAGGAACCGGCAAAACCAGGTACCCGGCTACGTAGGATTCGGCTAAACAGAGTATCCGACCGGGTAAGATCCGGCAATATTATATTAAGCTCGTTGTTTTATTAACATTTTCTGCCAAAACTGCCAATTTTAAGTAATTTTTTATGATTTAGCAATTTAGTTAGGATGCGACATATTAGCGCTTAGGCAACTATGCGTCTGATTGCTTTGTGTGAAACCCCGTATTTAGCAGTAAAACGATGAATCTCCGAACGAAATACAAATCTTATTCCGATATTTTCTACGGTATGTTTTTTTAACGATTGTCGGGTTTCAAAAAATGAGCAAAGTCTGGAACTACTTTTTACTTGATGAAGAAGATGAATCAAAAGCAATACGGGGGTAGTGTGGCGAAAAAATCATGAACCATTTTTATGGAAATATTTAAAATTTGAACATCCTACTAGCTTGGTTAATTCAGATAAGGAGGAAGTAGAACCATCGACCACCGGTGGGAATTTAAAACAAGTTAATATTACAAAATATTTTGGGACAACCAAACAGTGGAATATAAATAATCCAAAACGCGTCCCCCGGTAATGATAGAGATGATAGCCTAGCTACTAATCTTTTTCGTTTGTAGAAAATATAGGTAATTGTAAAAGTGAAATGTTACTGTATAAAGGTTGTTATTTACTTTTGTACAGTAAAATCCAGCTATAACTTAAAGCATCGTTTCTCAACCTGGGATCGCAATCTTGTAAAAACTCTGAAAAAGAGTTGTTTTTATCTGTAAAAATATTTTCAATTCAAAGACTTGTTAGAACTTTTCCTCGCAACAACCATCTGACTTGAGTATGGAAAAGCAGTGAATTGTTCTTGGCACCCCTTTCTTCGCACAGTATGAAAAGCAATCTAGTCTGCAACGGTCGGCTATAATAAAATTAACAATTTTTACAGCTCTAGACAGAACTTTTTTTAAAATTATCTGGCATCTTTTTTGTGGCAAGCGTATGTCTGTGAAAAAAAGCAGTGCGTCCATTCCATCTGTGGCATAATATCTTTTAATTTGACTATCACGCCACAGTTATCCCTTTAGCACCATCGGTACGTGCCGCAGTGCATTTATTCCAGTAAAAGTTTTCGATTTGTGTTGCATAAGTAAAAACTTTAAAAAGTCCTTCGCCAGTGGCATGACCAGAGACTTATTTGCAAAATAGCATATTTTCTTTAATTCACCCTTCGCATTCGTATCGGATGAAATATAAAAATTGAGCGAAATTCAACACGTCGACTGACTCGTCGAACTCAATGGCAAAAAATTCACTTAATTTTTACCTTTTCAATTATTTGATTTTGGACATTGATGGCCATTTCATTAATACGTCTCGATATTGTGTCATTTAAAAGTGATATAGTTTTCAATTTTTTTACTTCTTCCGGGCCTATCATCACATTGACCATATCAATGGCAGCGGATAAAATCAGATTTTCCGCAATCATGTGGGGCTTAGACACCCTGGCCACTCTTAATGCTACAAAATACGATGCTTGAAGTACTGCGGCTTGATTTATTGATAGAAATTTGCTGATTTTTCAAGGCAAGTTATTTAGGCGCGAAGAATTCTAATGGTTTGCTTTGTAAATAGGGGTGTTTTGTTTCCAGAGGCCGGATTATTTTAAAGGCTTCATACTTTCTGTGGACAGAACTTTATAAAAAACAACACATTGGGGCTTGTTATCCAGTGCAATAAATCCATATTTTAAATATGTATCGTTGTATAACCCGGTCTTTTTCTTCACTGTTTCACCAGATCTAGACGGTACACTTCGTTTTGTCACAAATTTGTCCATTTTAAATTTCTTTATCAATATTATTGCCCAATTCAATATTACGCCAGATACACCACACTGTTATTGATTTGTTTAACACTGTATGAGAGAAGAAACCGTTCTGCTTGTTTCCGTAAAAACGAAATTAAAACTTCTCGTTCTTTTTTGTTTTTATAACCAGAGCGGGATAACTTGCATGAACCTGTCCAAGCGTATCAAAGCACACGCTTCGCAGTAATACGAGAAAAGAAAAAGCATGTCTTGTGGTTTGAACTTGTTTGTCGGTAATTGTGGCAAGTGTAAACATTCTTTGCCACGTTAGTAATGTAAAACTTTAATAACGTTAAAAATATTATATTGAGGGAGTTGCAAGATATTTACTTAATTTTTGGCTATTTAGGGCGTCGCGACACCAAAAAGGTCGAGAAACGATGACTAAAAGGATAAAGGTAACAATAAATTACTTTGAAAATAATTTGCTTTTTTCTTTCTTTATCAAAAAATAAGCAAAAAAATAATCTTCTAGTTAAAAAATACAAACGCAAAAATTCTAAATACTTATTTTCAGTATTCCGAACGGAACGCTTCGGTATGCGTCTCTCTGTCTGTCATCTGTCACATCTGATTCTCTCCGAAACTGTTTGACATATAAAGTTGAACTTTTGCACAGATGTAGGTGTAGTTTTGAAAGTTAAATTGAAAGTCGAGTTTTAGGGAATGAAATTGGAAGTGAAAAAAAAAATTTGACCACGTCATCGAGTGGGGTGTGAAATATATAGGATGTAAGACTTGCGCACACTTTTCTTTTTATTATTTAAAAAAAAATTGGCCAAAAATCGCTGTCCGCCTACCCTATCTCGAAAAGTACCAATCGAGAAGTTTTGAAAAAATTCTAGAATAGTCTTCATAAAGTGTAGATTGAGCGAAAATTATCAAGTGCATTACGTTTGATAATTTATCTGGTATAAAAAATTACGTGCTAGATTCTAGATTGAGCTAGATTGAATTATTGGCTATTAGGTAGCTAAGATGCTATAACTATTATAGTTATTGACTAAAAAAAAACGTGAAAATATACATTGGAGCTTAAGATATATACATGCCAGGGACCTAATCAACGTAGGTAAGGATTTTATTTTATTTTAAAAGCAAACACCATACGGAACACTAATTGCGCAAGTCTGATATGCAATTGGCCGGTTTCTCTAGAGCAGTGATTCCCAAAGTGGTTCAGGTGGACCCCCAGGGGTTCACGGGAGACTCGACGGGGTCTACGTTGGCGTGAAAAAAAAAAATGAGGGTTCACAAGTTGTAAGTGGAGGTACACGAAAATTTATCTGGTTTCGATAGTAAAGAAAAAAATGTTGGCTTGGCTTTACCTATCAATGTAGGCAGATAATCCACTACTCAAAAAAATTAAGGAGCAAAAAAAATTCCAAATTTTTCGGTAATTTTTGTCAGACTGTATTTCGGTGAAAAATGGTCGTATTGAGACTTTAAAAAAAGCATTTTGAAGCTTTCAGATTCTAATTTTCAGATTTTTTAGCTAAAATTTTTTAGGAGCTACGGTTCTCATGCAATCCTAACAGATAGCGCGAAAAAATAATATTGCAAATATTTTGCTTTTTTTTTTGGTCCACGGGCTTGAAAAAAAAATTTTTCAGTTAGGCCGGCATATGGATCAGATAGCCTGTTTATTTAGCATTAATTTCCTTGTTTTAAAACCTCCCTTAATTTTTTTGAGTAGTGTATTTTAAGAAGGTCAGCGACTGTTACTTGTAAAAACTTGCATATTCGATATTCACTACAACGCGCGTCGAGACTTGCAAAGCGCCGCCCGCAATGCAACCCGTTCAGACGTGCAAAGGGACGAAATACGATTTGTGCTGTGCTTGCAATCTTGCATGAACTTGTTTGATTCTTCACCAGTATAAATACGAATGCCAAGGACAAATGTTATTCATTTGTTTCCGGAATTTTGAAAAGAAAAGTGTGAGTAAATCGATGTCAGTGTTTGCCAGTGCCGGAAAAAGTAAGTTCCTGCCTATTTGTTATTCATACTTTTATTTTATATTGTAATAATATTATATTTGTTATGTTTGCGTGTAGTAGGTACGTAATAAAAATTAAATACTGAACAGGACCATTATTCGATACTTCTATAAAAGAACAGAAAGCCGAGAAAGATTGAACTTTTAGTACTTTTTATTATAAAATTATTTATTTACCCGACTGTGGTGATTCACTGAAGGAGAGATATATGATTGACCTGCATGTTTGTACATATTTCAGTGCTCTCGTAGTTGCTAATGCTAAATGACTAAAAATATTTTCATAAATTGTACGTGTCTTTATGTACCCCTCGTAACGTACATCAAAGTAATAAATAAATCATTAAAATCGCGGAGTTTTGATGTCAAAATATTCTTTAAAAGTATTTTCTCTCGAATTGTATCAAAACATAATTAATCAAAAAATATTTTATATTACATTAAAATAGGTT
Source organism: Pachyrhynchus sulphureomaculatus (assembly GCA_019049505.1). Taxonomy (NCBI): domain Eukaryota; kingdom Metazoa; phylum Arthropoda; class Insecta; order Coleoptera; family Curculionidae; genus Pachyrhynchus; species Pachyrhynchus sulphureomaculatus. Next base: position 89,742,021 of record CM032451.1, read on the forward strand.
CAGTCGTTTTGTGAAAACCTCTATATGGGTCTTAGCAGTTTATTGCTTTTAATAATTAAAACCAGTTTTTGCCGCCGGCATTTTGATTTTTTCATTGCAATAATTAATTAATCCTATTTTATTCTGTTAAAATAGCCATATCCTGTTAAAGTCGCCTTATGATTATTAAAACAAACATTTTTTTCTTTAGAGCTAGGTAACTGATACGAAACATGGCTGAATCTAAGAAGAAATGTCGACAGTACAGTGCTGATTATTTGAAATTTGGTTTTCTTTCATCAAAGGCAGACAACCCATTGCCCATATGCCTTTTATGCAACAAAGTTTTGAGCAATGACTCTATGAAACCATCGAAGCTCGAAGATCATCTTAGAAGGTGTCATCCTGATAAAATAGATAAAGATTTAAAATATTTTCAATCATTGAAGGAAAAATATGAAAAGAGACCCACCGTGCACAGTATTTTCGCTTCAACGTCTCAAAGTAACGATGATGGCTTGCGGGCATCTTAAAATATCTCATTGCTTATAGCGAAATCTGGAAAACCGCACACCATCGGAGAACAGTTAATTTTACCCCCTGTTGAAGAGGTTTTAAAAACTGTTCTGCACAAACCTCGATTTGACATACTGAAAAGAATTCGTTTGAGTAACAACACTGTACAAAGACGTATTGATGAAATGAGCTCTGATATTGAAAGCTTCTTGTGTAATTATCTGCAAACAACTCATTTTTCTATTCAATTGGACGAGTCAACTTTACCTGGTAATGAAGCACCGCATATGTTCGATTTGTCATGGACGAAGAAAATCCATGAAGAGCTGCTATTCGCGAAAACTTTGGAGACGGACACTAAAGGCGAATCAATATTTAATGTTCTGAGTGATTTTTTTAAGGAAAAATCGATTCCATTTACAAACGTTATTTCGGTGGCAGCAGATGGAGCTCCTGCCATCTTCGGGCGATATTGTGGGTTTATAAGCCATTTTAAAAGAATTATACCAGGAGTAACTGCAATTCACTGTGTCATCCACCGACAACACCTGGTAGCGAAAAATTTGAGTGATAGACTGCACCAATCGCTTCAATTTGTGATTAAAGCAGTTAACAAAGTATGAAGCAATGCGTTGAATACCCGTTTATTTGCACAATTGTGCGACGAAAATGATGAAGACTTCCAGTGATTGCTCTTTCATACTGAAGTACGCTGGTTGTCGAAAGATGCATGTTTAACAAGATTTTACTCACTTTTTGATTCAGTTTTAGAGTTTCTGGAAAGTAAAAATCCAGATTTAAAAGAAAACCTGATCAACTTGAAAGCAGACATCGCGTATTTGACAGATTTGTTCAAACAATTTAATGATATTAACTTGCAGTTACAAGGGGACAGCCTAAATTTAATAAAAGCAAAGAGTGTAATTTCGGCTTTTCTTGGAAAATTGAAATTTATAAAGTAAAATATTAATCGGCGCGAATTCTCCCAGTTTCCAAACTTGTCACAGGCAGAATGTCTTGATGAGGATATTCAGACATACGTTCAACATTTAAATGCCCTGCATGATGACTTCAAAAATAGATTTGAAGATATTGTGCCCATGGAAATACCACCATGGATCATAAATCCATTTGATGAAACGGAAGTGGCGAATGTGGTATTACAACAGGAGCTACTCGAGCTTAGCACCAATGAGGAGCTGAAGGTGAAATTTAAAAAAGGCTATCAAACATTTTGGCTGCAGGCAGAAATACCCGAAAAATATCCTGGGCTGTGGGAAATTGCGAGAAAACTTTTGATAGCGTTTCCCTCGTCATACCTTGTCGAAAAAAGTTTTAGTGTCGTTACAAACCTATTAACAAAAAAAAGGAGCAGATTGAATATCACAGAACGGGGAGATTTGCGGTTATTCCTTACAAAGATGAAGCCAAATATTGATAATTTGCTGTCAATCCATCAAGTACATCCCTCCCATTAAAATTATGACTATTTTTTTTTAATTGTTGATTTGCATTGTTGAAGTTACGGTTCGTTATTAATGTTTAATTTTAATTCTATTAAGTCCTGTAATCATATTATTTTAATAAATAGAACACAAGAAAATATATTATTTTTCTTTTTATTTTTACCACTCCGAATTTAGGGTTGGAACTTAGCCACGACGCAAATTTCCATCGTTAGATCTAATCTTCACATTTTTTGACGAGTTTTGGGAATATGATAGAAATGTAGCAGCAGGGGGTCCACCGAAACCCGTAAAATTTTGAAAGTGGTCTACGAGAAAAAAAGTTTGGGAACCTCTGCTCTAGAAGCTGCTTAGTCTATTTTGGGCGAAATATAATATTCCAAGCCGACCACTTTTTAGCCAAAGAGTTATTCCCGAAATATACGAAAATACAAGACTTGAATTGAGGATTTACTATCAGGTGATTTCATTTTCATCCGAAGTAAATAACAAGAGCTTTATAAGCTTGACGGAACCTTGGCTAACTAAAGATTTTGAACCAAAACATTTTGTGCTTAATAGTATTGTACTCTCTGTAGATAAGAATATAATTTTATTGTTATTATCGTATTTGGGTAACAGATCGATATTTGTTGAGATTAAAAGTTTTAAATCTAAGACATATACACCAACTTGGGGAGTACCAAAGGGTTCAAACCTGGATCCCTTTTGTTTTTACTAGTTATAAACAATATAGGTGGGAATCTTAGTTTTTCCAATGGTCTCATCTTTGCTGATGACTACAAGCTTTTTAGTATAGTAAAAAATTAAGTCGATGCACAGAAGTTGCAACAGGATTTGGATGCAGTTGTGCTCTCGTGCAACGAGCATAATCTAAATATAAATACAAACAAATGTTCGGTGATGTCTTTTACACTTAAAAGGACTGTAATTCAATTTGACTATTGTATGGATGGTATAGCTTTGAACAGAACGGAGTTGCGTCAGGACCTTGGTATCCATTTTGACTCGAAACTCAACTCTAATATACATACAGATAACTGTCAGTGCTATAAAAATTATGGGTTTTATCATAAGGACAATAACAATAATTTCTTTATACAAGTCGCTAGTCATTCTGAAACTCCAATATGCATGCATTATATGCGATCCACAATATATGAACAGAGTATGTAGATTAGAAAATTTAACTGGACTAACCTGAACAGAATCTAGATTAGAAAATGTACAGAGAAGATTTCTAAAATTTTTACATTATAAGACTTTTTTATTTTATCCTCAAAGAGGAACGGAACGAGGACTGTTGCGTGGAGTGTTTGGCTTTCCTAGTTTGCAACAATAATGTAGTTAAAAGAGCATTGATACTAAGCAATTTCTAGAACAACTTCCTTTTTGAGTAGGTAGAAACAACAACAGTAGATCCACTGACATGTTTTATATAACAGCACATAGGGGGAATATCTATAACAATTCTCCACTTGTGAGGCTCTGTGGGTGTGTAAATATTGTGGTGATATAGATGTATTTGGCTTATCCCGAAAAGAATTTAAAAAGCAAATAAGAATAAACATCAGACAATTGCATTAGATATTGGAAGTGTGTTACAGGTATTTTGAGTTTTTTCATGGTAGTGAAATTAATAATAAAGCAAAATAATTAAATTTTAGGTTAGATTAGTTAATTAAGTAAATTATTAGTGTAAGTAATTAAGTAAGATATTAGTTTAGGATATGTATCTATTAATTACATGTAATGTTGTGGATACATTAATAAATAAATAAACTCTACTCTTTGGAGAATCTTGAGCTGTTACACGTGATATATCTAAGAATTCGACCATGTTTGGCACGATGGATTGTTGCCTAAGCTACGGTCTTATAATCTGTCTGAAAAGTTCTGTTTATGGCACTCGTGTTTCCTCACATAGCGTTCTTTACGAGTGGCAGTCGACGAATTTCTTTAAAACACGATAGCAGGACGTCATTCAACTTAACAAACACCTGGAAGAAATTCTATTTTAGGGTGACAGTAACCAATTAGAATTTAACGTTACAAAAACTCAGGAGGAAGCTTTTTCTAAAAAGTTAACGTTACTGAACCCAACATAGTTATTTCAGGACACTCCATTCCTCTATCATAGTCACTCAAATTGCTGGGCGTTAATTTGGCAGAAAATATGTCTTGACGTGAGCATGTTGCAAGAATAGCAAAGAGAGCTTCTTAAAACTAGGAATATTATTTTGAACCAAAAAGCTTTATATTCCACAACTGTTAATTCTGTGCAAAGCTCAAATTCCACCAACAATGGAATAGTGCTCCCATGTTTGGGACTCTGCTCCCAAACATAAACTGTATTTGTTAGATTCTATTCAGAAGAGAACTGTTCACCTAATTGGAGTAGCAACCTCGATTCCACAGAACATCAAACAGCGGTTGGCGATTTGAGTCTATTCTACAGATATTTTTATGGAAAGTGTTCGGTGGATGTAACCTGCTTAATTCCTTCCAAAGCGGTGCATTCTAAGAATACACGTCGCGCTAATACTTCACGTCCATATGAAGTTCAGCTTGTTACTTCTCGTACAATCTAGCCTTTTATATGGAAAACCTCATCCCTTTGTAATGATTTGCCTAGGTTTGCCTACAGTTCACACCGATTCGAGACCAATTCCAATCGCTTTTTCGGCATACGCGTCGCTCCTGTGGCGCTTTAAGAATTTCCCCTTGTCCCACATGTGCTCTACTCAAAAAAAAAACTTATGTGGCACTAAATCAGTGAGATTTAATTTTAATTAAAAAATTACTGGAGCTTTTACAACCCATTGAACAAACTACCAAAAATTTTAGTAGTTCACTGTAATTGCAGAAATGATTCCACCAATTTTTTCATTAAATGAATATTTAATGGAAATCAAGCTTTCTGGTTTGGGATCCATATGAGATAATTTACTTTGAGCCAAAGATTGGTAAATATTCAAATCAATAACAATTTAATAATTGCCACGTTTCTGGGTCCAAAATTTAAAGATACATATTTCACTAACAAAGAGAAGATTAAAGAATTTTAAAATGCATCAACCAGGCAATACTGTTTAAAGTATATATTGAACCCGATAAAGATGTGGTGTCAATATTGGAATCAGACTCTTCGGACAATGTCCCACTTAGTATTTTAAAAAACTTAAGAGTACCATAAAATGCAAGAAACAAAAGCAGACATTTTGGAATGTATTGTCTAATAATGATCAAACCAGGGATAAAAATAAAAAGGTCGCTCGTGGACTAAAGAGGTCGTCTAGGTAGTGTGGCGGCCCGTGGCTCTGTGGAATAGTATCTTGCTTACGGTGCAGAAGGTCGAGGGTTCAATCTCACAGGCCAGTATATTTTTTTATTAAATTATTTAAGTATATTTGGCCTGGCCGCGTACATAGGTAGTAGTTGTGCGCAGAAATGCAATAACGTCTGAGGCAGCACTACCGAGTTGTCTAAAAGGTGCTATGAAAAAACAGATGTTTTGACACTTGGACAACGTCGCCACCAATATTCTTGGGATATGAAAAAGGGTAAAATCCCTACTCGGGCAGGGAGATGAATGATAAAAAAAAAGAAATAGAGTTCAATTCTTATTTAAGTTTGCCATTAACATAACGCAAGTCTGTTTTTATAGTGGCAAATGAAAGTCATGAACTTTTTTAGGTTAGGAAAACTTGCTCTTATGTTTCTTGCACTACCAGCTTCTTCAATATTTAGTGAAAGGCCATTTTCTAAGGTTGGAAATATATATGAAGAAAAAAGGAACAGATTGTCTTCTAAAAATGGTGAAATACTAACATACCGACATTACAATTTACCTTTGCTTGATTTTAAATATTAAGATATTGTATGTGTAAGTTTTGTACTAATATAAATAGTTTAGCTTTCTTGTTATGTTTAAAATGTTTCTCTTATGCTTATTTTGAAATAAATGTTACTTTTAATTTGGTTTTATTTTGCTCAAAATTTGATAGGGTACCTGGCTGGGTAATAAAGTATCCAGCCAAATTAGTCAGGTACCAGGTTTTGGCTGAGTAGACTGGGTACTTATTATAACTCTAAAAAGAACATTTCATAGAAAAATTAAATGGCAACTCTAAACATCCAAAAAGTTAGATCTTTCTGTCATGTGTTGCTACAATTTCAAAATTAATATATAAAAAAACTAAGCTTCTAGTAGTATATTAAATATAACTTTCAGTTACATTGATTTTGGAAATTAATTTTGTTACTATAACATCAAAACTATCTTTTTAAACAGGTTTATAAAATGTAAATAGGCTAACTTAAAATTTATTTCAATATCTCTTGTAACTCTATGTCAACTTTTTATAATTCTTAATACACTTACATTTCTTCATTTTTTATGTCTAATGTTTCAGATTTTAGTAAATCAGACTCCTCATAAAATATGTGACAGCTTGTTCTCTCGTGTTCCATTTTGCTAAAAACAAACAAATTATTATATATAATTTGCAACATAAATACAAATTACATTAAAAGACCAAGAAAGAAACAGGTAAATCATATGAACTAAAACTAAAAGTGTAATTTCAATGGTTCAGGAAGAAGCAAAAACATATATTTAAATATTTGCCCATTTGAAAATGCTAAAGTATTTGAATCAATATTATAATTTACTTTGATTGTAAATAATACAAGTTCTGAGAGATTATGCAAAGTTTAATACATCCATAACAGTGTGTATATATAACGCAAAATAATATCCCTCTTAGGAACAACTCAAATGTTAAAACATGATTTCAAAAACTCTCATGTGATGCTTTTCAAAATATGGCCATTCAGATATTTTTGTGTTTAAGAGTGACAGGTGTGTCTCCTTTGTTTATAGAACTACCAAAATTTTTTCCTATTGTGACAACACACCGTTTCAAGTATCTTTACTGTGCTGCAAGTATCTTTGCTGTGTTTCAGTAACTCTTGTATCAAAATATTTGATTATTTATGATTATCACACTCCATGCCACAGCTTAAGAATTAAACTTCTTTTATTGGTCTAGCACACGTGCTGCAGGGAAGTCCCTAAAGCGCTCCAGGAGCGGCACGAGTGCGGAAAAAGCGATTCACGTTGTTCTGGAATCGCTGTAAATTGTACTCGGTGGGAAACACAGCGCTGGGCAAATTATTCCAAAGGGATGACGTTCTCCATATAAAAGATTGCTTGAAAAGCGTTGTACGCGGAGTAACAAGCTGAACCTCATACGGATGCGAAGCACCAGCGCGACGTGTATTTCTAACATGCACCGCTTTGGGAGGAATTAAGCGGGCTACATCCTTCGAACACTTTCCATGAAAATACTTGTAGAACAGACTCAAGTCGTCAACCGTTCTTCGATGTTCCAGCGAATCAAAGCCGCCGGTCAATTCCGGGTCCCCAATCAGACGGACCGCTCTTCTCTGAACAGAATCCAACAAATGCAGTGTATGTTTGGGAGCGGAGCCCCAAACGTGGGAGCAGTATTCCATAGTTGGTCGAATTTGGGCTTTGTAAAGAATTAACAGTTGTTGTGGGGTGTAAAGTTTTCTGGTTCTAAATAATATTCCCAACTTTTGAAAAGCTCTCCTTGCTATGCCTGCAACATGTTCATGCCAAGACATATTTACTCCCAAACTAACGCCCAACAAATTGAGCGACAATGCTAGGGGAATGGAGTGCCCCGACATAACTATGTCAGGTTCAGCAACATTAACTTTTTTAGAAAAAACTGCCGCTTAGGTTTTTGTAGCGTTAAATTCCACTTGGTTACTGTCACCCCAAGATAGAATTTCTTCCAGGTCTTTGTTAAGTTGAACCACCTCCTGCTGTCTGCGGATATTCGCCTGACAAGCATACTGTCATCTGCAAAGCTATAGATTGGATTCTCGGTCTTTTCCCAGCAGATCATTAATGTAAATGAGAGAGAGTAGGAGACAGTATGGAGCCCTGGGGCATACCGGCGTTGATAGTGAGGGTGTTAGAAAGAAATCCGTCGACCGCCACTCGTAAAGAATGCTCTCTGAGGAAACATGAGAGCCACGAACAGAACCTTTCAGACATACCATAAGAGCGAACTTAGCCAACAGTCCATCGTGCCAAATATGGTCGAATGCCTTGGATATGTCAAGAGCAACCGCTCGAGATTCTCCAAAGTGTTCAATTGCGTTGTTCCAAACATGTGTTACATAAGTCAGAAGATCTCCTGTTGATCTATGTTTACGAAAACCATATTGGTGATCGCTAATAATATTGAATCGTTCAAGATATTTTAGAAGATGCTCATTGATAACCTTTTCCATGACTTTCGATATTATTGAAAGCAGTGCAACTGGTCAGTAGTTATTTGGCAAAGTCTTCTTACCTTTTTTCAACCTTCAACTTTTATTAATAATTCAACATTATTACAATTTTCTGCTACCATGGTATAAGGTATATTTTTGCCCTCTCTTACACCTGAAGCCATAGGTAGCCCTATGTTATCATAATGTGTTGTCTTGCAGTCTCATATAATTCCATTACTTTTTTCTCTGTTGTACCATCAGAAATACCAGTGTCAGTTTCTTTAAGCAAATTTTTAAACATAAACCGTATCTGTTGACATCGTGAATTATTTTTATTTTGACAATAAAACTTAAAATTCCTATACAGGTAATACAATACAGTTGTTGAAAATTATAGGTTAGGAAGTCAGACCCATCCAAAAATGAAAGCAGCAGGTTTAGGCGTTTACGATTGAAATATTTTAGTAACTTAAAGGTCCAGTTGCAAGAAAGCCATCCGTTATCACACCAGCAATTTTAGTACAGAACTGAGGGATTCAATAACGAGCATGAACGAGTACTCATCCTAATTTTGATAGATATCTACCCTTATAGCCAGTGTTACACTACAAAAATTTGGTCATCTATAGTTTGGAGTCAATTTGACGCCAAGTTTACGGTTTTTGGTGAACAACCTTTGGATACAAGTTGATCGAAATCTACGGCCGGTAATTGAATACAAGTTGTAGGCAAACTTGTACGACAATATGTACTCCAACTTTTGTACAAGTTCACTCCAATAACTTGTACAGTTTTTTGTAGTCAAGTTGTACTCAAATTGCGAAGGAATTTACTGCCAACTTCACCACAACATTGCCCTCTCCAACTTTTTTCTTCAAATTGACTACGAATTCCGGCCATAGAGTTTATAAAAGTTGGATTCAGCATGGCTATCAGGGTAGTATATAGAAACGACGGCCATTTTGAACGAGTTTGTTAGTTTAAAGTTCGGATAATTTCACGTTAGTGTGAACTCGTCCTTATGGGCCATCAACACGTACATGCTTTACTGAAGGCTTGCCTGCATAAACCGGTTTGTATACCGAAACCCGTGTGTGTAGACGAGAAAACTGTATACTGTGCAGTCCTCTAAGCGCGGCGTGTGGACTGTTGAAAAAGTTAAAGAATAACTGCATAAACTAGGTTTGCACGGCATTGGTTGTGTAGAGAGAGGGCGAGCCCTCTCCACACTACCGTTTAGTGAGTAGTATAGAGTCAGTGCCTGTCTTCTTGGAGCCTAGTGTCTGCATGTTTTCTTTTGTTCGTTATAATTTGCGCAAACATGTCTGATACACGGTCACATTCAAAACAATTTATTACAGAATTTATTGAACTTTATAAATCCTTACCGGCCTTATGGAAGGTAAAAAGCAAAGAATATTCCGACAGCAATAAGAAAACTGTTGCTTATGATAAACTGATTGAGAAGTTAAAAGAGGTAGGTACTAAATTCTCGTTTTGACTTGACTTATTTTTATATAGATTTAATTCAAATGTAATAAATAATAAATAGCACAAGTAGAGCCAGAAGCAGACAGAGATATGGTGATAAAAAAAATAAACTCGCTACACAGTTCTCATCGCAAGAAAGAAAAGAAAATAACCGATTCAGAGAGGTCAGGAGCCGGCACTGAAGATGTTTATGTACCTGCACTATGATACTATGATAAGCTTCGATTTGTAATTGACCAAGACACTCCTCGTTCAATGATTTCAAACTTTGACGAAGGGTCAGAGGTAAAAAAAAATAATAAGTATGCTGTAGACTTTTTATTCACATACAAAATTAAAATAAATTTGTATTACTTATTAACTTATATTTAGGTGATAGTACAATAAAACTTCACTTTATTCTAAATTACACATTTTATTTTGCCAGGGAACACTTCCTTCATTATTAAAATAATGTAAACACTTATCTCTTGGCTCTAGCATTTTTGGAAATGGATTTATAATGCCTGTTTTGCAAACACATGTTTGGAACAACGCAATTGAACACTCGGGACAATCTCGAGCGGTTGCTCTTGACATATCCAAGGCATTCGACCGTGTTTGGCACGATGGGGGGGCTGTTGGCTAAGCTACGCTCTTGTGGTATGTCTGAAGAGTTCTGTTTGTGGCTCTCATGTTTCCTCAAAGAGCGTTCTTTACGAGTGGCGGTCGACGGATTTCTTTCCAACACCTTTACTATGAACGCCGGTGTGCCCCAAGGCTCCATACTGTCTCCTACTCTCTTTCTCATTTACATGAACGATCTGTTGGAAAAGACCGGGAATCCAATCTACAGCTTTGCAGATGACAGTACGCTCGTCTCTTCATTAATTTTGAACGCTCGGACATCGGCTGCTCAGGCGAATATCCGCAGACAGCAGGCGGTCGTTCAACTTAACAAAGACCTGGAAGAAATTCTATCTTGGGGTGACAGTAACCAAGTGGAATTTAACGCTACAAAAATTCAGGCGGCAGTTTTTTCTAAAAAAGTTAACGTTGTTAAACCTGACATAGTTATATCGGGGCACTCCATTCCCCTAACATCGTCGCTCAATTTGTTGGGCGTTAATTTGGGAGCAAATATGTCCTGGCATGAACATGTTGCAGGCATAGCGAGGAGAACTTCTCAAAAGTTGGGAATACTATTTCGAACCAGAAAGCTTTACACTCCACAACAATTGTTACTTCTTTACAAAGCTCAAATTCGACCAACTATGGAATACTGCTCTCATGTTTGGAGCTCCGCTCCCAAACATACACTGCATTTGTTGGATTCTGTTCAGAGAAGAGCTATTCGTCTGATTGGAGACCCGGAACTAACCGGCGGACTTGATTCGCTGGAACATCGAAGAACGGTTGGCGACTTGAGTCTGTTCTACAAGTATTTTCATGGAAAGTGTTCGAAGGATGTAGCCCGCTTAATTCCTCCCAAAGCGGTGCGTGTTAGAAATACACGTCGCACTGGTGCTTCACATCCGTATGAGGTTCAGCTTGTTACTCCGAGTACAATGCTTTTCAAGCAGTCTTTTATATGGAGAACATCATCTCTTTGGAATAATTTGCCCAGCGCTGTGTTTCCCACTGAGTACAATTTACAGCGATTCAAGAACAACGTGAACCGCTTTTTCGGCACGCGTGCCGCTCCTGCAGCCCTTTAGGGACTTCCCTGCAGCACGTGTGCTAGACCCATAAAAAAAAATCAAATGCTAATGTAGAATGTAATGATTTCTAGTACATAACGGTATTTCAACCTTTTGCGAAGCTCCGTATGTAACAACATCGTGACAGCATATTTACCACAAGGTCAGGTTATGCAACTTCAACTTTTTTAAAATATCCCTAGGTTTTTATAGCGCTAAATTTTACTTGATCGCTGTCAACCCAAGATAGAATTTCTTCTAGGTATTTGTTAAGTCGTTAAAGTTCCTGTTGTTGGCAGGTATTTGCATGGGCAATTGAGGTTTAAGTGTCCACTACTTACGCAGAACTGAGCGTTAGCGAAGCTATAGAATAAATGTTTGGCGTTTCTCAGCACACTATTAATGTGAAGAAGAAAGAAAGCAGGATACACTGTCGAGACCTGGGGTGCACCGGCGTTGATGATGAAGACATAAAAAAGAAATCTGTTAATATTCTCCAGCAAGGAAGGATTTCTGAGAAAACTCGAGAAACACAAACGAAACCTTTGAGACCTACTCCAGCGAGGCTTATAGCCCAGCAAACAAGACAGAGGGAACCTTTTTGATAACTTCATTAACGTCTGGGTAATGTTAATCAGACAGCCTACAGTTTGACATGGGATCCAAAACGCATAAACGGCATGTCGAACTCTTAAGGCTACTATTTTTACGATCTTGTTCCGCACTTGTCATATATATATATATATATATATATATATATATATATATATATATATATATATATATATATATATATATATCGAATCGTCTTTGGTTGCTTCACGAACGCCATCTATGCCTTCGGGCGGCAAACTCAAAGATTCATTCTTTCAAGAATTATTCTTCAGCTTTAAGCCGGGTTTTCCTAGGAGCAGGTTTTTTAGGCCGCGCGAACAGAATTTACCTATTATACGTCGGCAGGGGCGTATAACTTTATCACGCTGCGCGTTACTGTTTTCCTCCATGTATATATATTAGTGTAACGTGCGCTTTGTGAGAATGAGCAGTTTGCGGGGGCGAAAACAAAAAGTATTAGCTCTTTTGCTAATTAAATATCTGGAGGACGATGAAGAAGACGATAGAATCCTACAAACTTTTGTGAGAAAACCTGCCAGCAGGATATTTTTTGAAGCGACAAGACGAAGATGCTTTCAACATATTGCTTAAAAACCATTTGATTGACGAAGAAGAAAAGTTTAAAAGATATTTTAGATTTACTCGTAAGCAATTTAATTTTATCTTGAATGATATCAAAGATGACCTGGAAGCACACCCCTACAATCGAGTGAAGACACCAATAACTCCTGCTGAAAAACTGGCTGTTACTCTAAGGAAAGAAAAATAGAACATACATATTTGTTAACCTTATTTATTTCGTCATGTTTACAAATCAGTAAAGGGTCTTTACTCAGTCTTTCAATGCATACTCAAACGGTTTATTTATTATGGAAACAGTTTGTGAAGAAGCATCTAGGTCGTTGCTCGACAGTTCCTGAAACTTTGTCACGGGAGATGGCTCTGATGAGTGGTGGGAAGACGGACAGACTTCTGAGTTATAAACTGAAGAAAATGAGTTGTCGGAATGTGAAGGTGACAAACGAGATGGCTGGCTTGAGGTGAGATAATTTTCCGGGCATGTCACATAGAGGGAATGGTTACGCACTCCTCTCTGGTGAAGTAGCTCCATCTTGGTTACCGTGTCCAAAACTTTAACCTTTGTTTGTGTAATAAGTTCAGGTGGAAGTTTCTTTACCGACAAAGCAATGCTCTTAAAAAAAAAGTCAACGTCATCTTCTTCGTCAGGCTGTGTCAGCTGTTTAATACAGTCAGTCAACTGGGTGGTTTGAGTTTTTTTTTCTTTCAAATATTTTTCTATTATCGAATTTTCCCTTCTTCTTTTCGGCACTGGAACCCGGACTGCTGCAGTTTGTACCGTTTTCCCAGATTCATTGGAAACTGTTTCTTCCATTCTTGACAATGAGATATCTTCCATGCTGGTTGCATGTGATTGATGGGTCTCCCGAGAATCGTTTTCATCGTATTCAGAAGGGATGTTTGATATCGTATTCCTTTCGTCTTCAATCGGATCCAAAAATGACAACCTGTCCCAGTAGCTGGCCCTCTTCTTTTTTGCAGCAGATCCTGTCCTGCCTTTGACTTCTTTCTTCTGCCTTTTATAATGATCACGGATGCTCTTCCATCGCGCTTGACATTCAGGTCCTGTTAACACAGGGAAAACAGAATAAAATGAATAAATAACTATAACAACACTACAAACAACAATTAAATTGACAGTTTTGAGTATGCAACTTTTGTGAACATTCCTTAGTCTACTCCATGTACAATAGCTCTTGTGAATATTGTTTCAGGTTTCTTGCCACGGAAGAATCTCATAGATCTTTGGCATTCAGTTACCGCATCTCTCCGTCTGCTATATGTGTAATTGTACCACAAGTATTGAAATCACTAAAAGAAAAGTCGCTGCCCAAGTTTCTGCCAAGCCACGACCAAATAGACTGGAAAAGAAAAGCTGAGGATTTTTGTATTCGCTGGGACTTTCCGAACTGTGTTGCAGCTATTGACGGGAAACACGTAAGAATAGTAGCACCCGCCAATTCAGGAAGTTTCAACTACAAAGGGTATTTTTCGATTGTACTTCTTGCAATGGTTGATGCCAATTACAAGTTTTTACTTGTTGACGTGGGTTCATATGGTAAGGAAGGCGATTCTAGAATTTTCAAAAAATCACGGATGTCGAGTTTAGTAGGAAAAGAAGCTATATTTCCTCCTCCTGAGTATCTACCTAACTCAAATATATTGCTACCACATGTAATAGTTGGAGATGAGGCCTTCACTCTAAACGAACATATCATGAAACCATACTGTAAGAAACAAGCATTGACAGATTTTAAAAAAAGAACTTTTAACTATCAGTTAAGCAGAGCAAGAAGAGTTTCTGAAAATGCCTTCGGGATAATGTGTGCAACTTTTAGAATATTTTTTACACCCATAAACATAAAGCCTGAAACCGCAGACTTGATCATTTTTGTGTGCTGTTGTTTACACAACATGCTAAGGAGAGACTATTCATCTGCTCGCCCCTCTACTGACGAAGAAAACACAGAGGGGCTTCCTTCAGACAATATGATTCCTCTAGCAGGCACAGCTGGTTTTGCCAAATCTGAAGGTTTTCAAGTAAGAAGCAGATTTACAGACTACTTTAACAGAGAAACAAAATTAAAAGTGAGCATTTAACAACCAAAAAGTTCTTGTATTTTATTATATTGTAATGAAAAATATTTGAAAATTCAAATTCTTAATTAATAAAAAAACTGAACAATAAAAATATCTGTTTCTTAACACTGTTATAGTGTTTAAATAAAAATATAAATACAAATAAAAATGTGTACTTACTTGATCTCTTCAGCAAATCGGCAATTTTTTGCCAAATTTGGTCCTTTTTTGTAGCATTTTTATATTCCCTGTTTTGATTGTTCCATATAAGCTCGTACATGCTTATGTGTTCTACTAGTTGTTCGTCATCTTCAGAGGAAAACCTTAACTTTTTAGGACTCAGAGCTATTTTGCACACACTAGCACGCGGCGTCTTCATAACCGAAACCGACACCGGCAAAAGGCTGAGAAAAAAAAGAGAGACAAAAATAATACAGAAATTTATTTGTGGCAATAACAATAAAAAAAATAGATTCTAAACTAATACATAAAATAGTAATAACATATTTGAAGGAAATAAAAATGAAAGTACAGTTCATAAAGGGTAGATAATTTTGATTAATGATCTCTCTTTCAACTCTACTTCCGATAATTTTTAAAATTTACTTTTAAAAATACTACAGTTTGATTTTTTTAGATTAGATGGTATGTTGTTATACATTTTGGAGCAAATATCTTTTTAATAGATTTATATTTCTCAATTTAATGGATTAGTATTTCATTATTTTAAAAGTCTGTGTTAATATTATGAAGATACTTTTTAAATTGAATTTTGTTACATAAGTAGTCAAGTTTCTACGTCAAAATTACCCTATGTATGTTTTGTACATGAAATAAACAACTCTATGTAGGTTTTATACATATGGTAAACGTTAGTTGAATTTTGATTCTATTGTTTAGTTTTATTAAGTTATATTGATTAAAAGTTGGCGAGGTAACATATGACCGTATTTTTGAACCCGGTTGGAACTCTGACACAATTATTATATAAAATTTGCAGTTTAGGATTGTCATTACGATTAATATTTTTTGTGGTAAAGAATATCACAGTAATCTACTCCATATAAAATAATTTAACCTACAATTTTGATTCAATATTTAAATAATCTTTAAAATTCCTAATTTTTTTTAAGAATATAGTGTCATGTTTCATGCTGGTGTTCTGCAAGTATTGAAGTGAAAATGTAACGAAGACTTACTGCCATTTGATGTTCTTTTATTCTAGAACAAATTTTTCGGCTCTTTTCATTCTAGAACAAATTTTTCTGCTCCTTGCCCCGAGGTACACAGGCGTTAATAGTAAAGGTATCGAAAAGAAATCCACCAGTTTTCACTCATAAAGTAAGATCTCTGATGAAATTCGAGCTTGACTAAGAATCCGACATGCCAAACACGGTCGAATGCCTTGTTTATATCAAATGCAACTGCTCGAGAATTTTTGCTCACGTGGTGCGTGACAAAGATCAGGAAATCTCCTGTTGATCTTAAGTTATGAAGACCGTATTGGTGGCGTTAATATTTTAAAAGTTATCAATTAATAGCCTTCTCCATCCGATTTCGATATTATTGAAAGCAATGCGACTTGTCCGTAATTGCTTAGCACAGTCTTTTTCCATTTTTTAGGAAGCGGTTGAACTCGACAGCAAACTGTATTTATTATCCAACATTAGAACACTGAATGGGACCAGAGAGGTACTAAATAAATATTTATATCTAGCTCGTGTTCACAGAGGTGTACACGTGGAGTACACAATACTCACAAGAACATTCATACTTCTGCAGTTAGTAAAATTTAGAGGCAAACCACAAATTCAACGAACGACCCAGGTCACCTTCCGTTGAAAAAAAAATCCCTTAAATCAGGCAACTAGGAGGTCCCTCCAAGTGCGGTAGAGTTCATAAGGCCAACAACCTTCAAATACAAAACAGGCAAGTCACTTACTATTATTTTACAGGTTTCGTGTATTGTCGAGTCTGGTATAAGACCTTGGTATAGTCTATACATTTTTATATTCTAAGGTTATTTTGATGATGTTAAGCATTGATTGCATTTGATAGTTTTCTAAAACCAGCTTGTTCATTGTTTTGATACAACTCGAATTTGTTTGGAAGTCTTGTAGTTATTATTTTCATAAGTAACTTTTATACTCACCAAAGACTTCATGGTTTATAATTTCCCAGTTCTGACTGATCTTTCTTATGCGGTAATACGATTGCAGCATTTTTCAAGTCATGCGGTATTTTATTTTCTTTTTAGCCTTCGTTTAGTAATATCTTAAGATTTTTTATTAAACGTTCCCTTTGTATTGTATTAATTCGAGAATTTTTATCCTCTCAACATATCGGCTCCATTAATTTTTTTTTAAAGACGCTCCTCTGATTTTTCGGTTTTGTCTAAAGATTATAATATGCCCACTTCCCTGAAATAATTGTTTATAATGGAGTGTCGTTTAAAACTATTTTTTCGATCTGCTTGATAACTATAACACAGACCAACAAAAAAATGTGTTATGTATTTTTGGGTGCTGAAACCGTATCTAGTATTAGTTTGTTTGTATTACCCACAGTTCTCTCACAATATCATGGCAGTCAACCAAATCCTCTTCCTGCTTGAAAAACTGAGCAAACTGTTGATCTCTTGTTCTATAACGGTAAACAGATGTTCCAGATTCCAATAAATGTTTTTCTTTCAACCTAGAATCAAGCAATTCTAGTTTTTCCTTAGTCAAACCCAAACCTCTCACTAAATCATTTAATTCAGCTTATGTAAACAACTGTGGTTTTAAATTTTCTAGAGAACATTGAAACTTATCATCATCCGGTAGACTTTCATTAAATTCGGGACTGGACTATAAAACGTCATCAATAGACTGAGGTGGCTCGGGAACAGGAAGTTCCGGTCCATGTCCTGCCGGCCGATTAACTGAAGTACAGTTAGGATAGACAATTACTTATTTTTGGAGTTATATCCAGAAACATCAACGCTGCGAAAATAACAATCATTTGAATCATTTTCTTGGTCTCTCCATACCACGGGTACTGCAAATCTAAAAACTTTCTTTTCTTTCTTATACAATTTCCTAAGATCTTCGACACAAACATAGCATACTTTGTGAGGAGCCCAAAATATGCAAAGTATACTTTTTTTACAAAGTCAGTAATGTTTCTTTGATGTTTTTTAACTACAAACTCGCCACATATATAACAAAAAGTGTTGAGAGAGTTTTTACAACCACGATTAGGCATACTTTGAGTGTGAATTAAAGCCCATGGGTTAAACATTGCAATGCGAGGTTATATTAACTGGAAGAAAACAAACAGCTGTAACATTTATCGGAACTGCCAACCTAATAACATTTGATTTTATTGCCAACCTTATAACATTCTGGTTTTATTGCCAACCTGATAACATTCGAATGATAAAAAATAAACTTTTCACATTTTGAGTATTAAATCTGGTAACATTATTAAGAGTTTTTTCATCGTTGACCTGTGTAATTATTGCATTTAAAAGTATTTTGTTCCTCGAATATCTTTTGTACAAGTATGTGTAGTTTGAATTTCACAAATCTACTATACAATCACTCACATGGCCAGATTATACTATGCAACAACACCTGTTGAGAAAGCCATCTTGTTAGCTGAACTTTTGGCTTCAGATTCTACAGTCGATTTTCAAGGAAAAATACCAGCTATTCCCATAGTGCATTCAAGGATGCCCGATACTGTCTTTATTCAGCGTATCATAAAACGTATTTTATATGAAGTTATACACCAAAAAAGCTTCTGGCGCTGACGAAATACCCGTCAAAGTACTCAAAAAATGGGTGAGAGTACTAACATCAGTTTTCTGTAGACTTTTGAAGTTATCCTACAGAAAGGGAACATTTCCTTCCTGTTGGAAATGCGCTACAGTTCAGTCGATACCCAAAAAAAGGCAAGAAGACGTTTACAAACCACTGCCGACCGGTCACACTGCTTTCAATAATATCGAAAGTCATGGAAAAGGCTATCAATCACTACATCACTATAAGCCTGATTCTATCCAATCCTGGATGTCGGCCTTCCCCCTGAATTTCCATCTCAATCTATTTGCAACTGTTATATATGCAATGCCCGCAACTCTCTGTATACTATCCCGCCATCTTGTTTTAGGACGTCCTACGCTCCTTTTCTGTTCTCGTGGTCTCCACTCTAATGTTCGCTTGGTCCATCGATCATCGGTCGTGCGTGCTACATGTCCAGTCCATTGTCACTTTCTTTCTGCCACGTGCTCTATAATATCCTTTAATTTCGTTTGTTCACGTATCCACTTGTTTCTTTTTCTATCTTTAAGTTTTATTCCGATCTGTCTTTCGTGTGCTCTCTGGGCCCGAGTTAGTTTTTGTATATCGGCTTTATTCAGTAACCAAGTTTCAGCGCCATATGTAATTACGGGTAGGATGCACTGATCGTAAACTTTGGCCTTTAACTTATTTGGGATGGCTTTATCTTTGAATATATAACTTAATTTTCCGAACGTGCACCATCCAAGCCTGATTCTTCTTAAAATTCCACACTATCTCTCGTCGTAGTAATTTTTTGCCCCAGATACACGTAATCCTTAACAATATCGAGAGCTGTTCCTTCCAAATTTTTAACTATGTTGTTATTAGTGTTGGTTAATATTTTTGTCTTACTTTTATTCAACTTAAGACCAATTATCTTTGAATGGTAATTTATCCTGGGTACGACTTCTATTCCCGATTTAGGCGTAACTTTGGAATCTGTCTTTTTGTCAGAAGCGACCTCTCTTGTCAACGAGAAGAAGCTCTGGAGCCCCCAAACTTTGATGTTATGTGGTTAAAAATAACGACTCAACAAACCACAAGGTTTATCTGTATCCTGTATCGACCACCAAGTGATACCAATTTTCGAACACTTTTCGCTTCTCTTGCAGACACCATCGATCATTTACAAAGTAACTATCCAAGTGCCGAAATTGCCATCCTGGGCGACTTTAATGTCCACAATATCAACTGGCTCAAATATTCAAATACTACCGACGAACAAGGTCGTGAAGCTGAATCATTTTCAATCAGTTGTGGCTTAACTCAGCTTATTGACGAACCAACACGGATCCCTGATCGAGACGGGGAGTTCGCCAGTCTTCTTGATCTGTTTTTAACCACCAATCCGGAGATTTACACGGTCACCGTAAATCCGCCGTTAGGTTCTTCCGACCATAAACTGCTTTTGACATCGAGTATCCTGCCAATCAGTGACAGAGAGGCGCCTAGGCCGCGCAAGATTTGGCACTACAAATCTGCTAAATGGGAAGATCTCATGGAATACTTTCGAACTTTCCCTTGGATGGACGTTTGTTTTCGATCCGATAACCCATCTGACTGCGCCAGGGAGGTCTCCGATGTTATTTTGGTTGGTATGGAAGCTTACATCCCTTTTTCGAAGAAATGCTCCTCCAACGGCAAGCCTTGGTTCGACCGAAAATGCAAAGAAGCTGTTGCTTCTAAACATATTGCCTACCGACAATGGCGTGAAAATCCTAACACCGTAAATCGAAACATGCAAAGAAATTATCGACGAAACCAAGGAGGCACACAATCAACGAATTAGAAACAAACTTCTCGCTTGTCCCAACAATTCCAGGTCCTTTTGGGCAGTCGCTAAGGCAGTTAGCCAAAATTTTACCAAATCCACCATACCACCACTCACACGGCCAGATAATTTCATTGTAACCACACCTGTTGAGAGAGCGAACTTGTTGGCTGAACTCTTTGCTTCACATTCTACTGTCGATTTCCAAGGAAAAACACCACCTACTATTCCCATATTGCAGTCAAGGATGCCCGATGTTGTCTTCAGACAGCGCATCATAAAGCGTATTTTAATGAAGCTAGACACCAAGAAGGCTTCTGGCGCTGACGGAATACCTGCCATAGTTCTCAAAAACTGTGCAAGGGAACTAACACCAGTTTTCTGTAGACTTTTTAACCTATCCTACAGAAAGGGAATATTTCCGTCCTGCTGGAAATGTGCCACGGTTCAGCCAATACCTAAAAAAGGTAAGAAGACCTTGCCAAATAACTACCGACCAGTTGCACTGCTTTCAATAATATCGAAAGTCATGGAAAAGGTTATCAATGAGCATCTTCTAAAATATCTTGAACGATTCAATATTATTAGCGATCACCAATATGGTTTTCGTAAACATAGATCAACAGGAGATCTTCTGACTTATGTAACACATGTTTGGAACAACGCAACTGAACACTTTGGAGAATCTCGAGCGGTTGCTCTTGACATATCCAAGGCATTCGACCGTGTTTGGCACGATGGACTGTTGGCTAAGTTGCGCTCTTATGGTATGTCTGAAAGGTTCTGTTTGTGGCTCTCATGTTTCCTCAGAGAGCGTTCTTTACGAGTGGCGGTCGACGGATTTCTTTCTAACACCCTCACTAACAACGCTGGTGTGCCCCAGGGCTCCATACTGTCTCCTACTCTCTTTCTCATTTACATTAACGATCTGCTGGAAAAGACCGGGAATCCAATCTATAGCTTTGCAGATGACAGTAAGCTTGTCTCTTCATTCACCTTGAACGCTCGGACATCGGCTGCTCAGGCGAATATCCGCAGATAGCAGGAAGTCGTTCAACTTAACAAAGACCTGGAAGAAATTCTATCTTGGGGTGACAGTAACCAAGTGGAATTTAACGCTACAAAAACCCAGGCGGCAGTTTTTTCTAAAAAAGTTAACGTTGCTGAACCCAACATAGTTATGTCGGGGCACTCCATTCCCCTAGCATCGTCGCTCAATTTGTTGGGCGTTAGTTTAGGAGCAAATATGTCTTGGCATGAACATGTTGCAGGCATAGCAAGGAGAGCTTCTCAAAAGTTGGGAATATTATTTAGAACCAGAAAGCTTTACACTCCACAACAACTGTTAATTCTTTACAAAGCCCAAATTCGACCAACTATGGAATACTGCTCCCCACGTTTGGGGCTCCGCTCCCACACTGCATTTGTTGGATTCTGTTCAGAGAAGAGCGGTCCGTCTGATTGGGGACCCGGAATTGACCGGCGGCCTTGATTCGCTGGAACATCGAAGAACGGTTGGCGACTTGAGTCTGTTCTACAAGTATTTTCATGGAAAGTGTTCGAAGGATGTAGCCCGCTTAATTCCTCCCAAAGCGGTGCATGTTAGAAATACACGTCGTGCTGATGCTTCGCATCCGTATGAGGTTCAGCTTGTTACTCCGCGTACAACGCTTTTCAAGCAATCTTTTATATGGAGAACGTCATCTCTTTGGAATAATTTGCCCAGCGCTGTGTTTCCCACCGAGTACAATTTACAGCGATTCAAGAACAACGTGAATCGCTTTTTCCGCACTCGTGCCGCTCCTGGAGCGCTTTAGGGACTTCCCTGCAGCACGTGTGCTAGACCAATAAAAAAAAAAAAATAAATAAATAAAAAATAACTCATGTATCATTTCTTGTAAGTCATGTGAATTACTACTGATGACTACAATATCGTCTGCGAACCTTAAATGACTCAGATACACACCATCTATCTTTAGTTGGCGGAATACGTCTTCTAGAGCTGTAATAAATAGCTTAGGAGAGATTGTATCTCCGTCTTACGATTCTTCCTATACGTATTTTTTTCTGTACTACCTAGTACAGAACAAATACGTACTATCAATCAGCATCTTCTAAACTATCTTGAAGGACTGAATAGTATTAGCGATTATTAATATGGCTTTAGTAAGCAAAGAACAACAGGAGGTATTTTAACTTATGTAACACTTTGGAGAATCTCGAGCGGTTACGCTTGATATATTCCAGGCATTCGACCGTGTTTGTCACGATCTACGCTACGGTTTTATGGTATGTCTGAAGAGTTCTGTTTATGGCTTTCATGTTTCCTCAGAGAGCGTTATTTACGAGTGGCAGTCGAGGGATCTTATTCTAACTACCACACTATCAACGCCGATGTGCTGCAAGACATCTGCTGGAAAGGATCAGGAATCCAATCTACAGCTATGCAGATGACAGTACACTTATTTCTTCATTCACTTTGAAAGCTCGAACATCGCCTGCAAATATCTGCAAAAGACAGGAATTCGTTCAACTTAACAAAGACCTGGGAGAAATTTTATATTGGGGTGACAGTAATGAAGTAGAATTCTTTCTTTCTTTCTCTTATATCCTTTTACCCTGCCGGGTGTCCGATAATAATTTGTCTATGTACCTGCAATTGTAGGTTCCATCCTTTTTATCCGGTCTTACATATTTCTGTTTCGCTGTTTCCTAAAATGTGTATATCATATGCCTCCATTTCCTCTATACTTTCTGGCTCTTTGCCAGTCAATGACGGTATATTCCATATTGTTATCTTTATCTTCCTCTCTTATGCTATTCATTTTTTCCTGTATTTTCTTGATTCTGGTTATTTCGAGATTCCATTGTCGTTTCCTCACTCATTACGTTTTTTTCCTGTCCACCTATTCTTCTCATTTCCTAATAATTTTTTGCCTTCCTCCTAGTGTTTGCTATACTTCTTATCACTTTGTACGTCCTTTCTTCTTCCTCTTTTCTCCCTGTCTCATTGGGTAATCTTTCGCTGACAGTTCTTTTGATGTTTGTGCCTTGTTCACTTGTTCTTTTGATTCATTTCCCGGTTCTTCCTCCAATTCATCCATCTGGTTCAATGTATATAGCTTTCCACCCGTTTTCAGTTTATTGTACATTAATGTTGCTTCCTGTCCCTATTCTTTTGCTGCTTTCATATATCTTATTAAACCTCTTCTCTGATTTTGTATCTCTTTCGGGTAGTCTTCGTTAATACATATTTCTGTTCCTCTTAGCTTACTCTTTCTTTTAAGAATTTCCATTTTTTGGTTCTACGTTCTTACTTCCATTCTTCCATCTTCTCTTTCCTTCTCTATTCGTCTCATATCTGTTATGTCATTCTCCAATTCTATTTTTATTTGTAGTTTGTTAAAGACATCTCTCACTTCGTCGCCATTCCTTACTTCTCCTATAGCCTGTATAACTACCTTCCTTTTTCTTATCTCCCTCTCCAGCAGCTCTATTTTAGTTCCTTGTATCTTGTATCTAGCTTTTAATTTCTCATTTTCTTTCCTAAGTCTGTCCATCTCTTCTTGTATATTGTCGATCTTGTCTTCCATTCTAATATTGCATTTCGTCGAGCCTCTCAAGAATTTTTTTAATACTCCTTCTATTTTTCCTAAGCCGTCCCTGTGTTTTCGCTGTTGTAGGCGATAAGATTCACCGCTCTGGTCGACCCAACTAAAGCAATGACCTTCTCCCCGCACAGCTGATTGTTAACCTAGTGATGTCGCAACTAACCTAAAGTAGAATTGAACACAAAAATCCAAGCGGCAATTTTTTCCAAAAAAGTTAACGTTGCTTAAACCAACATAGTTATGTCAAGGCACTACATTCCTTTAGCATCGCCTTTCGATTTGCTAAGCATTAATTTTTAAGGAAATACGTCTTGGCATGGACATGTTGCAAGCGTAGCAAAGAAAGCTTCTCAAAAGCTGGGAATATAATTTCGAACTAGAAAGCTTTACGCCCCACAAAACGATGGAATACTGCTCCGATGTTTGGGGATCTGCTTCCAAACGTATGCTGTATTTGGTGGATTCTATTCAGAAGAGAGCCGTTCGCCTGACTGGAGACCTAGAACCAACCAGCAAGTTTGATTCCTTCCTAAAAGTATTTCCATGGAAAGTGTTCGATAGATCTAGCCCCCTTAATTCTTACCAAAGCGGTGCATGCTAGGAATATACGCCGCACTAATACTTGACATCCGTATTAAATTCAGTTATTCCTCTTACAACCCTTTTCAAGCTGTCTTTTATATGGAGAACCTCATCCCTGGGGTAAGATTTGCCCAGGACTGTGTTTCCCACTGAGTACAATTTACAGCGATTCAAGACCAACGTGAATAGATTTTTCCGCACACGCGTCGCTTCTGTAGCGCTTTAGAGATTTCCCTACAGCACGTGTGCTAAGCCCATAAAAAAAGAAACAACTTTTATAATTAGTTTATGGTACTGCACGTACTGCATTTCAATATGCCAATTTCATTCGGATTTTTATCTAGTAAAAGGTACTTCTTTCAACATACTTTAATTTGGTTTTAAAATTCAAATCTGAACCTTTCAACTACGTTGAATTTTTTATATAGTAACAGACGATGAAATAATTATAGAAATGATAAGGTATGGAGGGGCATCGATAATATAATCTCTTCAAGCTTTATTTAGCTGGTGCCTTCTAGAAAGTAAAATCCCAACACCTCGGATAAACGCCTTGATTGTGCTTATTTTTAAAAAGGGGAACAAATTTAAATTGGAGAATTACAGATCCATCAGCCTGTTATCGGTGCTATACAAAATACTCATTAGAATTATAACATGTAGATTAACGAACAAATTAGACAGTTATCGACCACGTGAACAAGCGGGATTTAGACGGGGATACAGTACTTTGGACCATCTTCAAACAATTAGATTAATAGTGGAAAAAACAAATGAATATAAGGTCACCTTGTGGATAGCAATGGTTGACTACGAAAAAGCATTTGATTCGGTAGAGATATGGATAGTCCTTAACACCTTAAGTAACAGCAATCGATGAAAGATACACAACTCTTCTTGAATACATACATTACCGTCAGAAAGTATTTGCCCATCTAGAAATTTCAATGTAAATGCCAAAATTTAATACCTAATTAAACCCTTTTATTACATTAGGTAAATTTAATTGTTCATAACAAGTGTCCATCATAAAATTGTTTAGATAAGCCTTTTTGGTGAAATCACAAATATAAAACCAATTCGAACAAATTTCCAAGTTTTGCATGATAACCGTTTTGAGGCGATTTCTGAGAATTCCAGTTGAAGTAAGAACTCATTGCAAGTTTATAGGGATTATGGAAATTCCTAGTGACATTTTATGATAAAAACTACGCTATAAATACCATTGCCCTTTTGGAAATTAACCATTCGCAAACAGTACTTTGTCACTGATACAGGCTCAATTGTTCTGTGAAAATGCCAAAAACGAAAGAAGTTTCCGTTGAAAATCGGGTCTGATAATTGTGAGACATCAAAATGGTCACTCGAGTCGACAAATCGCGAGTGTAATGCGGATGCCAAGGAGAACAGTGGACTACATCGTTTTCTGCGGGACATGGAATTCTCAGCCAAAAACGTTCAAGAAGACCTCGAAAAACGACTCCCGCTGAAGACAGAGCTATAACAATATCCAGCAGACGTAATCGCCGCCTAACCGCACCAGAAGTCACGGCTCAAGTAAACCTGGAGCGGCCCATCCCCATCAGCGTGACAACCGTGAAGAACAGGTTAACAGAAGGTAGACTACACGGGAGAGTTGCAGTGAGGAAACCACTTCTTAGGCAAGTGAATAAACGTAAACGATTAGAATGGGCCCGAGAACATGAAAATTGGATATGAGAATAATGGAATTCCGTCCTTTGGAGCGACGAATTTAAGTTCGAAATTTTCAGTTCAAATCGACGAGTTTACGTGCGGCGGTCAGCTGGAGAGAGGATATTGGAAGCCTGACAGTTGCCTACAGTAAAACATGGTGGAGGTTCAGTAATGATTTGGGGTTGTTTTGGCAACAAAAATCTTTAGGATAGAAGGAATCATGCGAAAAGAACAGTATCAAAAAATTTTTCTAACGCAAATACTTCCTTCAGGGAAAATTTATTTTTCAGTATGACAACTACCCTAAACATTCTGCTAAACAAATTAGAGAACTTTTGAACCAATGGAAATCCGATGACGTCTTGGAAGTGGTAACTTGGCCTCCACAATCACCCGACTTGCTGTGGGACCATTTGGACAGATGTGTTCCAACATCAGAAAATCACTGGTGGGAACTTTTACAAGCAGAATGGGTTAAAATAATCGAAGAAACTCTGAAGAAACTACTGGACAGAATGCCGAAACTCTGTAAAGCGGTAATTAAAAACAAACATAGATGAGAAAAATCCTGGAAAATCATAAATATTTTTCTGATTTTCTAGACTGTAAATAATGTGAAAATAAATAATAATTCTTTAAAATAAAAAAGATATAATATCTAGGTTTTTGTTGTCTTGGGACTGAAATAACTAGGTGGGCAAATACTTTCTGACGGTAGTGTATATAAAAATGCCACTACACAAATAATGCTTGAAGAAAAACAAATAAAATCAAAATTAAAAGAGGAATTAGACAAGGCGACTCGATATCCCCAAAGCTGTTCGCGTTGACTCTAGAAGAAATGTTCAAATCGTTAAAGTGGAAAAATAAAGGAATACCAATGGACGGTGAACGATTAAATTACTTAAGGTACGCAGATAATGTCACTCTGATCGCCAACACAAAAGCAGAATTACAAGAAATGCTGATGGAATTAAATAACAAGTCTCGAGAAATAGGTTGAAAAATAAACTTCACCAAAACTCAATATTTGAACAACGAAAGAGAAGATAACAGCCAGGGATTATTGATAGAAGGTGAAAGAATAGGAAGGGTACAAACATTCTTATATTTAGGACAAAAAATCGAAATATCAAAAAGTAATTTAAAGGCGGATTTGAATAGAAGAGTCACGTTAGCTTGTTTTGCGTTCGGAAGGTTACAATCTACGTTTAAATTGTACATCTCAAATACAATAAAAGCCAGAGAATTCGATCAATATGTACTGCCGGTATTAACATATGACACTGAAACGTGGGCTTTAAATAAAAGTATAACAAATAAACTTCAGGTAACCCAAAGAGCAATGGAGAGGAGAATGATAAATATTAGACTCCAAGATAGTATTCCTAACATCGAGATTCGAAAAAGATCAAAAGAGACAAATGTAATACTACCAATATATATATTAAGATGGAATTAGGAGGGGTATATCGCAATGATGAATGATAACAGATGGACACGTCGTATAGTTGAATGGAGTCCTAGAGAACACAAAAGATACAGAGGTATACTACAGATAAGATGGACGGACGACATAAAAAGATTAGCGGGACACGATTGGATGCAAAAAGCAAACAACTGGGGGAGGCTTACATCCGACTGTGGATGAAATAAGCTAATGATAATGATGATGACTGTTATATTTTCTTTGAAAATTAGAACTTACATTTTACATTCATTACATGTCAATTTAATTTTTATTTTATTTTTTTATGGGTCTAGCACTCGTGTTGCAGGGAAGTCCCTAAAGCGCTCCAGGAGCGCCATGTGTGCGGAAAAAGCGATTCACGTTGTTCTTGAATCGCTGTAAGTTGTACTCGGTGGGAAACACAGCGCTGGGTAAATTATTCCAAAGGGATGATGTTCTCCATATAAAAGACTGCTTGAAAAGCGTTGTACGCGGAGTAACAAGCTGAACCTCATACGGATGTGAAGCACCAGCGCGACGTGTATTTCTAACATGCCCCGCTTTGGGAGGAATTAAGCGGGCTACATCCTTCGAGCACTTTCCATAAAAATACTTATAGAACAGACTCAAGTCGCCAACCGTTCTTCGATGTTCCAGCGAATCAAGACCGCCGGTCAGTTCCAGGTCTCCAATCAGATGAACAGCTCTTCTCTGAATAAAATCCAACAAATGCAGAGTGTGTTTTTGGGAGCGGAGCCCCAAACATGGGAGCAGTATAGTTGGTCGAATTTGAGCTTTGTAGAGAATTAACAGTTGTTGTGGAGTGGAAAGCTTGCTGGTTCGAAATAATATTCCCAACTTTTGAGAAGCTCTCCTTGCTATGCCTGCAACATGGTCATGCCAAGTTAACGCTCATTAAATTTAGTAACGATGTTAGAGGAATGGAGTGCCCCTACATAAATATGTCGGGTTCAGCAACGTTCTAACTTAGTGTTGCGGGCTTGCGTCGAGTAAAAGAGACTCATACTATTTGTTTCTCTTTCTATGAGCGTCACGCTTCTCGCGAGAACTTACCTCCTCTATTCTAATATCTCTATGTAAATCACTGGTCCGGTTTCTCAGCTGTGCATTCGCGAAGCTAACAGATTTTCAGCCGTTATTTTATAACTTGTTAATTTTTGAGGATATTTATTTAAAGAAAATCATTAATTTTCAGTTGAAAAGTTTATCTTTCAAAAGAAACCACTTAGAGGCACTTCTTGAAGCCAGTTTGGTATTATTTTTTAATCAAAGCACATTTGAAGATGGTTTCCATTTAAACGTGTAATAAATGGGATTTTAAAAAATTCATATCTTACAATTTTCAGGGAAAAGAGTTGACAATTTTTTTGAGTATTTAAAATATCAAAATCTGCCAACTGACCAAATTTTAAGTCGCTGGTAAAAAATCGACCTATATGAGATACAACCTTAAAAGGTTTAACTCCTCCGGACACTCAAAAACATTTAAATGCCATATTAAATGATTCTTCCCCTTCGTTTTCGACGATTAAACTAACTGAACTGCCGCCTGGGTTTTTGTGGCGTTAAATTTCACTTGGTTACTGTCACCCCAAGTTAGAATTTCTTCCAGGTCTCTGTTAAGTTGAATGACTTCCTGCTGTCTGAGGATATTCGTCTGAGTAGCCGATGTCCGAGCGTTCAAAGTGAATGAAGAGACGAGCGTACTGTCATCTGCAAAGCTGTAGATTTTATTCCCGGTCTTTTCCAGCAGTTGTTTAAGTTTTATGTCGTACTAAATGCCGATTTTTAAACAGCTTTTATATATTGTTTAGAAATTACTATGAGCGGATTTTAGCGTTTCATCTATATTAAAATTTTTGTGCAGTAATAGATGTCCCTTTAAACTACTTTTATGTTTTGTTTGAAAACTGCAATGAGCGCAATTAAACATTTCACTGATTTTTTTATGTAATAATAGATGCCTCTTTAAACTGTCTTTGCGTTTGGACTGAAAATTACAAACAGTGCATTCAAACATATCGATTTCATTAGAATTTTTATGTCGTAATAGATGCTTCTTTAAATTGCTTGTTTGTTTTGTTTGATAATTACAATGAGAGCATTTAAACATCTGAACTTCACTAACATTTTTATGTTGTAATAGATGTTCCTTTAAATTGGATATTCGTTTTGCCTGATAATTACACTGGGCACATTTAAACATTTTAATTTCATTAAAATCTTTATGTACTAATAGATGTTTCGTTAAATTTATTTTATGTTTGGTTTGAAAACTACAGTGAATACATTTGAACAATTCGACTTCATTAAAATCTTTATGCAGTAATAGATGCCGCTCTAAATTCATTTTATATTTCGTTTGAAAATCACAGTGAATACATTTGAATATTTCAACTTCAATAAAGTTTTGATGTAGTAATAGATGCCTCTTTAAACTCCTTTTATGTTTTGTTTCAAAATTACAATAAGTACATTTAAACATTTCAACGTCATTAAAATTTTTATGTACTACTAGGTGTCTCTTCAAATTAACTACTTGTTTTGTTTGAAAATTGCAATGGGTGCATTTAAGAATACCGATTTCTTCGGGATTTTTGTGCACAATGTAGTGTTTTGTTTAAATCACTTTTTTGAATTGTTTCATAACTACATTGATCACATTTTAAAATACGATCTTGTAGGGACGTTGTACCGCCAGTAAGTTGATTTTTAATATTTTCGTTCCATATAGATTCATCGTCATCATTTTGGTGAGCTTCAAAACTTTCCTGATTTTCTCGGACAAAATAATTTGAAAATACACTAAAAAATGCAAAAAAAGTTGAACATGGAACTAATACAGTCAATATGTAGCAAACAAATCGGCTTGCTTGCAAAAGATTGGGTATCTAACACATAGGCTGAAAAGTTTTTGGCCTAGTTACTTAAAAAACATTTTTTGGGCAAAATTCGACATTATTCAATAGTATAGTCTCCTTCAAAAGCGATACAATCAGTCCAACGCTTTTCTAATATCTCTATACTTTTCTTGTAGAAGGATTTGTCTTTGCCTTCAAAATAGGCCTCAATTTCGGCGATAATTTCTTCATTGGAGCCAAATCTCTTTCCCGCGAGCATTTTTTTGAGGTCTGCGAAGCAATAGTCGTTGGGGGCCAAATCTGGAAAATACGGTGGATGAGGAAGCAATTCGATGCGATTTCTGCCTTCAACTTTATATAATATTCGCTATTGATGGTTTTCCCTTCTCAGCATAGTCGATGAAAATTATTCCATGCGCATCCCAAAATACAGAGGCCAAAACCTTCCCAGCCGACTGTTGCGTCTTTGGTCGCTTCGGGCGGCTTTCACCGGCTGCTGTCCACTCAGCTGACTGCTGATTCGGGTGTTTGTTGTTGTGTTGTTTTGTGTTGGGTTGTTGTGTTTCATCTATTGTCACATATCGCATAAAAAAAAATCCTTTTTATTACGCTTAAACAGGTCCAAACAGCGCTCAGAATCATCAACACGTTGTTGTTTTTGGTCCTGTGAGCAAGCGCGGTACCCATTTCGAACAGAGCTTTCTCATGCCCAAATGTCCATGCAAAATATGACCAACACGTTCTTTTGATATCTCTAGGGTATCAGCTATCTAAAACAATTGTGTGGGTTTTTTTTTTGATATTTTCCGGAGTTCAGCATCATTTGTGTTTGACGACAGCGTTTAAATTCAACATACCAACAAATGATGAGTGATTTTCCATGGGCAGAGTCCTCTTAACACTTATCAAGTCATTGCTTTGCTTGAACGGTATTTTTTTAACAGTGTTTAATCAACACACGAAATTCGATTTTTTTCCATTGTTTTGAAAATGTTAAAGTAGCGTCACTAAAACCAGTGCAACTTGTAAACTAATCGTCGAAATGTCATGAAATTTGGACACATATCGTTTGAAGGTTGGTACTTTGAAAAGGGCGACATCTATGTGTCAGACCAAAAACTTTTCAGGCTACATATTATAATATTTGGATAAGGCCACTAGTTAAAAATCCGGTTTAAGGAAACGAAACCCCCGGGGTAAGCAAAGTTATATTGAAATAACTTCGAAATTTTTCAACTTTTTTCGGTTTTTGCTCAGTTTATCTGTTCCTAGATATCGGAGAACAAAAGTTGTTATTATCAATATTGTAGAGCATAAATTATGCTGCAACTTTTGTATTTACGATTTTTTTCTACATGCAATAGTTATAGAACTACACAGCAGTGAAAGTGTCAGAATTTTTGGAAAATTACAAAACCCGCACATATTACGTAGGGAAATACAAATAAAAACAAATATTAACTGTTATTACATACTATATTATCTTTTATATATTATTTATTATTATATTTATGCAATTATTAACTTATGATACATACATTATTGATGAAATTTTTGAAATCTAGCTCGCTTTGTAGGTCCTGGTTTTGAATAATCCTCTTCATGATGCATTATGTTGACTGTAATGGTAATAGATAACAAAAAACCTAGCTTTAGTGTTGTATAGGCCATAAGCTGACAGACAAAAAGGGTCTACAGGTGAAGCCTTTTTTTTACCCCATCCCAATTCTCAGAATCAAATTGTGGCAGATCGTCTCTAAATCAGATTCAGTTTGTTGTATTACTCTGACCTGCATTCAACCTCACATGGCTCAAGAAATTGGGATATAAGGGATTTCAAGAATCGTTTGTAGTAACTTTGGAAAAGCAATTTTTAATGGTAAGAACAAAGTAGTGACTTTAGCATCCATTACTACCACTATAAAAGTAGGCAACAAGAGGATATAAATCGATTCCTGACACTTTTCCAAAATGAAACAATTTTATGAGGAACTGGAGGAGTACATAAAATATGAACTTGTACCCTTCCTGATGTCTTTGTTCTCAGAAAAAGGAATGCGAAAGGGAACAGAATAATTCATTCATTCAGCTTTTACTCCAGCTTCTAGCAATGTGACACTACAACACAATATTGACATAAAGCAGGCTGCAGAAGACTGAGGTATGGACATTGTGAATACAGCACTTTCCAAGGCCTCTGCGTATTATTATATAATAATAAACAATGTATAAAATATAATAATAAATAATGTATAAAATATATTATGTAATAACAATTAATATTTATTTTTGTTTGTATTTCCCTACGTAATATGTGCGGGTTTTGTAATTTTCCAAAAATT
This sequence comes from Pachyrhynchus sulphureomaculatus, assembly GCA_019049505.1. Classification (NCBI taxonomy): domain Eukaryota; kingdom Metazoa; phylum Arthropoda; class Insecta; order Coleoptera; family Curculionidae; genus Pachyrhynchus; species Pachyrhynchus sulphureomaculatus. Next base: position 89,774,897 of record CM032451.1, read on the forward strand.
CTAACACTTTCACTAATCTGTAGTTTGATAACTATTGCAAGTAGAAAAAATTATAAACATAAAAGTTGTAGCACAATTTATGCTCTACAAAATTGATAACAACTTTTGCTCCCTGATGTCTAGGAACAGAGAAATTGAGCAAAAACCGAAAACAGTTGGAAAATTTCAATATAACTTTGCTTGCACAGGGGTCTCGTTTCCGCAGACTTGGCTTACACACAGGCCTCGTTTTGGCAAACTGGGTTTTTAACTAGCGGCCATGGTCCCTACAACATATTCAAAAATTATAGATACCAAAAATTTTGCTAGGAGCCATGTATAATTTGACTGGAGTAAACAGTGTGAGTATAACTAAAATTAGATTTTACTGTTCATCAATGTTTAATTGAATGAAATCAAAACCGTCAATCCGCTGTTGTTTGAGAGTTACAAGCCATTAACAGTTAAATGGGTGTGTGATATCGGATTTCTTAGACAACAAACATGTCTTTGGTTATCTATAATAATTGACAATTTGTAACGACAGCAATGCAAATTAATATTATAACTTATACCAATGTGCTTGTCACAAACTTTTAAAATAAAAACAAAAAATTAAGGAATCAGTTGGCAGTTATAAGCACAATCATAACATTATAAGTGAATTAGGTTACAGTCTACTTATTTGACACATAAAAACCAATTACCACCCCGCATCACAGATTGACAAGTACTACTTAACTGGCACATCACCAAATACTTTCAGTGCTTCTATTATGAAAGACAAGAAAGCGAAATATTTTTTATTAAGTTTTTATTTATATGCATTTTAATCATGTTTGTGAAATCAGAAGACTTAAAAATTATAGTTGTACATAAAAGTGGCTTTTTTTAGCTTACCATTTACTCACAGTTCAAAATAAGCATTTATTAACTCGTTATAAATATTTATGTATATTACAGTTGGTCAAGTAAGAACGTGTCGTGCATTGTTCATCAAAAAAATGTATTTATTTAAAAGTTGTTTTACATCATTCGGCAGTAAATTATCGCCATTAAGGAGTAACACCTTAGTGGCGAGCGAAAATCAAGCGTTTTTGCGAATTTTTTTTTTATTCAAAACTATTATAAAATGGTAGCACTAGAGCTATTCTCATACGATATCTTAAAATGAAGAGACTACGGCACGCAATATAACTGCCGCAAATTTGAATCTGGAAAAACAAAAAAATTATCTCTATCTACATCATAATAGCTAGAGAAATACGTAGAATATTTTGAAAATATTAATTTCTGTAAAAACGGCAAGCATTCGAAGAAAAAGTTCGATTTTCGACCCAAAAAAAAAGGAAAAACACCACCTACTATCCCCATAGTGCAGTCAAGGATGTCCAATGTTGTCTTCAGACAACGTTTCATAAAACGTATTTTAACGAAGCTAGACACCAAAAAAGCTTCTGGCGCTGACGGAATACCTGCCATAGTTCTCAAAAACTATGCGAGGGAACTGACACCAGTTTTCTGTAGACTTTTCAACCTATCCTACAGAAAGGGAATATTTCCTTCCTGCTGGAAATGTGCCACAGTTTAGCCAATACCTAAAAAAGGCAAGAAGACCTTGCCAAATAACTACCGACCAGTCGCACTGCTTTCAATAATATCGAAAGTCATGGAAAAGGCTATCAATCAACATCTTCTAAAATATCTTGAAGAATTCAACATTATTCACGACCTCCAATATGGCTTTCGTAAACATAGATCAACAGGAGATCATCTGACTTATGTAACACATGTTTGGAACAACGCAATTGAACACTTTGGAGAATCTCGAGCGGTTGCTCTTGACATATCCAAGGCATTCGACCGTGTCTGGCACGATGGACTGTTGGCGAAGCTACGCTCTTATGGTATGTCTGAAAAATTCTGTTTGTGGCTCTCATGTTTCCTCAGTGAGCGTTTACTAGTGGCGGTCGACGGATTTCTTTCTAACACCTTCACTATCAACGCCGGTGTGCTCCAAGGCTCCATACTATCTCCTACTCTCTGTCTCATATACATTAACGATCTGCTGGAATAGACCGGAAATCCAATCTACAGCTTTGCATCTGCTGTCATCTGACAGTACGCTTATCTCTTCATTCACTTTGAACGCTCAGACATCGGCTGCTCAGGCGAGTATCCGCAGAGAGCGGGAAGTTGTTCAACTTAACAAAGACCTAGGAGAAATTCTATCTTGGGGTGACAGTAACCAAGTGGAATTTAACGCTACAAAAACCCAAGCTGCAGTTTTTTCTAAAAAAAGCTAACGTTGCTGAACCCAACATAGTTATGGCGGGGCCTCCATTCCTCTAGCATCGTCATTCAATTTGTTGGGCGTTAATTTGGGAGCAAATATGTCCTGGCATGAGCATGTTGCAGGCATAGCAAGGAGAGCTTCTCAAAAGTTGGGAATATTATTTTGAACCAGAAAGCTTTACACTCCACAACAACTGTTAATTCTTTACAAAGCTCAAATTCGACCAACTATGGAATACTGCTCCCATGTTTGGAGCTCCGCTCCCAAACATACACATGTTGGATTCACTTCAAAGAAGGGCTGTTCGTCTGATTGGAGACCCGGAACTGACCGGCGGCCTTCATTCGCTGGAACATCAAAGAACGCTTGGCGACTTGAGCCTATTCTCAAAGTATTTTCATGGAAAGTGTTCGGAGGATGTGGCCCGTTTAATTCCTCCCAGAGCGGTACATGTTAGAAATACACGTCGCACTGATACTTCAAATCCGTATGAGGTTCGGCTTGTTATTCCTCGTACAACGCTTTTCAAGCAATCTTTTATATGGAGAACTTCATCCCTTTGGAATAATTTGCCCAGACTGTGTTTCCCACCGAGTACAATTTACAGCGATTCAAGAACAACGTAAAACGCTTTTTCCGCACGCGTGTCGCTCCTGTAGCGCTTTAGAGACATCCCTGCAGCACATGTGCCAGACCCATAAAGAAAAAGAAAAAAAAATGGTTGTCGTTTCTTAATAAATAAGGATATAATCAACTTATCGAAAATCCCGTACTTATTTCTCTTTGAAATGTTTTAAATTTTTTACCATTAGTCTGCAATCCCTCATAGCTTAAATTTTCCCCGTCATTTTTATTTCTTATCTTTTTAGTTCGGTGAGCGCCTCTTTTGCTGCATCCCTCAGTGACTTTTCAGCGCGCTTAATTCAAGTAGCATCGGCTTTGAGGCAAAAATTATAGGACTAAGCCAATAATTAATACTAATACTGTCCTTATTCTTAAAATACTTGTTAGACCATCACTGAAAGTACATATACCAATATCAGTTTCTAACTTAAGTACTTTGTTTCCACTTGAGTAGGTCTTAGAAACTAGACTAAAAACAGTATTATTAAAACTAAAACTCTGAGCACTTCTCATGCTGCGGCTTTTCATTTCACATGTTTTCAACAGAGTTTGGATTCCGCCATATTGTCAAAAAATAATAAATTGTTAATTGATCAATTAATTTGGCAGTTAATTTACCCTTCCCTCCGAGGCCTTTAACATTTTTGGTTTTAATTTCTTAGTCAAGGGTCCAATCTCTTTTGTACATGAACAATACATTCCTTCTTTTGCACTATAAAATTTTTGTACGGGTTTCTGTCTAAGATGCCCTTAAAGGTTTTGCTGTCACCATCACCTATGTAGTTTACGTATCTGATACTGTACACAGTCTCGGAGCATTTGAACATTTCAATAATAGCATCTACCTACATTTTACCTGCGGAGCCTTCGAGGTTAGATTAGCATACTTCGGCATGTGTTTTGACCCATTCTTCATATTCAGTTGTTCCTGCTTTACTCTTCCAGTGCTTGCAAGCCTTACAACACTTGGACTTGACTTCAATATCGACGACTTTGCCTGTATGCTATCCAATTAAAGAAGCGATTCCGAAAAGCGACGAAAATCCACGTTTTCTCCACGAACCATGACCAGAACCAGTTATTCCTTCCAACTGCCCATTTTTTTCACTTTTCTTTTTCTCCTCTTCTACTACTTTTATCATACTCACGTTTCGTATAGTTTTCGTTGCAATCGAGATCGTATCTCGATCGCAACGAACAAACTTTATCATAAAATGATTGAAATATCGGCTGTGCCAAATCCCATAAAGGCCTAAAATTTCATTATTCCATTTCGCCCTACTCCTAATAATCGCATTTCTAGCACGATTTGACGGTTAATTTCAAATGCATTTTCTATGAATGAGCGGCTTGAAATAGTAACTCTTGGGTAGTTCGCGCAAGAGATCGTTATTTTAAAGCCCAAACCACGAGGATTTCTTTCGTGGAATGTAACGTCCAATCCACACTTTTTGAGCATTTTGGAAAAACAAGACACTAATTATTTTTTCGTCTTTCTCCGACACTTTTCCTCTCGAACCACTTTCTGGCAGATCATCAATATTTTTTAATCATTTTACTCACTTGCTAACGAATGGCCTTGACAAGGATGATTACGTAGAAATATAGCGTCGAGGCGCGAACCATATGCAACACTCATGTTCGATAATGTACTATTTAACAATAAATAAAGTTAGAAATTAGTCTCTTTCCAGAAAGCATTGTTTGCATGGGTGTCAACAATAACCTCAAAAAAAAAAGGAAGTTATAGGCGTTCTTACTTGACCGACTGTACGTACTTATCTTGCTCATCTTCATCTTTTATGTTGATTTCTTCAACTTTAATTAAATCATAGTCCTCAGTAAACATATTGCATCTTCTTTCCTCCTGTTTCACTTCACTAACAGATGAGAAAGTTAGGTTTAATCTGGAATAGAAATTACATTAAAAGTCAATGAGAAAAACACAGATTTCATCTGAACTATCCAGTTTATATCTTATAATTCCTTTGTCAATTCTGAAGTTGTAACCTTTACTGATTTACTAAAAAGGGTTAACTTTAAAACTGGTCTAATTTAGCAATTAGGAGTTTAAATTGATTAAAAGATCAGTAAGTTAAAGTTATGATGTTGAGAGGTAACCCAAAGAAATGAAGTATTATTCTAAAATTCTAATATTTATGAGCTCTTCTACTTGTCCCAATGTCTCCATTTATACTTTAAATTCTCTAAAACAAATGTTTCCTTGGTGATGGTTACTTAATGAAATATAATAATGTCAACAATTAAAGGCAATAGAATAACTAAAAGTTTTATCTTCCATGGTAACTGAATTTAGTGAATCTGTCTGTAAAATTTTTAAGTACAACAATTTATGGATGATTTAAATTAGTCAAATATATACCTAAGCTGCGAAAAATTCCCACCAATGAAATGAAATGAAATGAAATGAAAGTTATTGACAAGTAGATAGATACATCTACTAACAATAAAAAGAAAAAAAAAAAAACCAAAAAATAGATACAACCATTAATAAAAAACTGCATATCACACTACACATAACCAGATACAGAAATTAACCTAAACTGAGGCAGAAACACACTCCCGACTAGATTATAAACTCCCTTAGTCTTGCCATAAAAACATTTACGATTTAAATACTCCTAATATCTATTGACAAAGAATTATAGGCGTTAAATCCCTTGCAGAAAAGGGAAATCATTGCGGACAAATGTTTCATTCTTATAATATGAAAATCATTAATGCTTCTTGTAAAGTAGGAGTATTTCCCTTTGTAATTCAACAAATTCATTAAAATAATTTGGAAGCATTCCCTACTCAGCTTAAAAATAAATATCATTGCAAGATAGTATAATCTTTGTACAACTGAAAACCACCCCAATCAGCTACACAGGATGTTTTGTAAGTTGAGACATTTTTACTTTCCTTGCTAAAGAAAAGTATTGTATTCGTGAATAAATCACTCCCTGAGATTTTTGCTTTTCTCTACTAGCCCAGTCAGAATATGACCAAAACAGGCCGTCAGATACTGCTATTTTTTTTTAATACTCGTCTTGACGAGTACTTTAAGGAAAAAGTATTGCGATTGCTGAAAAATTGGGGCAGCACCCTCCAAAATGGGAAAATTAGCCCGTTTTTGAGTTTTTTTTTAGTGTGCTACTATGTTACCTAAAATAACAGAAAATGTCCCTTAGTCCCTAAGCTTTCATTTGATGTACTTAAGAACTCATTTAAACAATTTAGGGCCAGGACCTTGGCCATTATTTTCTCAAATTTTACAACATGTGGCCGAGCTATGTCATCTTGAAAAATCACTTTGTCATGTCTTTTGACATACTGAGGTTGTTTTTCCTTCAATGTCCAGCTCAATTGCATCAATTGTTGTCAGTAACGTTCCCCACTAATAGTTTTGTTGGATTGGAGCAGCTCATAATGCACTACACCCAGCTGATCTCACCAGATACATAATATAAGCTTGGAGCTATAAATATTTACCTTTAGCGAGGATGTTGTATGACCGAGCTTCACCTAGGATTTTTTGCGCCTTGAATTATCATAGTGTATCCATTTTTCATCCTCAATTATGATATGATGCAAAAAGCCTTTCCAATTGTGGCATTGAAGTAGTTGGACACAGGAGACAAATGGCCTTTCAACTTCCTCGGTTTCAATTCGTGGCACCCAATTTGAATCATTCCCAGTGCATGTAAGTGTTTGAAAATGGTTGTGCAATCAACTCCTAATGATTCTGCTAGTTCTTTTTGTATTTGGCACAGGCCTTCATCAAGTAGGGTCTACAATTTTTCATTTATAAACCTTCTTGGCTCACCTCGACGTTCTTTATCTTCCATATCAAAATCATCACATTTAAAACATTGAAACCAGTACTTGCATATTTTTATCGATTGAATATAATCACCCCATAGGTTTCCCACAGCAATTGATGACTTTCAGCAGTACTTTTGTTCGAAAAGTAACGCTTCCCACAAATGGTGTTTTATTGGCAGATAATTTGACATATTCAATGCTCAAACAAAAAATATGTTGTTTACACTTCAGCAAAATAACATATGGTAAAACTTAAGGTCTAATGATGGTGCTTCATCATGCATATAGCCTAGATGCGATATAATATAACTTACGCCCTTAGAAATCCCTCAAAATTAATTCATACTCCTTATACAATATTTTTGGTTTTTAAATTTGTAACTACAAAATGAAAAACCCTTTTGAATAAAAGTCTCAATAATAACTGAACTAACCTGAACCTTGTTTTCAGTTATATTACGGATCTACTGCTGTCTTCTTATAACATGAACTATTCTTACCTTTCGTGGTCGGCTTCAGCCTTTACACTGGCATTTTCAAACTTTAGTAAATTACAGTCTTTGAATAATTTGCTATTGCTTGTTTCATCCTGCTTCAATTGACTAAAAAAAATCAAGCTTAACTTATAACAGAAATAATAATTACTTATAAGATCATGAAAGAAACAGTTACTTTTTTTAACTAAAATTAAAAGCTCAATTTCATTGATTTATTCACAACTAAAACTTACTTTTCTTCAGGTTCTTCTTTGATAATTTCTATGGGGCTTGAAAATTCCATAACACATAAGTTATGATTTCAGAACAATTATATAAACATTAATACGAAATCAGATGTAAATTACGAAAAAAAAGTAAACAACGAAAATCAAACAAGACATCGAATTCGTAAACTACCAACGAATTAGTAAGGTTAGGGTCTAAATTTTAATATCGTCTCTTTCTCCTTTTATGGCTCTGTTTAATATTCGGATTGACAAAATAGTCTCCCTTTTTTCCATACCTTCATTTTAAAAAATATAAAATCATCAAACCCAATTTGTCCTCGACATCAAAACTATGTAACTTTACATTTTTTTTTTATGGGTCTAGCACACGTGCTGCAGGGAAGTCCCTAAAGCGCTACAGGAGCGACACGTGTGCGGAAAAAGCGATTCACGTTGTTCTTGAATCGCTGTAAATTGTACTCGGTGGGAAACACAGTCCTGGGTAAGCCATTCCAAAGGGATGATGTTCTCCATATAAAAGACTGCTTGAAAAGCGTTGTACAAGGAGTAACAAGCCGAACCTCATACGGATGTGAAGTATCAGCGCGACGTGTACTTCTAATATGCACCGCTCTGGGAGGAATTAAGCGGGCTACATCCTTCAAACACTCTCCATGAAAATACTTGTAGAATAGACTCAAGTCGCCAACCGTTCTTCGATGTTCCAGCGAATCAAGGCCGCCGGTCAGTTCTGGGTCTCCAATCAGACAAACAGCCCTTTTCTGAATACTCTCTAAATACGCTATAGTTCATACCTCTCAACCTGGTGCAAAAAAACATTTCACCTTTTCCTCTACGCGTTGGGGCATTAACAACACTTTCTGCATCAATGACCGTCGATGAGTGAGAAGAGAAAAAAGTATCAAAACAGGGAATACCATAATCATATCCCTAAAAATCTATAGAGTTTGAAATATACCTATTTTGAAGAATTTTTCTATCTGTAACACTTAAGAAACATTTGTAGGTTATATAACAATATACTTTTTGCATAAATTCACCTTTTCACCCTTGCAATATCTTGATTATGTAACTCCAAATTCAACAGCTCATTCACCTTAATTGAACTAAAAATCAATAAATATATCTTTTGAAACTTCTTAGACGTTTTAAAATTGGATTAAAAAAATGTTTTATTCAAGCCCACCTTTGAATGATATCGCTATATGTATATTACTTATATAATGGAAACTGACCCGAATACGTCGTCTGTAGTTTTCTTACACGTATATCAATTTTGGAATCGATTAATCGTTTCGTTCGACATCGATTTTGCAGTAAGACAGGTGACAAAATATGCGGGGGAGTTACTAGGATCAATAACAAAATATACTTATAGAAAGTTCCTTTCTATTTCGAGAACGTTGTGTTTTTTTATTTATTTACCTCTCCAGGTGTGCCAGGGTTTTTTTAATAGGCTTAAAATGGTCTAATTTTGAAACACTTACGAGAAAATATAGAGAAAAAGCCGTTTTTGCATATAAACATTGATACGTAAGCGTACGAAAGTCTACTATGCTATTGATAAACCACTGATCGAAACTGTTCGAGAGAACTCAGTTCGTTTATGCGCATGCACCTTTCCCTTGCGGAAAACAACACGAAAAGAACAAATCACACGTTTTTTTTGGAATAGGCCTAAAATGGTCCAATTTTGAAAAATTGACGAGAAAAAATCGAGGTAAGGTTGTTTTTGCTAACCTGAACTAACTTCGGTCTCCACTCAGGAATATGGCACATATATCATTTTTTCAAATTAAGGTCGGACATTTTTTTATTATTATTTAATGTATTTTGTAATTGCTGATTATTTAATTCAGGTTAGTTTCAGTTAGTTCAGGTTAACAAAGACGGTTACCTCCCGATTTTTTCTCATAAATTTTTCAATTTTAGGCCATTTTAAGCCTATTTATAAAAAATCTTCCTTTTTCTGAAAAGCCCGCGTACCGAAATTTTACCATGAAAAATGACAATAAACAATTTTGTGATAAGATTAGATTATAACTGAAAAAAATTTAATAATTTTTTGAAAATATTAGGCTGACCTTTATATTTCACCAATTAGTGTGAACGAAGCCATAGACTGACAGTTTCGATCAGTGGTTATCAACAGTTGTCAGTGATATAGGTTAATTTTTATTTACCAAAAAAAAGTGCAAAAACGGCTTTCCTCGATATTTTCTCGTAAGTCTTTCAAAATTAGACGATTTTAAGCCTATTCCAAAAAAAACCCTTTTTCTAAAAAGCCCGCGTAACGAAGTTTTACCATTAAATATATCATCAAGGATAAATGATATAGTTAACTTTTATATATCATATTCAATAGCTCCGCTCAGTTAAAGCAGAGCGTGGAAGAATATTTAAATTGATCTGAAAAATACAAGAGAAAAACAGTATTCATTCAACTTGATTTGATAGTTTAAAACTTACTTTACGAACAAGCTTTATAAAATAAATCATAGAACAAACTTATAGCAAAGCATAAAATAATTAGTTGGCTAAAATTTAGTTAAAAGGTTATTACTGAGTTTGCACATATTGCTTATAGAAGAAATTAAAGATTAAAACAAATACTATTTGTCTCAGCTTATAAAGAGCAACTTCAGATACCATAAGTACTTAAATAAACAAGTCAATATTTACATTAAAACGTGATCCATACTATCGAAATTTTTCGACTGCATCGGCTAATAACGAATCGGTTAAATCTATTGGGTTATCAAACTAAAATTAATTGACGATCATAATCACTCCCTGTTAGAAATTCTTTTCAACAAAATATATAATCACGGCGAGTATCCTCTCGACTGGCTAAGATCTACCTTTATTTCGCTGTCTAAAAATACCAATACAAGAAAGTGCAACGAATACCGACTACTAAGTTTAATAAGCCACGCATTAAAAATTGTTCTCAAAACCTTGCACCGTAAAAAGTACAGGAAATACGATGACAATATCAAAAACACGCAATTTGGCTTCAGAGGTGGAATGGGGACACGAGAGGATCTGTTCGGGGTACGTGTGTTGATCCAAAATTGCCGAGATGTACAGAAGGACACATTTCTATGTTTTGTTGATTACAAGAAAGCTTTCAACAAAGTCCAGCACCAGAGACTTATTGAAATGTTAAGAACAACAGACGTGGACGAGAAGGATATTCGCAGTATTCAAAACTTGTACTGGCACCAAATTGCACACATCACAACAAATAATCTAACAATTGAGAATGTAGTAATATGCATGCATTTTTATTTAATCTTTACTCGGAGGCTATCTTTAACGAGACATTTGAGGATAAGGACGTCTGAGTGAAGGTGAATGGAGTATATATAAATAATATTAAGTACGCAGATGATTCAATTTTGATAGCAGATATCATTGAAGAACTACAGTATATGATGAATCAATTAAATAATACTAGTAAGAGCTATGGATTAAAAATAAAGATCATCAAGACAAAATTCTTGGTGATCAGTAGGCGTAGGGTGCTCTATACAAATGCCCGACTTTTGGTAAACGACGTCGCACTAGAGAGGGTGACACACTATAAGTATCTGGGAAGTTGGTTGGATGAAGACTGGGACAACAAACGAGAAATGAGGTGTAAAATTAAAATCGCCCGTAATTACTTTTTTAGGTTTAAGAACATCCTCACCAACAAGGATTTGAGCTTGAATTTAAGAATGCGTTACACCAGATGCTACTTGTGGTCGGTTTTAGTTTATGTGGTGGAAACGTGGACGATAAAAGCATCATTACTATACATATATTGGAAGCATTCGAAATGTGGTCCTATCGACGAATGCTGAAAGTGCCATGAACTGACCGAGTAACGAACGAAGAGATCCTGAGGAGAATGGGAAAGGACTGAGAAGTACTGCTGAACATAAAGAGAAGACAGATTTCCTATTTTGGATATATCATGAGGAATCCCAAATACCAACTCTTACAGTTAATAGTTGAAGGAAAGATAGAAGGTAGACGTGGAGTAGGAAGAAAGCAAATGTCCTGGCTCAGAAACAGAGAATGGACGGGAATCAGAAATATCGGAGACCTGGTTCATACAGCGGCGGACAGGTAAGCCTACGAGAGTATGATCGCCAACGTCCAATGGTTGTGGATAGATAGTTGAAGAAGAAGATCAAACTAAAGTTTAAAATATTTGTTGTTAGATTGGCTTTCACAATATCATTAAAATACGAACTTACTGAAAAGTACATACCTTTAGCTAATCTCCTGTCGAAATCGATCAATTTAAATTTATTCCTATGGTATAAAAAGCAATTGATACTACAAAACAGCTGATCGCCATTCGGTTTTCTGACGGCATTGCCATAGGCGCAGAGTAATGTAAAATTTTGCATGTCATGAAGGTACGCACGAAAAATATTTTGGAAATAATTAAAGACACACAGAAGATAAATTAGGGTTTAATCTAAAATTTAAATAATCAGCCTGCTAGTTCATAAAGGTAATCATACAAATACACATTTTGCTTAAAAGTTGACTGTGCCTTTTACTGAGCTGAACAAAAAAATATTAGCTGCTGTTACTTTCATAGAGATTATAAAATATATAGTTCATATGCTTTTCGGTTCTAACAATCAAAGGTCGGTCTTGGGCGGCAACTTCAACGCCAAAAGCATCCACTGGGGAAACCTAGTCATGAACGCTAATGGCGCTGATCTTGAAGCTATCTAGAACCAACTATTCTTCAACATGGTCACTCCAGACGAGCCCACTTTCAGGAAAGGCTCGATTTTCTTGACCTCGTCCTGGTTAGAAACATCGACCCCTACCACAATATCACTATTCTCCACGAGCTCTTCTCTGACCACTTACCAGTCATTCTTACTCTGGGCGACCCGGCCGACTGAATTAATGATACTCTCATCTCCATCGCCACTGACTGGGAGCACTTCCAAAGGCTCCTAGCCGACACCGCCCCAATTCCCACTATCTGCACCACAAGGGACTTGGACAATGCAGTCAAAAAACTGACTGCAGATATCCAGACCGCCCTAGCCCAAGCCACCGTTACCAAGCTCGAGCCCGTCACAATTTAAGGCAAATTTTCCTCCTACATCAAAGAGCAGATACGGGAGAAAAACCGTTTGCCGCACTGGCGACCCCATTTCAAAAGGGGCTCGCAAACGATGCCATAGAACAAGAAACCCTTTTTTCATTACCATAACAGCGGAAGAAGTTCTAAGCGTGAGTCCTCTAGCGTTCCCACGCTGGAACCATTGCTACGACTACTTAGGAAAAAGCGGATCTAGCAGAAATGCTAGAAGACCAATTTCGTCCCAACCTCCCAGCCCGCCTCAACCGTACCTAAGACCAGAGGGTGGCTATATATGTACTTCATTTTCGTACCAGTTTGAAGAAATGACTGATGAAATTTCTTAAAGCTACCAGTACACTCTCGCCGAGACATGCCGAGACCGAGAGTGTACTTGTGCTCTCGCCTCGTGTTGGCCAGTCTTGTGTGCTCTCGCCTGTCTCGCCTTGGCCTCTCGAACCAAGAATGTACTGGGTAGGCCTCGGGTCCCCTCGCCTCGTCTCGCCTCGCCTCGTGCTCTCGGTCCACTGTCGGTTTTTTGACACGAGTCAAAGGAAACGGAGGGCGAGACAGAGAGGCAAGAGCACCTCCAGTTCACTCTTGTCTTGACTTGCTTTCAATTTGTTGCAATCTTCTTTAATTAGCAATTATTTTAATTTAATACTTACTTCTAATATATTAATATTAAATAATTCAATTATTTATATATATATATATATATATATATATATATATATATATATATATATATATATATATATATATATATATATATATATAATGGATTCGTCAAATGATTTCAATTTAAAATTTATAGAAGCATATCAGAGGGAACCATGCATTTGGGATCCTGCACATTTTCATCATTAAAATAAAAAAAAAAAAAGTTAGTGATGCTTGGCTGCGATTAAGTAATGATCTTGTTGAAGGAGTGGATGATTTAAAAAAGAGAAAAGAATCTCTGATGGCGACTTTTAGGGGTCATCTACGTAAAAAGAAGGCCTCCATAAAATCAGGAGCAGGAGAGGAAGATGTCTATAAGCCAATTTGGTATGCTTATGATCTTATGGAGTCTTTTCTTGGGCGGATATATGACTGCAATCCAACGATTAGCACACAGGAAACGGTAAGTAAAGTTAAAAGTTAATCATCAGTTTTTTAAATTTTGTTTTATTGCTAATATAATTTATTAAGTACAATATAATTTATTAAGTACAACAAAAAACTATAAGTATTAAACGAACTAAAAAATTATAAAAAAAATCAGTAAAATTACTTACTGATTATCCAAATTTAAAAAAAGTATGAAGTAAATTCTTCTCTAATTTTTATAGCATTCGTTGCTGGTCTTCGTGGGACTGGTTTAATCGGCCTTATGGCGCAAGTATCTGACACTTCCTGTCTCCAAGAGCCCTCGTGCAAAATGCCATTGACGTCATACTCGTCAATGGTGCCCGGAGGGGTATAAATATTGTGAGAGCTTTTGCTATTTATTAGAAAATTGTGAAGTAGAATGCATGTCATTGTAACAATGTTTACTTTTTCTGGGCATAGAGCGATTGGTTTTCCAAATATTCGAAATTTAGCAGCAAGTATTCCGAAAGTGTTCTCAACTTTCACTCGAGATCGTGATAATGTCTCATTAAAAATCGGCTGAGGCGAGTTTAATGCATGTGTGCCTGGGTAAGGTTTCATGATGTTTGTAGTTAGTGCAAAAGCACCATCGGCCAAAAACACGTAGGGCAAAGGAACATGTGACCCAGGTAAAGGTCGCTCGGTTGGCAAGTTTAGGTTATTATTACAAATCTGATTCCATAAATTGCAGTTGCGTAAAACACCACCATCACTAATTCTACCTTTGCAACCAATGTCAGCAAAAATGAATCTACATTTGCTGTCTGCCACAGCCAATAGGACAATACTAAATGTCCCTTTATAATTATAATAATCCGTTGCCGTGTGAGGAGGAGCCCGTATTGTGACATGTTTTCCATCAATCGATCCTATAGCAAGTGGAAAATTATCGCTAAATCCTTTTTCCCACCTCTAACCACTCCTCTTGACTTGAAGGAAGCTGTAAAAAATAAACATACAATTTTAATGGAGAGTTTTGGTGTCGGTGGAAAAGGACACACTAGCAAACTTCAAGAATTGTTTCTATTTTATTTCGCTTTTTTATTCTGTTATAGACTGATCCAACGATTTCACTTGACGAAGATAGTCAGCAAGGGGGAGCAAGATGCCCTTCAACAAATGGTGATAATGAACCATCAAAGTCTCAGCAAACTCCATCAAATTCTCAGCAAACAATTCGCCGCCGCAAACAACCCCCTGAACTTCAGGAAGCGGGAAATCAAATGAACAATGCACTTAATATGCTAAGCCATGTTATCACTCAACAAAAACCACTTCAGGAAGAAGATGATTGTGATCTATTTGCAAAAATGCTGGCTAAAAAGTTGAGAAAACTACCAGAGCATGAGAGAGAATCACTCATGTATCAAATGCACGGGATGCTTGTGAATAGAAACCAAAATTTGCCCCGGTATTCCACCCCTCCTACTCCCATATATCATCAGGCGGTATCACCTCACTCCTCAAGTTCTGGAACTGTTGACTACCAACACGGTGGTTATGCAGTACAGAGTGAGGGGAATGATAATATCATTAACCAAGCAATGATAATGACATTTTTTCCACCAAAATAATAAATAATAATTTTATTTGATTTGAACCTATTATGAACCTCTGTTCATGAACTCTAGTTTATTTTGTCAGCTTTATTTCCTTGTGTGACGTATTTTTAATAAAGAACAGTGTACAAATATTTTCCTACCTTTATTTGATCCTTGAGTACTTTATTCAGAGCAGAACATACTTCAGGTACGATTTTCGAAATAAGTTCGCTGGAAATTTTGAACAGGAAGTGTAGACTCCTGTAGCTGTCTCCAGAGGCTAAATATTTTAAAGTAATTGCAAGTCGTACTCTTGCTGGTATTGCCTCTCTCATTTGGGTATCTTTTTTAGAAATAATATACGAGACTTGATTTAATAAATACTCGAAGTCGATATGAATGATTCGCATGAAATTCTCAAACTCCCCAGAATTCTCGACAAGTAATTCAGACAATTGTTTTTCCATGCTGAGCCTACAAATCCAAATTAAATAAGTTCTTAACTGTTTTTAATTAATTATTAATTGAGTACATTAATAATGATTAGTAATTACCTTGTTCTATTTCGATGAATAGCAGTAATCCACCATCTTCTTTTTGTCCACGACTTTTTGGTCTTTTTTTATGCAAAATACTCAAATAATTGTAATGTGCATACGCACATACAGCTACGGAGGCAGCGAATTTGGCAACTTCCATTTGCAATGGAAGTTGCTTTTTTAAAAAATACAAACAATTAATAAACAATCCACCGCAGCCCTCTCGGGCGAGACTAGTAAAGAGGCGAGGAGCGAGAGTGTACTCAACACCACCCGAGTCTCACCTTCTCCGCAAATTTTTTGTCTCGAGGACATTGGACGAGGTAAACAAGAGAGTGAACTGGACCACCCCTCGCGTCTCGCCGCCTCGGCGAATGTCTCGACGAGTGATCTTGGCAAGAGTGTACTGCTAGTTTTAGATAATCGGTGGCCATCAGACGATTAGCTTTAAATGGTTTGAAAGTTGCTGTTCCAATAAACCTTTTAAAAGAAATAGTATAATCAACTTTTATTACTGGATCAAACCTTTGGCCGAATCAAATTTAGTTAAAACATTATTACTGGGTTTTTATCTATTTCTCAAAGAAGGTGTATAGAATTAATAAAATATTCAGCTTATGGTGCACGACTCCAGTTAACACTATTTGGTAAATAACTTACACAGGTAGGCCGACTTGCCGTTGCTTGAGTAAAATTAAAAGTCGAAATTATTTTTAGCGTTTTTGTAGAATAGAAGTGAGTAAAGGGAATATAGTTTATAGACTTTCTCCAAGTTTTCATGAAAATGTTATTTTCTCTATTGGATTTTTTACTCTGCTAGCAATTTTTTCTCAACTAATACTATATAAATTTTCCAAAATGTGGTGCTTTTTTTGCTTATTAATCTATTGATCCCTTATTTTATGGATTTCTTGTGGTTGTGGTTAGTCATTTTCTCGATATCTCAAGCACGATTAACGAAGTTTCCATAGGAGGCAATTCTATCAAACTGCATACCTTTTTATTTTTGACTTTGCCTTTCTCATATACATTAATATCGTGAGTTTTTATTTCTAACCCTGCAACATAATCATGCGAAAACATATTTACTCCCATGATGGTCCCTAGGAAATTGAGTAACGATGCTAGGTGAATAGATTATCTGGATAGCGATGAGTTTAACAGCGACTTTTAGGTCACAGGTGTACCTGTGATGGTGATTTATAACTCACAATTCTTTTAACAGCAACTTAAGTCGCTGCTTCACTCCGTCCGAAATCTCCGGAAATCCGAAACTACATTTGCTTGATGAACGACAACGGCGCCTGCCATAGCTAGCTAATTTTATGACTCATTATTTCTGATATTTTGATGTATGTATACTGTTATTTAACTATTTTTTTTATTCATTTTCACAGTACTTTTGTTATTAGTTTTTTTATTAACATCTTTCTGCCTAAATATACGTATATAAGTATTTACATTCAAATTTATACAACAAAATTTTACTTTGTAGTTATTTGGGCTAACAGCGTTTTGCTTACCAACGGCGACGCGACAGTCCAACATTGTGTACCGGTGAGCCGTCGGTCGTCGGCCGACTGCGACTCTGGTCTGTAATGAGACGATAGGCACCGTCGCTGATCACTAAATTCAGGTCGGGCGGATCTGTGTATGCAGCGAGTATTTAAAACAGCGACTAGAGTCGCTGCTTTGCGAAGAATTGGGTCGCAGGTATTACCTCTGACTATCTAAGTCACAAGTAAAAGTCACAGATATGATATTCTATATCCGGATATAACTATGTCGGGTTCTGTAACGTTCACTTTCTATCTGGATTTTTGTTGAGTTAGAATACTTAGTTACTGTTACCTCGAAACAGAATTTCTTCCAGGTTTTGGTAAGTTGGACATCTTTCTACTATCTGTGTACCTCCGCGAGCTACAGCTGATATTCAAGTCTTCAAGAAACAAGCGTACCATCATCTGCAATGATAGGTTGTAATTTTAATCGTTTTTCAGCCAATCGTTAATTTAAAAATGAAAGAGGATAGGAGAGGAGGAGATTAGGGGTGTCAGACCACCCCTCATAATTCCAACCCAAAACAACATGCTTCCTCCCTCGAAGGGTTCCAGGATTGAGTTGTTTCTAGTCTGCCCTGTGTAATGGAGATTTCTCAGTCTTGAGCAGCAGTTGTACCCCGTTGTTGCCGCCATCAAGCCGACTCGTAACATCAGTAATTTCCTTAAACTTCTTTTGAATCTTGGATACGCGCTTTGACTAATCCCAATTATTCCGGCTATTTTTGGTAGCCTTAGAAGAACTTAACCTTCAAAACGAATATAAAAGATATTACAAATAAAAATTAAATTAAAATGAGGAAAACCGCTTTTTGTGGCTAGTTGTAAAAACGAAATTAATAAAGGGTACAAAAACGCATCAAAAAAATATTAGAATCGGTCTACTGATTAAATTAGAATATTACATAGTTTTGACCTTATGGATATGTAAATTCAATATGCAGGGTGCTCTTAAGTTGGATCATATTTCTGTGGTCACAGAGAATAAGTTGTTAAGTCGAAAAATCGCCAAAATGAGTTAAGTGACCATATCATAAGCCACCTGCGCACTGTGAAGAAATTGGTAGCTCAGGACTCTAATACTTTCCGAGTTACAAAGATGTGTTTTTTCATTTTTTCTAAAAACTGGATTTCCAAGAATAGTTCAAAAGTAAAAAAGTGCTGCCCTGAAAAGTTGTGATTTTATACTTGACAAATTATTCCCTGTGGTCACAGAGTTTTGACAAGTTACATTAATTGTTAAAATATATAAGTTACTATGTCAACTATAGTCCACCGAAATGTTGACTAATAAAGCAGATAACACTTTGAAAATACTTAATATTTTAAATAAGGTTCTGTTCAACGTCTTTTGCTAGCTACTTTAGTAGACTACCGAACTCTAAGAGACACTGTTCCTGAGTTTTGTTTATCTCGAATAAAAATTTTTGAACAGTGCGGCCGTCGATTGATATCATTCTAATTGATCCATCATTTTACGCTTGTGTACAGATGTAGGCATGCACAAAAAGAAAAACAGTAGATACAGTAGTTATTTTCACAATGTTATTATGCTCTATTAGAGAATATTAAATACACGTCACTTTTAATAATAGCTTACCAAGAATTTAAAAATAAAAAAAACATAAATTAGCCACTATTTTATAGTTGATTGAACCTGATTCGTACACAAGTTATTGTTCAGGAGGGTCAGATCCATAGACATAGAGGATGGACTGAGTGTTCCGTATCCCGCTGTGAAGTAAATATAGACGCAAAAGTGTGAGAGAGACAAAGCGAATGAGTGGCCAGTAGCTGTCTCTTTTTAGAATGTCGCTAAGCTACGGCGCTCTAAAATATTTCTAAGTGTTCTATTTGAACTAAAATCGGGTATGGGGCTTTTCTCGCCTTGACTTCCATCTCGGGGTACAGCCCCTTGTTTATTACACGCCTACAGAAAAGAGACAGGTATTGGCCGCACAACCGCTTTGTCCCTTTCTAGAGAGTGGTCAATTTTATGAAGTTAATGCTCATTTCATCCTCTATGTCTATGGCTCAGATCAGTAATTATTGTTTTTTAAAGCACCTTCAAATATTTGATAACACAGGTCCACAAAAAAAAATTGTGGAAAGGCGAGATACCGTACCATATGTCTTTTGGTATGCTGAAAACGAATCCAAGGTCAGAATTGACTCTTCACCCAAGGATTTTGACATAACCTCAAAAAACACCTTGAAAATGTCCAAAAATACTTTTACAAATAAATTAAAAATATAAACGAGCAAACCACCATATCTATACCTATTTTGGGGTGCTAAAATCGAATCTAAGGTTGGAATTCATCTATCACGTAGCATTTTGACATAACCTCAAAAAATACCCCAAAAATGGCCAGAAATAAGTCTGTAAGTAAATTAAAAAGTTAAATGAACAGACCACCATATCTATACGTATTTTGGGGTGCTTAAACCGACTATGCCAAAAGAATTGACCTATTAAGTCAAGATCTTGAAATAACCTCAAAAGTCCAGCTGGATGTGAGTCCCCTCGCTTCTCGCCAACTGGATGCTTTATTAAAGCATCCAGTTGGCGCACACATCACCTTCGCGATGCTAGATAACTGGAAGTCCCCTCGCCTCTCACCCTATGGAAGAACTTTACATTTATAATTCTAAACCTAACATCACCATAATGCAAGAACTATGCACCAGAAACTTTAAAGCTAACCTAGCCTGAAGCAAAAAACTTACACCAAGGGCTTTACATCAAGAAATCTAAACCTAACATAGCCTAATACAAGAAACTTACATCAGGAACTCTAAACCTAACACAGCATAACACAAGAAATTTACACCAAGAATACTAAACATAGCCTAATGCAATTAACTTATACCAAAATCTTTACACCAAGAACTTTAAACCTAACATAGCCTAATGCAAAACACTTACATCAAGAACTCTAAACCTGACATAAGCTAATGCAAGAATCTTACACTAAGAACTTTACACCAAGAACTCTAAATCTAACATAACCTAATAGAAGAAACTTACATCAAGAACGTTAAACTATAACTATAACATAACCTAATGCAAAAAAAAAAACAACAGACAACCATATCTATATATATTTTTGGTCCCTGAAAGCAAATATGTCAACAGAATTGACCTTAATAGGTCAGGACCTTGAAATATCCTCAATTAATCCAGTCCTCCCATTCATAGGATGCTGAATTATGGTGAGTTCAATCGCTTTTCACCCTTGGAGTGCTTTTTTAAAGTGAGTCCCATGGTCTCTTATCCACGATGTGCCTCATTATGGTAATTCCCCTCGCCACTGACCCATGAGGTGCTTTATTTCAGTGAGTCTCCTCGCCTTTCATCATCAGGGTGTTTTATTCAAGTGAGTCCCCCTCGCCTCTCATCATCAGGTGTTTTATTCAAGTGAGTCCCCTCATCTCTCACCATCAAAGAATCACTTTAATAAAGCCTCCAGTGGACTCGCCTTAATTCAGCAACCTGTGAAAGAAAGAACGGGACTTTTTAAGATTATTTCAAGATCCTGCCTTAATGGGTCAATTATTTTAGCATATTCGGTTTAAGCACCCCAAAATACGTATAGATGTGGTGCCCTGTCTGATTTAGTTTTTAAATTTACTTACAGACGTAATTATGATTATTTTTGAGGTTATGCCAAAATACCGACGTGATGGGTGAATTCTGACCTTGGATTCGAGTTCAGCACCCAAAAATGCGTCTAGATTTGGTGGTTTGCTCCTTTACAGTTTTAATTTATTTATAAAAGTAATTTTGGTAATTTTCGAGGTGTTGTTTGAGGTTATGTCAAAATCTTTGGGTAATGAGTCAATTCTGATCTCGGATTCGTTTTTAACACACACCAAAACATATGGTATGGTGTCTTACCTTTCAACTACAAAACTTTTTTTTGTGATCCTGTGTACTCTCTCCAATCTCATATTCAATCACATTTATTTTCAGGTATGGTACATTCCGTTCTTTTGTCTTTTTTATGTATAAGGGAATGTCGTCGTAAACAGCTTAAGTGAATTGTTTGATAATTACAATGACCACATTTAAAATTATCAATTTCTTCAGGTTTCTTATGTATGACGGAGTGTCGTTTTAAATAATTTTTATGAATTGTTTCATAACCACACTGATTACATTTAAACTTAATAACATTTTCAGGTTTTTGATGTATAATGAAATGTCTTATTAAATAGTTTTTTTCAATTGTCTGATAACTACACTGAAAGCATTTAAATATTTCAACATCGGATTTCTTGTGTATAAGCCTGTGCCCTCTTAAATGTCTTTTATTGTGAGTGTGATAACTACACTGGTCACATTTGAACCTGCCAATTTTCGAACTAGAATATTTATGTCGTAATAGATGACCATTTAAACTACGTTTATGTTTTGTTTGAAAGTTACAATGATGACATTTTAATAAAACAACATTCTCGGGTTTACTGTGTATAAGGGAGTGTCGTTTTAAATAACTTTTCTGAACTGTTCGGTAATTGCATTGGTTGCATCTGAACATATTAACCTCGCTAGATTTCTTATGTAGTAATAGATGTACATTTAAATTGCTTTTATATTTTGTTTCAAAGTTGCACTGAGAACATTTAAAGACATCAACGTCATAAGAATTTTTATGTAGTAGTAAATGCCCTTTTAAACTATGTTTATGTTTCGTTAGAAAACCACAATCAGTACATTTAAACGTATCAACTTCCTCGGGATCTCTATGCTTAATATAGTGTTGTTTTAAATCACATTTTCGTATTGTTTCATAATTGCATTGATCACATTTAAAAATAGGATCCTGTAAGAATTTTATATCACCATAACACTGATTAACAATATTTTCCTTCCATATTATTTGATCATCGTTATCGTGATGGATTCCGGAACTTCCATAATTTTCCGGGTCTGCATAATTTGAAAAGACTCTAAAAAGAACAAGTTTAAAATAAGAAACGGTAATTATTTACTCCACCCCGCAGGGTGTGGGGGTTTTTAGGTGGTGTAGAGGACAGTGTCCTTTGCACAAAACCGGAAGAGTTAGCCGTCAGCCACCCCTCAAAAAATTATTATTTTAGTAAATGAAATGCCTTAAAATGCTGCAAAATTTAAATTTTTTTTATTCTAATTTGAGTTTTTGATGAAAAATGACTGACAGCTGTTCTCTCAGACCCATCTTTAGCAGCGACACCACCCCTTAAAAAAACTAAATCCTTGAAAAGAGTAATGTGAAGTTCATAAAAAGTGTAGTATCACATCTCATGGCTTTGCTCCTAGATGGCAACTGCCTCCATCCTCAGTCACCCCCCTTTCGCCCTCAACCAATTAAATCGAATTCATCATATTTATTATTGCTACGGAATAATTGGTAGCTATAAACTATCTATTCGTAGAATTGATGTTGCAAAACTGCACGTTTCAACCCTAAAAAATTAAGGGAAATATAAACAAAGACCCGTTTGTTTACATTCGTGTCTCATCTATTATTTAGCGATAATGACAAACTTATCATATTTATATATTGTAACATTCATTTTTTTCTAGATTTTAAGATCATGTTACAATATCGTTTTTCTTTCTATAATTTATATTTTATTACATTCTTATATTTGATTAGGCAGTGATTTAAATTTTTGAGCAGTGTAACTTAAAGCAGTGAGTTTAAATTTTTGAGCAGTGTAACTTAACCAGTAGTGTAACGCGTGTTGCCGACTTAACTTATTTGGTTTGCATTGAATGCGTCTGATTTTACGATCCGGAAGTGAACCAAGAGGTAGGGAGAAGATATATAAACGGCCATTTGTAATTTTTAAGGGCTTTTTCCTCCAGCATGCCGTAGTGGCTTTTTTCCTTCCGCCACGCCGTAGTGCAGTAACGGCTTTTTTCCTCAGTGAGAGAAGAGTGGTTTTTTTTCCTCTTCAGGCCGTAGTAGGCTTATTCTTCCATATTGCCACAGTGTAATGGCCTCTCTCCGTTCTAAAAATATTCTGCTCATCCTATGGCATTTCGGGTCAAAAAGTGATTAGCTACCCAATTGAGAATAGGAGAGTAGCAGGTGAGACAATATCTGGATGAGAATCTCACCAGGAGAGGCCAAGCTGTTTATAGAAAACCCACGAGGAGAAGCCAAGCAGTAAGTCAACACGTGTAATCCTCGAAGTCAATCTTACAAACTTTTATATCGTGCCTTTAAAAGCCTTTGTTTTTTTTTACACTTAAAATCATAGAACTTTCCTAACTCTAGTTTAAATGTGTACACTCTCATAGCATCATGGGTTTTTATTTAGTTAATGTAATTTTAGGAGTGTAATAACTGTAAGAATTTTTATTTTATTAATATACTTTTCTCTGTGTTAATGCAGTCTGTCTTTTACTGAACTACCTGCTCTTTCTTTCAGGGTGCACAGGTTGTAATATATTTAATTTTATTTTAACAACTAGATAACTTTTTAGTATTTTTTCATTTTTTGAGCTGAAATTAGATTTCTTTTATTCTAAAATGAATGGTGCCTAAAAACAGTACAAGTATAGCTTTAAACAACTATAGAGACTATTTTCAAAAGGCGTACAAAAATTACCTCGATTTCCATATCTCTCCAATCAAAACGAGATAGCTTATATCTAATTTTGATCTCTCAATATTAATATCCACTCAATCCATTCTCAAAAATTAAGATATACATAAGGGGCAAATAACGGCTTCTATTTAATAAATAAAATATCTATTAAAAAAAATAAGGCAATGAGAGGGGGTATATAAAACTGTACCTCAACGTGCCGGGCTATAATATATTTTCTAAAATATAAATCGACAATTTTAAATTTTGAATAATACGAGAGGGGGAGGGGTTGAGGGCGAAAGGGGATCGAAGGCGGTCAAGGTCCAGGGACAGAGCCCTTGGTGAGATCTGAGAGGCAAAGCATTAGATATTTTTTGCCACCTTTACTTTACCTCATTTAAGGGCTGATTTTTTAAGGGGTTGAGGGGCGAAACTGTCGCTAAAGAGGGGTCCGGAAGCACAGCTTCCAGTACAGATACAGAATTTATCATAAAAAAAACATTTAAATCAAAAATATTTGATTTTGCTTCCTTTCAAAACAGCTATTTTTGTAAAAGTTCAACCCTTAATAACTTTTTTATGAGGGGTGACCGAGGGATAATGCCAACGGGAATATGTTCGAATGAACCCCCTCTAGAATCCTTAAAAACCGCCATGGAATGTTCAAGTAAATAATTACCTAAGAAATTATCAGTACAACTAAAATAACATTTTATTATTGTTTAAAGTTTAAAGAAGTGGCATCAGAATCTAAAAGCTGATTACTGTTTCTGAATTAAATCAAAGTAAAACCTTTGTGAAAAGTATGCAGAAAAGATATATAATGGCTTATCGAACCAAGACTGTCGGTAAGTTTTTGCCCTTGTATTACATGGAGTGAAAAGTCCTAAGACTTTCTGAGAGATGGCAGCACGAACAAAAAAAACCATATAAGTTTCAGTTAGTGTCAACTCTCAGAAGATTCATGCAAAATTTTCATGACATTTTGTCTGTTAGAGTTAGAGCTGTTAGAGTATCGTTATTTTTAATTTTTGCAAAACGATGGAAGCAAAACAAATTCGTGTGGTGATTAAATATTTTTTTGATAGGAAAAAATACAGCCAGAACCCAAAAATGACTTGAGAAGGATTATGGCACATCTGCTCTGTCGAAAGCAACTATGGTCGATGGTTTAGTATTTCGGACGTCCAAATGGGGCAGTCACCCCAAAAAATCCAACATATTGTTCTGAATGACCGCAAGGTCGAAGCGAGAAAATAGCTGACATCGTTAAGATATTAACAGAACGCGTGAGGCATATTTTGCAGGAATATTTCCGTATAACATAAATTATACACACACACAACGGCGATCAAAATAAACCTTATGTACTCGCTCTATGTGAAACCAAGGTCAGTTTATCGACTAGCACAGTCAACTTTCTCTATCCTCCGACTTCTATTATTGGTTTAGGCATAACTTTGGAATTTGTCTTTTTGTCAGAAGCGAGCTCTCTTGTCAACGAAAGGGGGTTCTTGAGTCCCGAAACTTTAAGTGTTCAAATACTACCTCATTCTCAATCAGTTGCGACTTAATTCAGCCTATTGACGAGCCAACATGGATGCCTGATCGAGACGGAGACTTCGCCAGTCTTCTTGGCCTATTTTTAACCACCAATCCAGAGATTTACAGTAAATCTTAGGTTCTTCCAACCATAAACTGCTTTCGACATCGAATATCTTACCAATCGGTGACAGAGAGGCGCCTAAACCACTCAAGATTTGGCACTACAAATCCACTCAAAAGGAAGAACTCATGGAATATTTTCGAACTTTCCCTTGGTTAAACGTTTGTTTTTGATTCGACGACCAATCTGACTGCGCTAAGGAGGTTTTCGACGTTATTTTGGCTGGTATGGACGCTTACATCCCTTTTTCGAAGAAATGTCCTTCCAGCGGCAAGCCGAAAATGCAACGAAGCTGTTGCTTCTAAACATCTTGCCTAGCGACAATGGCGTGAAAATCCTAACGTCGTAAATCGTAACATCTTTGTTCATCCCCAGAACAGATGCAAAGAAATTATAGACGAAATCAAGGAGAACACAATCAACAAATTTGAAACAAACGTCTTGCTTGCCCCAACAATTCCAGGTCCTTTTGGTCAGCCGTTAAGGCCATTAGTCAAAATTTCACCAAATCCACTGTACCACCATTCATACGGCCAGATAATTCTATCGCAATGACACCTGTTGAAAAAGCGAACTTGTTGGCTGAACTCTTTGCTTCACATTCTACTGTCGATTTCCAAGGAAAAACACCACCTACTATTCCCATAGTGCAGGCAAGGATGCCCGATATGGTCTTCAGACAGCGTATATTTTAATGAAGCTAGACACAGTGCGCTTATCTCATCGTTCACTTTGAACGCTCGAACATCGGCTACTCATGCAGATATATTACCTCTTTCCAAATTTGAAAAGGTGGCCTATTTTAGACAGCTCAACAAATCATACTATTGATGGGTATCCAAATATTGAACGGTAGCTGAAATAAGTGTGCCACTCTTGAAGGAAACTATGTTGAAGAATAAAACCGATTTTTGGCAAAAACATTATTTTTTCTTCAAATATCTTGGAACTTTTCACCCCATGTAGTTTTAAAAGTACCGTGTCCAAGAGTAGTGAACGATGTGTACTATCTATGAATCGCCAAACTAGCCCGTGTTTCGCTGTGACCGCCAAAACTTATAACAGGGAAAATCACAACAGGAAAAATAAAATTTCGTACCTATGTTTTTAAATGTGAAAAGGATGCTAGTACATCCAATGAATGTTTAGCAGTATATGTAAATGTAATGTTCAACAGTAACTAAAAAAAATAAAAAGCAATTTAAATGAGAACACAGCTGATCTCGCTATAGACACTGATATTAGTACTTTACCGTCAACGTCGCGGTATTGCAATTTTAGAAAGGATCTTTCTTTCGATATTACCTGGAGAGCATGTAGCTCCAAGGACAGTAGTGTGCCTGTTTAAATTACATTGTATTTTTTATCTTCTTTTTCTTAAAGTGCCTATTCAGTTCGAATGTTGGCAATCATTCTGGCTAGTATTACTTTATCTACTGCAGCTCTGAAAAGACCGGTAGTATTTGTTGAGAACCAATTTCGCACATTGTTTAGCCAGGAGATACGTCTGCGTCCTGGTCTCCGGTTATTTATTCGCTCCCCATTAAGCAATATTCGTTCATCGGCCTCTTCCAGAGCCTCTCTGAAGATTTGCTCAGTGTATATATTAAACAACAGTGAAGACAAAACACAACTCTGCCTTACTCCGCGCTCAATCAATATTGCTTCTGAGCGCTCCCCTTCTGCTTTAATAAACGCCATCTGGTTCCAGTAGAGGTTGCCAATAATCCGCAGACCATTTTGTGATGTTAGACTCTATCAACCCGTTGATAGTCAATCAGGCAGAAATATACGTCAAAATTGTTGTCTCTACATCGCTGAATCAAGACCTGCATAGAAAACAAGACCTCTATGGTTCCCATGGCATCACAAAAACCAAACTGTGTAGCTGACATGTTTCCTTCATACAACTTGTATATTCTTCTGTGAATGATTTTCAGAAATGTTTTTAGAAGATAGTTTATGAGGCTAATGGTTCGATATTCTCAGCATTTTTTAGCGCCTGCATTTTTTGGGATTATTATAAACTCAGACTTTAACCAGCTCTCTGGTATTCTGCCTAAATTATAGATTTTATTGTAAATCACAATAAGTCACTTAATCCCATCCTCATCTAAGAGCTTAAGAAACTCCCCATGGAATTCAATGGGACCAGTGGCTTTTCCATTTTTTAGTCAATTTATTGCAATGTGCACTTCATCGGTGGTAATACAGGGCCCAAACAAATCTTTTGAGGATTGTGGCTGATCTGGTCTTGCATCAGAAAATAACTCTGTAATGTAGTCTTGCCATATCTTCAGTTCTCCTTTTAATCGATATTTTTTTTTTTTTTATGGGTCTAGCACACGTGTTGCAGGGAAGTCCCTAAAGCGCTCCAGGAGCGGCACGAGTGCGGAAAAAGCGATTCACGTTGTTCTTGAATCGCTGTAAATTGTACTCGGTGGGAAACACAGCGCTGGGCAAATTATTCCAAAGGGATGACGTTCTCCATATAAAAGATTGCTTGAAAAGCGTTGTACGCGGAGTAACAAGCTGAACCTCATACGGATGCGAAGCACCAGCGCGACGTGTATTTCTAACATGCACCGCTTTGGGAGGAATTAAGCGGGCTCCATCCTTCGAACACTTTCCATGAAAATACTTGTAGAACAGACTCAAGTCGCCAACCGTTCTTCGATGTTCCAGCGAATCAAGGCCGCCGGTCAATTCCGGGTCCCCAATCAGACGGACCGCTCTTCTCTGAACAGAATCCAACAAATGCAGTGTATGTTTGGGAGCGGAGCCCCAAACGTGGGAGCAGCATTCCATAGTTTGGTCGAATTTGGGCTTTGTAAAGAATTAACAGTTGTTGTGGGGTGTAAAGCTTTCTGGTTCTAAATAATATTCCCAACTTTTGAGAAGCTCTCCTTGCTATGCCTGCAACATGTTCATGCCAAGACATATTTGCTCCCAAACTAACCCCCAACAAATTGAGCGACGATGCTAGGGGAATGGAGTGCCCCGACATAACTATGTCGGGTTCAGCAACGTTAACTTTTTTAGAAAAAACTGCCGCTTGGGTTTTTGTAGCGTTAAATTCCACTTGGTTACTGTGACCCCAAGATAGAATTTCTTCCAGGTCTTTGTTAAGTTGAACGACCTCCTGCTGCCTGCGATGTCTGAGCGTTCAAGGTGAATGAAGAGACAAGCGTACTGTCATCTGCAAAGCTATAGATTGGATTCCCGGTCTTTTCCAGCAGATCGTTAATGTAAATGAGAAAGAGAGTAGGAGACAGTATGGAGCCCTGGGGCACACCGGCGTTGATAGTGAAGGTGTTAGAAAGAAATCCGTCAACTGCCACTCGTAAAGAACGCTCTCTGAGGAAACATGAGAGCCACAAACAGAACCTTTCAGACATACCATAAGAGCGTAACTTAGCCAACAGTCCATCGTGCCAAACACGGTCGAATGCCATGGATATGTCAAGAGCAATCGCTCGAGATTCTCCAAAGTATTCAATTGCGTTGTTCCAAACATAAGTCAGAAGATCTCCTGTTGATCTATGTTTACGAAAACCATATTGGTGATCGCTAATAATATTGAATCGTTCAAGATATTTTAGAAGATGCTCATTAATAACCTTTTCCATGACTTTCGATATTATTGAAAGCAGTGCAACTGGTCGGTAGTTATTTGGCAAGGTCTTCTTACCTTAACAACGTTTCCTTGATGATCTATTAATTGTCCATTTGATTTCGTTCTCTGTTCACCAGTTGAGTCTGATTTTTTGATAGATATTAAAGCTATCATATTTTCCCTGCATCTTCTCTATCTCTTTACATCTTTCACCATTCCACCTATCTTTAGCTCTTCAAATTTCTTTCTGCATTTGTGTGTAGTCTGCTATATTCTCTTTTGTTACCTAGGTTTTTGTGTAACTGTCTTTCCTCCATTAGTCTTAGAATGTCATCTGTCATCCATTCCTTCCTTTTATGTGTTTGTTCCATAGTTAGATATTTATCCTTTAGCCCCCTTGTTATTTCATTTAACTTTTCCATTTTAGATTGTATGTCTTGGTTTAGCTCTGTATCTCCAAGTTCATTAGTAAGATCTTTAATTATGTTTGTTACATTTTCGTCTTTAAGTCATATATGTCCCCCAGGGCATTGTGAACCGAGTTTATGTCAGCACTGGGATATGTTTTGACAGATACAACACTATTTCTAAAACATTTATTCACTAGAATATTATCTATTTGACTTCTGGTGATATAGTCTGGTGAGTCTAGTGGGAACTTCCACATGTATAATCTTCATGGTGCTAGGTTGAAGAAGGTGTTAGTGATAACATAACCTATTTCTTCACTGAAAATGAATGTTTAGTCTTTTGCCTATGTTGTTTCTTTCACCTAGACCATATAGTCCTAAGGAGATTCCTGACCTACCTCTTTCAATCTTGGCGTTGAAGTCTTCCATTATGACTGTCAAGTCTTGTTTTGGTATTGTGTTTAGAACTTGGGTTATTTCTCTCTCTTTATCTGTAGTGGGGGTATATATTTCTATGACGTTAAGCGGAATAGGTTTATTTGGAGAAGCATTATTCTGTTTGAAATAGGCGTAAAATTTTTGAGGCATCTGTCTGTAGCTTTGTCCACTATAATTCTTACTCCACACTCATGTTTTACTTTCGGCCGATCCTGAATAGTAGTTTGTACTTTTCCATACTATAGTGACCTGAACCTGGCCATCTTACGTTGCTTATTCCCATAATGGATATGCCCAGTCTTTTCATTTTTAGA
The DNA here is from genome assembly GCA_019049505.1 of Pachyrhynchus sulphureomaculatus. Classification (NCBI taxonomy): domain Eukaryota; kingdom Metazoa; phylum Arthropoda; class Insecta; order Coleoptera; family Curculionidae; genus Pachyrhynchus; species Pachyrhynchus sulphureomaculatus. Next base: position 89,805,257 of record CM032451.1, read on the forward strand.
ATCGCATTATGAGTTTTTCCTGCCCGGTATAGAGTTTTTACATTCCAGGTGCATATTTTGATGTTTTTCAACGTGTTCTTTTCTGATTTAGCAGCATTCAAAACTGTCCCCCTGGAGATCCGAGGGACTAGAGATTCTGGAATATTTCGCTCTGAACTTTGCCATCATGATTCCAACTAGGTATATTTAATTTGAATCATTAATGCAATGGTTTACCATTTCCTTCTGCATTCCCATGCCATTGACGATTTATGTAGTTCATCCACCTTTTAGGGCAATTTCTTCTCTGAGGACAAGAGAGTGCCCTATTGCTAGTTTTTAATGTTATATCCATGACTAAACATCCAATAGTATTATTAGGATCCTATTTTTCCAGTTGCAGCTAAATATTTAATAGCCATATATAAAGGGTGTTTTTTTATAGAGGTATAAAACTTTAAGTTGGCAACACTTTTTTAACTGGCGGCCATTTTGTCAGCTGTCAAGTGATTTATGTTTAGTTTGGTTTGGCATTTCAACATGAATAGACTGACGCCTGAACAACGCTTCCAAATTGTGCAAATTTATTTTGAAAATCATGGTTCTGTTCGAAATACGTATCGCGCACTACGTCCATTTTACGGTCAACATAATCGTCCATCAGAGCAATTAATTCGATTAACTATGGAATGTTTTCGCGCCACGTTTACTCTAAATGATAATACGCATCCACAGAGACGTCGTACAATGCGTACAGAAGAAGTCATTGCTCCTGTAGAGCGTAGCGTAGAGGAAGACCCGAATCAGTCTATCCGCGATCGTGCACAGGAATTGGATATGTGTCCATCCACTTTATGGAAGATTTTGAGGAAAGATCTTTGTTTGCGTGCTTACAAAATCCAACACGTGCAACAATTGAAGCCACACGATCACCTAGCAAGGCGTAGATTCGGTGAATGGGCCCAAAACAAGATTGCCGTTGATCCCGATTTTCATAAGCGAATTTTGTTTAGGGATGAAGCTCACTTTTGTTTGAATGGATACGTCAATAAACAAAACTGCCGTATTTGGAGTGATGATAATCCTCAAGTGTATGTTGAGACACCGTTACATCCAGAAAAACTGACTGTTTGGTGTGCTTTATGGGCTGGTGGAATCATTGGTCCGTACTTCTTTAAAAACGATGCTGGTCAGAACGTTACAGTCAATGGTGACCGCTATAGAGCCATGATTACTGACTTTTTCGTTCATCAATTGAACAACCATGATGTGCAGGAGCTGTGGTTTCAACAAGTACGGCGCAACATGTCACACAGCTCGTGCCACAATTGATTTATTGAAGGAAACGTTTGGTAACCGCATAGTTTCACGTTTCGGACCCGTGAATTGGCCTCCAAGATCGTGCGATTTAACGCCGCTAGACTATTTTTTGTGGGGATATGTGAAGTCGCTAGTCTACGCCGATAAGCCCGAAACTATTGACCACTTGGAGGACAACATTCGCCGCGTTATTGCCGATATACGGCCACAAATGTTGGAAAAAGTTATCGAAAATTGGACCCCCAGATTAGACTATGTCCGAGCCAGCCGTGGCGGTCATATGCCAGAAGTCATATTTAAATTATAATGCCAGAAGATTATCTTTTGAATAAAGTAAATTTCATGTCAATTTAAAAAATTCATCTTTGTTTTATTCCATTTCAAAGTTCTATACCTCTATAAAAAACACCCTTTATAATCTTATTTTCCAAGCTGTGCTTTACTCTGAGTTAAAAGATTTGACCATTCACACTGAATAATGCTGAGGTTTGTTGACCACTGGTACCATTGGTTATATGCTTCTTAATCTCTCTTGCTGTTAGGGTTGTATTCTGATTAGGAATGAGAGATAATGTAGTTTACCTATCGATAAGTTTAGCTTATTGCTATATCAATAACCATCATTATATTGAAAACTATCAATACATCAAAAAAAATTCCCTTCCTTAGTTGCAATTGTCCCTTAACGTAGGCTGGCTGATGAGCTTTGATATGGAGTGAAATATGGTAAATACTTTTAATGAAAGTACAAAAACCTATTGACACTTTGGTTCAACAAGTTATTTTATATAAAATTTGCAATGTTTCATGACTGAAATTTATATTTCAACATATAATAGCATACATAACACAAATTTTTCTAGCATTTGAGGAACACAGAATCTTCTTGATGTTTTAAGTATGATCCTGTAGTCAATTAGAGGTTTCCCTGCAGCTACTTTCAACATAAAACATAGTTTTATAAGTAATAATTTTAGTACCCATCATATAAACACCTGACTTAAAAATTACTTTATTTTCCTGTAAGCTTTTGTGAAAATCCAGGCAGAAAGTCTACAAACAGTTGTTTTTTGCCCATAAGTTTACTGAGTAATACCTATGAAACACCTGAACTAACAAGCTTGGAATATGACATCGTTAGATAAATAAGACATTGTTTTATTTCTCTTCACAGCTCTCCGCAAACTCCTTATTACTATCAATGCACTTACTCCTCTTGACTTTCTTCCTCCTTTATGTTGACTTCTTCAAATTTTATTAGATTATAGTCCTTAGCCAATATAGGTAAGCTTATTTCCTCTAGTTTTACTTCACTGAAAAAATCAGAAAATATGGTTTAATCCAGACTAGAAATTACATTAAAATACTGTAAAAGAAATATGTGTGTCAGCTAAATTAATCAATTAGTTTTGAAGGTTTAAAATTGTAAAGCTTTACTAAATATATATTAAAAATAAAAAAATTTTTTATAAAAAAATTAAGAAATGAAAATTTTTTACATCTCAATTAAATTAAGTAAATATATACCTAAACTGTGGAAAAATTACAATCATCTGTTATACAAAACATTTTCGCAGGCAGAGAATTCTTTTACCCAACTAAGGTAGGTATTCATTTAAAAAATGTAGCCCATATAAATGTTTTCAAAAAATGCTTTAAAAAACACTCTAAGACTGTGCATGGTCTGGCCCAGAAATGGTGTTTAAAACACATCATCTTATATTGTACATAATTAATATCTTCCCATCCTGATATCAGCTGTATCCAAACCACAATAGGGGGGTCTCTGTTTAGTTAGAGTTCAAAGGTCTATTACAGTAACTAGGATATTGAAATTACAGAGATTTTTTTTCATCATTTAACTTTTATATACAAGAGATTTGCTAAAACTGATTATTTTAGCTGGTAAAAAAGATGTTTTAAATAAAAACTTGTATTTTTTATTATTTAATGTTTGCCATCTTCTTGTACTGGTTACTGATTACTAGTTAAAAGATTGTCAAGTGTCATAAAACCCTTTTTCCTAGTATTTTAGGAAGAAAATAATATTTTATTACAAAAGAAATACCCTGGAAGGAGTTGTCACAAATATTTGAACTTTCTCATATGTAGCCTGAAGCCCATAATAAACTACTAAAGAAAATATTGTTACTCCCACTATCAGAAGCAATCAAGTCAATGAGTGGTATATTTTCTTATAGCTAGGTGAGTATATATAATAAATTTAAATTTTTTTTACAAAATTACTTTTTTGAATCCATGGTATCTAAACTGACCTTATTCCAACTTCCTATAACTTTTAATATTCTTACCTCTCTTGGTCATCTGCATATTTCACACTAACCTGTTCAAATTTTATTAAATTACAATTCTCGGAAAATGTGCCATTGCTTATCATCTCCTGCTTCACTTCGCTAAAAAACACTATGGATAGGTTTAATTTGCGATGGAAATAGAAGTTAAATTAATGCACCATGAAAGGAACATGTAAATAATTTAAACTAAGTGTAATTTTACACACACACACACACACACACACAGCTTTTACAAAATATAACTAACCTTTTTTTAATAATAATTAATGTAATTACCTTTTGTTATCATCTTCTGCCTTTATGTGGGCCAGCTCAGATTCTATTAAATTACAGTCTTCGAACAACGTGCCACGGCTCATTTTTTCCTGCTTCTTTGCACTAAGACCAAAAATCATAAAAAATAGGGTTTAATTTATAGAAAACGAATATCAAGAATAATTAAAAGCCCAGTTTAAATTCAAGTAAACAATATTAAATCAAAGGGTTAACAAATAAAGACAGCTGCAAACATATTAGTGAGGTTAGATTCAGAAGTTAAGAATCCTCTTTTTTTTGTCTGGTTATTAGTTAATATTCCGTGCACAAATAGTTGAGGGTTCCAAGTAGTATAGCGTAATTTGTTGGTATAATACATATTAGTAAAAAACATTTGTAATTAACATTTTTCAACACTGTAAACAAAACTCTCGGACATATATAACAACCCCAATTAGAACATAAAATTAATCCTACCCTGGTAGCCAGCGTTGCACTACAAAAACTTGGTCATTTGTCGTTTGGAGTCAATTTGACGCCAAGTTTACGGTAAGTTTTTGGTGAGCAACATTTGGATACAAGTTGTAAGCAAACTTGTACTACAATATGTACTCCAACTTTTGTACAAGTTCACTCCAATAACTTGTACACTTTTTTGTAGTCAAGTTGTACTCAAATTGCATAGGAATTTACTGCCACCTTCACTACAACCTTGCCTTCTCCAACTTTTTTTCTTCAAATTGTCTGCGAATTCCGGCCCTAGAGTTTATAAAAGTTGGATTCAGCATGGCTATCAGGGTAGTTAACAGACAATTAATTCTTTAGCTTACAGTGTTGTAAAATGTTGGTCAAATTGATGAGCGAAAAGACAATTCAGAACTGCCAATAAAATGAAAAGATAAACCATTACCAGCTCACCAAAGATGAGAGTTGTGATTGTTCGTAATACTTTATATTGTTCAAAATTTGACAAATATGTTTTCATTTTAAAATACACCAAAGATTATAAAAATTTTAAGAAGGTTATCTTAGACTAATTATAAAATCAAAGAAACCTTTAGTGTTGTGGAAACTTAATATTTTTCAAAGTTTTTAGTAAGATTCAAAAATACCCAAATTAAAAAAAAAAATGTGGAGCATCTGACTCCAGAAAAATATATTTGTTATCGGATGTCTCTCAAGTCTTGTTGACACCTCGGTTATCATTACAGCCTACTATGGCTGGAGCCAAGCACTCGCAGGAGCAAGAATATTTTGGCTGCAACGAAAAATGACACGCATAATGACAGGCTTCAAAAAACAAGAAATAATTCTCCGTATTTTTGCCATAGAAATATTAGAATAGAGGAGGTAATTTCTCGCGAGAACCATGGCACTCATTCTATCTCTCTTACTCGGCCCACGTCCACAACACTCTCGCACGGATACGCACTCTAAGTTATTGTTGTTGGCGTGCGTACCCGTGCAAGAGTGGTGTGGGGCGTGCGCCGAGTAAGAGAGACAGAATGATTCATCTTAGTTCCTTCTCTTTTTAACGACTATACGCTTTCACTTTCAGCACTTACCTTCAATGTATATCTACAAATGCCTACTTTTTGCATATGACATCGTATAAACTTCTTTGAAGCTACAACAGTCCATAATCACAATAGAAGACAGAAAAATTACTATGGAACTAAATATTTTATACTAAATTCAAATAAATTTGGTCATAACTACTTTTATATCACGTTTTACAAGAAACTGCATATATCAGATTGTTGCATTTCTGTTGCGGCAAGCATTTTACAGTGTGGAGAAGTATCACATTAGCACTGTAGATCCTTAGTATTAGCTGGGTTTCTGTAATGCTTCCTGCCTGGCATGTGTTACTAGTAAGTTAAAAATTGTTGTACCGGATTTTTTCATATAAATATGGTAAATATAATATTTATATTTGTCATATTAGCTTGACTGATATTTTTGTATTGTAGTATAAACACCTTCTGTAATAACACGAATAAATATATTGAACTGATATCTTTACTTACAAAAAAATATAGATTAGGGCTATTAAAAGTGTACAGTTACATAATAAACGTCATCAGATGAAAACGATACAGTTATATTTGAATCTATGACTAGGTGTTAGATTTTAGAGGTGCACCGTAGGTAGGGGTTCTTCTCTTGCGAAAAATTCCGCCTCCTTTGCTCATTGATTTTTTAGTTTACTGTGCTGAGAGGTGTCTAAACTTTGAGAGTTCCAGTGCAAGAGAGTTATTTATCAAGGAGCTTCTCTACCTGAATGTTGTTTGATCCCTTCCCCCTCTAGAAGCAGCCTTGCCTTTAGTGTTCCCTTGTTTCTTTACAGAAATGCCACTTAAGTTGGCTACGCCACTAATTAAATATATATATATATATATATATATATATATATATATATATATATATATATATATATATATATATATATATATATATATATCTATAATATATATAAAATGCAACGTCTCTCTGTCTGTCTGTCTGTCCGTTAGTGACCTTATCGCTGGAGAACCACTTATCCGATTTACGTACTTTTTTTTCTAAAACATACATATGTTCTCTGGCCAGGTTATAGGCTATATTTTATTACGATATGTACCATAAGAAATGAGTAGTGACGTAAAATAGGGAATGATGTCGGAAAAAAAGTTCGCCGCTAGCGCGTTGCGTTGCAATACACTGCCTAAACCATTAAATATGGAAAAATATTATGTAGCAGAGAATATCTATAATCTATAATCTGTAATATATATAAAATGCAATGTCTCTCTGTCTGTCTGTCTGTCCATTAGTGCGTTTATCCCGCGAAAACCACTTATTCGATTTATGTGTCTTTTTTTAAATTCATACATATATTCTTTGGCCAGGTTACATAATAATAATAATAATCTATATCTATAATATATATAAAATGCAACGACTCTCTGTCTGTCTGTCTGTCCATTAGTGCGCTTATCCCTCGAGATCCACTTATCCGATTTACGTGATTTTTTAAATTCATACATATGTTCTCTGACCAGGTTATAGATATATATTTTATTACATCTATAATATATATAAAATGTAACGTATATCTGTCTGTTTGTCCGTTTGTGCGCTTATCACTTGAGAACCGCTTATCCGATTTACGTGCTTTTTTTGTTAAACATACATATGTTCTCTGGCCAGGTTATAGGATATATTTTATTACGTTAGGTGACATAAAGAATAAGCAGTGACGATAATAGTGAATCAAGTCGGAGAAAAGTTTGCCACTAGCGCGTTCTCTTACAATACACTGCCTAAAGCATTAAATATGGAACAATATCATGTAGCAAAGAATATAATATATATAAAATGCAACGTCGCTCTGTCTGTGTGTCTGTCCGTTAGTGCGCTTATCACTCGAGAACCCCTTATCCGATTTACGTGTTTTTTTTTAATTCATACATTTGTTCTCTGGCCAGGTTATCTATAATCTTCTATCTAGAATATATATATATATATATATATATATATATATATATATATATATATATATATATATATATATATAAAATGCAACGTCTTTCTGACTGTCCGTCTGTCCGTTAGTGCGCTTATCACTTGAGAACCACTTATCCGATTTACGTGTTTTTATAAATTTAAACATATGTTCTATATAATTCGATATAAGCCTAGATAATGGGAGATAAGGAGAAATAATAGGAGATAAGTTGAGATAAAGCTCGATAATGGGAGATAAGGTGAGATAATGGGAGATAAATATAAATAATGGGAGATAAGGAGAAATAATGGGAGATAAGCAAAGATAAGTCTAGATAATGGGAGTTATGGTGAGATAATGGGAGATAAGGAGAAATAATGGGAGATAAGGAGAAATATTGAGAGATAAGTCGAGATAAGCCTAGATAAGGAGAAATAATGGGAGATAAGGAGAAATATTGAGAGATAAGTCGAGATAAGCCTAGATAATGGGAGATAAGGTGAGATAATGGGAGATAAGGAGAAATAATGGGAGATAAGGAGAAATAATGGGAGATAAGGAGAAATAATGGGAGATGGGCAGAGTTAAGCCTAGATAATCGAAATTATGTAGAGATAATGGGAGATAAGGAGAAATATTGAGAGATAAGGGGAAATAATGGGAGATATTTTATTACGTTGGGTAAATTAAGGAATAAGCAGTGACGATAGTAGTGAATCAAGGCCACGCGAGCGGAGCCGCGGGCCCGGCTAGTATATATATATATATATATATATATATATATATATATATATATATATATATATATATATATATATATATATATATCTGGAAAGGGAGCCGAGGAATGGAAATCGGGCGCGGAGAGAGGCATGGAATTCTTCATCGTGAATAATTATTTTTGTAATTTTTTTTAAGTTAACATGTTTTTTTCCTCAATATAGCAGTGAAAGCTTTTTGGAGTACATATTTTGAAGAAAAAATCATTTTAATATATAAAAAAACAGTAGTACAAGTAAAACCCGATTTAAAAATATCTAAAAACAAAGTTTTGGGCCGCATAAAATGCTGAAATACCCTTATGTGAGACGTCGAGATACGGGCTAAATTTTTGCCTTTAGGCTGTCGTACAATTACTAATTGACTTTAAAGGCGTGTTTGCTGCACAAAAATTAACACTTATCTAATTATACTTAGACGTTTGGGGCACGGTTTTGAGTATAAGTCACATTCCGGAATAAACCATTTTCAAGGAGTGAATTTAGCAAAAATTATATTTTTGAAAATAACCATCACCCAAACGACACACGTCCCTATATAGATTCGTGTTTCCTTTTTAATTGTTTGTAAGATCTTTTATAACATCACAAAAAACTCGAACTTATGATGTGTGTGTAGAGCCTAAATAATGTAATACCTTTTTTATAAGAAATTTTGAAATTGTCACAGCCTATAAACAAAGGTCCGATGCCGATACAGTCAACGTTACCCTAGTAAAGGTAATCAGAGATTAAAATAACTTGGCGCGGTTATCACACCTATAAAATAATGAATATAACTTCCTTTGTGCAATTTATCATACTAACTAATAAAGCACCTTTAGAGTTCTGTAAGTGAGCATAGGTAACTCCAAGGACGATCGGTTACTAGATGTAACTAAACGTTTATAACTTATCGCAGGAAAATGTCCGAAGACCATAAAACGTGTGTCAATAAACGTTCAAACGACGCCTTTTTTTTAATTTTAAGTCAATCTGATGAAGGCTGAAGTTGATTCTTTACAAACTCCGTAAATCGTATAAGAAATATCCAGGCATTATTTACGTACTGAATAGGAGGTTTATTAAGAATTGCAATTGACATTTAACAAACTGGCCGTCTACTTCGGCTCTCAAAAATGTAATGAATTATGAAAATGCATACCTCAAACATTCGTTACACAAAAACATAATCTTAATATAATATATAGCCAAACCTGTCACATAAAAATACTCCTAAGAGTCTGGCAATTTGAGACATGTCAATAAAGCTAGAGCCGCATCTGCGCCTATCGTCGCGAAGCAATGCGTGCCGAAGCTTCGTACGTTTTGTACACTAAAAAGTTATCGCGATAAAGCTGTGGTCATATTAGCGGCTTCGGTATTTTACGTGAACTATCGTGCAATAATCCAAGATGGCCGATATCATTTCCAGGCGTTTAACTATGGACGACGAGTTTCTTTACTTTTACATGTGTGCTAACAATTACATAATGCATTTATTAAAATCTAAAAAGAAACCTAAACAGAGAAGATTGTGGATGACAACAATACTCAGAAATCGAACACAGTAAGTACTTTTGACTCTTTGTTAGTTCACCATCTTTGCCTACATGTACCATGCAGATAATGATAATTATTTCATTTTCATCTTTTCAGATCGTCAATTGACAGACAATTTTCTGAATTACGGGCTAATAATGCTGGACAATTCTTTAATCAATTCCGGCCAAATTACGATTAGCAATAACTCTTCGGTTTCTGGCTACCGGGGATACTTTTCGAAGTCTTCACTACCTGTTTAAGGTATCACACCAGCAAATATCAGAAATCGTAGCAGATGTGTGTGAAGCGCTGAATGCGAATCTTAAATGGGTGGTGCAACTACCTTCGAATCAAGAAAATTGGCTGGCTGTGGAACATGAATTCAAGGACATTTTTCCTCATTGTATTGGGGCAATAGACGGCAAACATGTGCAAATTACATCACCACATTTCAGTGGCACTACATATTTCAACTACAAACATACATTTAGTATTGTTCTAATGGCTCTTGTTGACAAAGATTTCTGCTTTTTATTTGCTGACATCGGTTGTCAAGGAAGAATAAGCGACGGCGGAGTCTTCAGAGAATGTCTCCTGAATAAGAAAATTCAAGAATGTGATCTTGATATTCCTTCGCCATATCCACTTCCTGGTAGACCACAACAAGATATGCCGTACGTATTTGTAGCTGATAATGCGTTTCCCTTGACTATGAATATTATGAAGCCATATCCTGGTGACCACCCAGAAGGCAGTCCTAAAAGAATATTTATTCGCAATCTGTCCAAGGTACGCATTGTAGTAGAAAATGCTTTTGGTGTGATGTCAGCTATTTTTCGTGTACTTCGAAAACCTATTTGTCTGGAACCAGCAAAACCATCGAAATTGGTGATGACATGTGTTTTGCTTCACAATTTCTTACGAAAAAGTAAAACCTCCAGATTAATATACAATCCTCATGGTTATACAGTCAGATTTGAAAATGGAGAAATAATACGTGGGTCCTGGAGAGATGAGGAACGAAGTTCTAATGGGGCACTTGTTGATCTGGGTCCAGTTGCAAGAAGATCCTCCTTAACTCCATTACAAATAAGAGATAAGTTTGCTAAATATTACAGTACATTGTAATTTGTAAATATTAAAAGGTATTGACAAATAAAAATAATTATGTTCTAACAATGTTTTATTATTTATTAAAAGTAGTGCACATTTTTGTATTCACTTAATTCTTGCTCTGAATCGACTCTTGTTCTGAATTAATGTTATCATCAATTATATTATAATAAGCTTCAGCTAATATATCTTTACCAGGATGTATAATTTTATGCGATACAATATTTATCTTCTTTTGGTTATGTTGTGACATAGACAATGGCTGTTGTGAGTGCACTGAAATTAAGTTACTTGGCAAAGATTGGATTTGTGCTGATGGATGAACTGGTTGAGAGGATGGTTGTTGGGACTGTAAAAATACCATTTCATGGTCAGATAGGGCTACTGACTGTCTCGATTGTATGGTATGTGGGTTTGGTGATGATGGATGAATTGCGAATGGTGATTTTGGCGAACTTAAAACCATATCGTGGTTTGATTGTAACGACGAACTATAAGACGAGGCTACCGATGCCTCTCGTTCTTGGGCTTTGGCGGACATTATTTCCTGAAAAACTAAATTATCAATATTGTGCATTAAAATTATTCTTCGTTCTTCATCTATTTTTTTTAAATTTTTCAGATAAAAGCTGTGCATATAAGTCGCATTCGTGCACCTTCTCGGGTTTGTTTAAAGCTGCTCTTTCTTTAATTATTGTGTAGGCCTCATCCATTTGTTTTTTTTTGCATCTAGTAGGTCTGGCATGCACTGTTGCCGTCTCTTCTTAATCGACGTAGTGTCCACAGTTTGGTTTCTTTCGGTGCTACTAGAAGATTCATCAGCAATACCAGCTTTTTCGATTGGTTCCTGAAATTATAAAATAAAATCCAATGTAAGTAAATTCAATAATTAAATTAATTGGCTGATTAAAATTTGAAAAAAAAACGAATAAAAATAATAAGTGATAATTAATTGGGCATTTGTTTGTTGTTCAAATAAATATTTAAAAAAATCACGAAATAAAACAAAACTATCTAGCAAATACTAAAAATATCTATCTATCTAGAGAACTATCATAACCTATTAAATTATAAATACACCACATTTAAAAGAATAGGCGTTACCTACCTCAGTATTTATTGTAGCAGAGCACTCATAAATAGGCGCCAGAAAACTGTTCATTGCAGAAAATGCAAACCAATTAGTTTTGTACGATTCTTCGGTTCCCATTCCAGATTTTTTTACTACTTTTAATTTTATTGAGATGAATTCTGTAATACGCCATCAAAGAATCCCTCTTCTTCTTCAATTCTTCGATACTCGTTGAGTTTTCGTAACTTAAATTGCTTTTCAAACGACGCCATGCATCGGCCACCAAATGTTTTTTTTTGTGATTTACATTTTTTGGATCCCATATGATGGGCTCAGTTTCATAATGATGTAAAAATTCTAACACAATTTCATCGTTCCACTCCATATTTATTTATTAACTTGAGCCACCCGCACACGTCTGAACAAATCGAAAACAACCGCCGAAATGAACAACGCTAGTCTGACCACGCAGCGCGATATGTTAGCGCGCTAAAACCCTTTGATATACCGCCTACCGCGCGATAACGCACACGCAGCCCGAATGTTCGCGACGATAGCCGATAATGGCCGGTCACATCTGCGAGTATCGTGTCATAGCACGAAGCTTCGTGGCGATACACGCAGGTGCGGCCCTAACATAACAGTAACTTAAATATAATTTAATCTAGGTAACATAAACAAGCCAGTCTGTCCGAGGGCATTGGTAATTAATTTATATTTTACTTCTCACGTTGCATTTTTCTATACAGAGGCGGAGACGATGTCGTTTACAATTGTTTCAACAATTTTGCCATTCTAAAGCTGATTTTGCATGAACGATTTTGTTTTCAATTTATTGATAAAAAAATTGAAAGATTCATTCATCCAGAAATTGTAATCTTGTTAAACCTTTACATGAACTGTATTTTAAAAACAAATTTTTAAAAATACCAAATTTTAAATTGTGGTTGGCATCTCCGCGTACAACAGTTTTGAGATTATGAGTATCTACTAAAACTGTTATTTTGGCATTGTGTACTTCACTTTTTTAAAAACCTCTCCCAATATAGTGTTTATAAAATTTTTTTATTAAAAATTCTCACTGAAATAATATAATAGTACTCAATCCGGTGGAGATAAATTATAATTATAAAACAAAACCCGTGCCATCAAATTCCATTAGCGTATTCGGTATACTATATTCGATTGATGAGACTCGGATTGATCAGAATCACTGTATGACCCTACACTGCCTATATTGTATTACATCTTTTCTTTCTCAGGCTTAAATCTGTTCAAAATTAGCTGACCGTGATAAACTTGAATGGTCTAAATCGAATGTTGTTCTATTTAAGAATTTTAATTCAGGATTATAAAGATACGACTTATACAAGTAATATGCATTTTAAAATTTTAAGACGTTTCAAATTATTAGTCAACAGTTATATAGAATATATAGGCGCAAGTGGTTTATTTTAGTGATTAATATAACCTGTGAAAAAATCTTAAACCGAAAGGACACCTTGTACATTCTGGATTTAAAAGTTGCAAGCGCCTTTAACAACTCATGTACAACTCTCTATTGTAGGCATAGTTAAGAATAATTTATTATTATTATTTAAAGATTTTTATATGTATATAAATAATTTTAAAGAACCAATAACTAAGAACGTAGATCATATTTATGGGGAATTAGGCTAAAGTCAATTTGGCTAGGTAACACATACAGTTCTTATTTAATAATATATTGTACATTATTCCATTGTATTCTACTTATTTCATTTCTGCTCTGTCACGTTTTAAACATAATGTAGAATTTAATTTAGTTTGATGCTCCTGCAACCTTATATATCAGTTAGGTAAGTCGACAAGCAACAGTAACCTGATCTATGATTTTGGATTATTTAGATAATGTCAACTGGAATCACTCAGTATTAGTGGAGATATTGTAAATAAATTCTAAATAGCTACTCTATGAAGTACATTAAAATACATGAAAAACTTTTTAATTAAATTTTTGTTGTCTAATTACTTCGATCTAACTTCACCAGCCACTTTTTCAAAAATGATATTAAACTGTTACACCAAGGTAAATAAAAACATTTTTGGAAGTTCGGTTGCAAAAGACCGGAGGTGCTGAGTCGTGCAAAAGTTAATATTTGAGTCTCTTTTATTATATTTAAGCATTTGACTATACTAGTCAACTCTTTTTTTTTGTTTTGTGCATTTGTATTTTTAATTTTAACTTTTTTACTTTTAAGTGGCACTAGGAGGAAAAGAGCGTCTTATCTTGACTTTTTGTGACACCAAAGATCCAGAAAGTAGTGTGTGTGATTATATATATATATATATATATATATATATATATATATATATATATATATACATATATACATATATATATATATATATATATATATATATATATATATATATATATATATATATGTATATATATATATATATATATATATATATATATATATATACATATATATATATATATATATATATATATATATATATATATATATATACATATATATATATATATATATATATATATATATATATATATATATATATATACATATATATTTATATATATATATATATATATATATATATATATATATATATATATATATATATATATATATATATATATATAGTGGCGAACAAAAGTATGGAAACATTTAAATTCCCATCTCTAATCTTAACATTTAAACGGTTTATAATTACAATATTTATTTATTAGTCATGTACATACTAATGTTAGGGCCGCACCTCCGTGTATCGCCACGAAGCTTCGTGCTATGACACGATACTGGCAGATGTGACCGGCCATTATCGGCTATCGTCGCGAACATTCGGGCTGCGTGTGCGTTATCGCGCGGTAGGCGGTATATCAAAGGGTTTTAGCGCGCTAACATATCGCGCTGCGTGGTCAGACTAGCGTTGTTCATTTCGGCGGTTGTTTTCGATTTGTTCAGACGTGTGCGGGTGGCTCAAGTTAATAAATAAATATGGAGTGGAGCGATGAAATGGTGTTAGAATTTTTACATCATTATGAAACTGAGCCCATCATATGGGATCCAAAAAATGTAAATCACAAAAAAAAACATTTGGTGGCCGATGCATGGCGTCGTTTGAAAAGCAATTTAAGTTACGAAAACTCAACGAGTATCGAAAAATTGAAGAAGAACAGGGATTCTTTGATGGCGTATTACAGAATTCATCTCAATAAAATTAAAAGTAGTAAAAAATCTGGAATGGGAACCGAAGAATCGTACAAAACTAATTGGTTTGCATTTTCTGCAATGAACAGTTTTCTGGCGCCTATTTATGAGTGCTCTGCTACAATAAATACTGAGGTAGGTAACGCTTATTCTTTTAAATGTGGTGTATTTATAATTTAATAGGTTATGATAGTTCTCTAGATAGATAGATATTTTTAGTATTTGCTAGATAGTTTTGTTTTATTTCGTGATTTTTTTTAAATATTTATTTGAACAACAAACAAATGCCCAATTAATTATCACTTATTATTTTTATTCGTTTTTTTTTCAAATTTTAATCAGCCAATTAATTTAATTATTGAATTTACTTACATTGGATTTTATTTTATAATTTCAGGAACCAATCGAAAAAGCTGGTATTGCTGATGAATCTTCTAGTAGCACCGAAAGAAACCAAACTGTGGACACTACGTCGATTAAGAAGAGACGGCAACAGTGCATGCCAGACCTACTAGATGCAAAAAAACAAATGGATGAGGCCTACACAATAATTAAAGAAAGAGCAGCTTTAAACAAACCCGAGAAGGTGCACGAATGCGACTTATATGCACAGCTTTTATCTGAAAAATTTAAAAAAATAGATGAAGAACGAAGAATAATTTTAATGCACAATATTGATAATTTAGTTTTTCAGGAAATAATGTCCGCCAAAGCCCAAGAACGAGCGGCATCGGTAGCCTCGTCTTATAGTTCGTCGTTACAATCAAACCACGATATGGTTTTAAGTTCGCCAAAATCACCATTCGCAATTCATCCATCATCACCAAACCCACATACCATACAATCGAGACAGTCAGTAGCCCTATCTGACCATGAAATGGTATTTTTACAGTCCCAACAACCATCCTCTCAACCAGTTCATCCATCAGCACAAATCCAATCTTTGCCAAGTAACTTAATTTCAGTGCACTCACAACAGCCATTGTCTATGTCACAACATAACCAAAAGAAGATAAATATTGTATCGCATAAAATTATACATCCTGGTAAAGATATATTAGCTGAAGCTTATTATAATATAATTGATGATAACATTAATTCAGAACAAGAGTCGATTCAGAGCAAGAATTAAGTGAATACAAAAATGTGCACTACTTTTAATAAATAATAAAACATTGTTAGAACATAATTATTTTTATTTGTCAATACCTTTTAATATTTACAAATTACAATGTACTGTAATATTTAGCAAACTTATCTCTTATTTGTAATGGAGTTAAGGAGGATCTTCTTGCAACTGGACCCAGATCAACAAGTGCCCCATTAGAACTTCGTTCCTCATCTCTCCAGGACCCACGTATTATTTCTCCATTTTCAAATCTGACTGTATAACCATGAGGATTGTATATTAATCTGGAGGTTTTACTTTTTCGTAAGAAATTGTGAAGCAAAACACATGTCATCACCAATTTCGATGGTTTTGCTGGTTCCAGACAAATAGGTTTTCGAAGTACAACGAAAAATAGCTGACATCACACCAAAAGCATTTTCTACTACAATGCGTACCTTGGACAGATTGCGAATAAATATTCTTTTAGGACTGCCTTCTGGGTGGTCACCAGGATATGGCTTCATAATATTCATAGTCAAGGGAAAACGCATTATCAGCTACAAATACGTACGGCATATCTTGTTGTGGTCTACCAGGAAGTGGATATGGCGAAGGAATATCAAGATCACATTCTTGAATTTTCTTATTCAGGAGACATTCTCTGAAGACTCCGCCGTCGCTTATTCTTCCTTGACAACCGATGTCAGCAAATAAAAAGCAGAAATCTTTGTCAACAAGAGCCATTAGAACAATACTAAATGTATGTTTGTAGTTGAAATATGTAGTGCCACTGAAATGTGGTGATGTAAGTTGCACATGTTTGCCGTCTATTGCCCCAATACAATGAGGAAAAATGTCCTTGAATTCATGTTCCACAGCCAGCCAATTTTCTTGATTCGAAGGTAGTTGCACCACCCATTTAAGATTCGCATTCAGCGCTTCACACACATCTGCTACGATTTCTGATATTTGCTGGTGTGATACCTTAAACAGGTAGTGAAGACTTCGAAAAGTATCCCCGGTAGCCAGAAACCGAAGAGTTATTGCTAATCGTAATTTGGCCGGAATTGATTTTCTAAATTTTGTATCCTTTTTTGCAATAAATGGGCCAATTTCATTAAGCAAATATTCAAAATCAATTTCCGACATGCGAAAAAATTAAAGAATTGTCCAGCATTATCAGCCCGTAATTCAGAAAATTATCTGTCAATTGACGATCTGAAAAGATGAAAATGAAATAATTATCATTATCTGCATGGTACATGTAGGCAAAGATCGTGAGCTAACAAAGAGTCAAAAGTACTTACTGTGTTCGATTTCTGAGTATTGTTGTCATCCACAATCTTCTCTGTTTAGGTTTCTTTTTAGATTTTAATAAATGCATTATGTAATTGTTAGCACACATGTAAAAGTAAAGAAAACTCGTCGTCCATAGTTAAACGCCTGGAAATGATATCGGCCATCTTGGATTATTGCACGATAGTTCACGTAAAATACCGAAGCCGCTAATATGACCACAGCTTTATCGCGATAACTTTTTAGTGTACAAAACGTACGAAGCTTCGGCACGCATTGCTTCGCGACGATAGGCGCAGATGCGGCTCTAGCTTAACAAACATTTTGAAGACTAAAACAGTTATTGGTTATTAGAAAATGAGCCTAGTTTATAAAATAAAAATTCCACTAAGACATCGAAAATATTTAATATTTAGTGGGATATCCTTTTGCGTCAATCACTGCTTGACATCTTCTGCCCATAGAGTCAATAAGCCTAGCACAAAAATCGGGTGGTATTTTTCCCATTCTTGTTTTAATGCGATTCAAAGTTCGTCCCGGTTTTTTATATTTCTTTCCCTACTTTGTTTATCCAGACAATGCCAAAGATTCTCTGTCGGGTTCAAATCAGGTGATTGTGAAGGCCAGAGCATCACCCGAATCCTTTGTTCAGAAAACCAATTCTTGGAAAATAAAGACGCCAAACACGAAAATAATATACAGAAAAAATGCTGTCAAATCTAAAATAATAAAAAGATCGTCTTCTAATCTAATTCCTAGTAAAAACGCCCCGACTAACCAAAAGCTGTTTAATAGTAACTTTGCACTTTGAAGGGAGTAGCAACTTTATAACGGTGGGTATTTTATTTTAGAAAAGAATTGCCTAATTCTTCTGTATCTCCAATAATTTGGTACTAACTTTTTTTTATTGTCCGTAGAATAGGTATGAATGCTACTACGTGTCTTATAACCTAAATGAGGTCGTACATACATATATTCCTCAGAATACATACACACGCAGAGTTAGTGTGCTAAACGCTTATCTGCAAGGTCCGTTTGCAAGCAGTCTAATTGCTCTTCGCTGCATTTGAAAAATTCTGCTGGGACAACTATTGTACCTTCAAATTAATATTACGGCTATATATAGTTTGTTGAAAATTAATCCAAATTTATATATATATATATATATATATATATATATATATATATATATATATATATATATATATATATATACAGTAATACCCCGCTTAGCGCGACCCCGTTACGCGCGGTTTCACTATAACGCGAATTTCAAATTTCGCGCTCATGTAGTCATTAACTTCTCTATGGTCGCGGGGGGATCCCCGCTTTCTCTGAATATTCTCTTTGAAGAATTGGGAATTCCCTGTCCTTCGACTTTGTTCTATGGGGATTTCCTCGTTCGTTCGTTTCGTGTGTTCATTTGTTCCGTAATGTTAGTTCGGTCGGCTGGCAGTTTTGTTTTAATATTTATTGGAGATACATACATACATAATTTAACCCTACGTTAAAAATGCCGCCTGTAAAGAAAAAAGAGCGTAAAAGCGTCACTTTGGAATTGAAGATGAAAGTGTTAAGAAGAATGGAAAATGGAGGCAAAGCAACAATTGTTGGGAGAGATTTTGGACTCTCAGAATCGACTGTGAGAACGATTTATAAAAATCGGGAAAAAATTAAAATCTCCAGCGAAGGTTCAACACCTATAAGTGCTACAAAACTTTCTCGTTCGAGATCATCTATCTTAGAAAGAATGGAGAAATTACTGTCAGTCTGGATCGAAGATTTGAATAAGAAGAACACACCACTAAGTCAAGATCTCATATGCACAAAAGCAAAATCTTTGTATGAGATGCTGAAAACAAAAGAAGGAGAAGGGGAGTGCCACTCCGACTTTTGCTGCCAGCAGAGGCTGGTTCCATCGGTTCAAGCAGCGTTCTAATCTTCACAATATCCACATAACAGGCGAGGCGGCCAGCGCGGACATTCAAGCTGCAGCTGAGTTTCCAGACAAGTTTCAAGACTTCGTTAGACGAGAGAAAATTCCTGCTTGTCTCATCTTCAATGTTGATGAGACCGCACTTTACTGGAAAAAAATGCCATCTCGAACATTCATTTCTAAGGAAGAACGTCAAGCCAGTGGTTTCAAAGCTGCGAAAGATCGACTAACACTTCTGCTGGGTGGTAATGCCACTGGTGATTTCAAACTGAAACCTTTACTAGTGTACCATTCAGAAACACCCCGTGCAATGCGAGGCACAGACAAGACAAGTCTACCAGTTGTGTGGCGATCAAACAGAAAGGCGTGGGTTACACGGGAAATTTTTCAAGAATGGTATTCTAATAGTTTTTGCCCATCAGTCAAATCATACTGTGACAGAAATGGGCTTGAACCTAAAGTTATATTACTCTTAGACAATGCCCCAGGACATCCAACCTCACTTGATACGCCCAGAGACTTAAAAGTGTACGTAAAGTTCCTTCCACCAAACACTACGTCAATATTACAACCTATGGACCAGGGAGCAATAGCAAACTTCAAAGCTTATTACCATCGCCGCACTTTTAGCCAACTAATTCATGAAACTGACGGGGAAGGAAGACAGTCTATGCGAGAGTGGTGGAAGTCATACAACATTATGAAGTCTATTCACAACATAGAAGAGGCTTGGAAGGAAGTTAAAATGAGTTGTATGAATGGGGTGTGGCGTAATCTTTGGCCAGATGTAGTGGAAGCACCTAGAAGAATTGTCCAGATGCAGAGACAAGTGCTTGAAGACATTGCTGCAATGATTGAGGGGTCTGAACTTGAAGATGTCACGGTAGAAGATCTCGTAGAACTTGTAGCAACGCACGACGATCCTATTAGCAATGAAGATCTGATCGAGTTACAGAATAATCCTATCTACGATGAGGAAGAACAAGTAGAAGAGAAAGTTTTATCTTCAGGGGAAATACAAAATGCACTTTCAAAAATTTATTCAGGTTTGGACATATTGCAGAGTATAGACAATAATGATGACCGTGTCTTGACCGTGTGTCAAACAATTAAAAACAGTGTTGGGTGTTATGAACGTATTTTACAAGAACGTAAACAAAACGTTACCCAAAAGACAATAGATGTATTTTTCCGTAAAAAATAAGAGTATGTATTGCATAAAGTGTTCTTAGAATTAAAGTGATTGATTAAAATGATTTGTATTTTTTTGTATTAAATTTTGACTATGTTTAATCATAAACCTCGATATACGCGAATTTCAGTTAACGCGATTTTTTTCGGAACGTATCCCTCGCGTAAAGCGGGGTATTACTGTATATATATATAATAAGTTATTAATCCTAGATTTACACAGAATACTAACTGATTCCAAATTAACAAGTTTTTTTTCCAAAATCAAATTATTAAATATTAATATACTTGCACTATTAAGAGAAATAAGAACAAGATTACTTTTCAGTTGATCAAAGAAATCTCTAAGCATACTTACATTCAGCTCGCTTCCCTTTTTTTACACTTTGACTGTATACAAGAATAATAAGTCTTCTTTTGAAGTTTCCCGAAACTAGGCATCATTCAGTATTTCCTCTTAGAGAGCATGTTTTATTAAGCTGATGGATATGTCGGTCAAGTAGCTTTTTGTGAAAAGTAGTATGACACCACTTACACAACCTGATAAAATTATTTCAACAACACCTGTTGGAAAACCTAACTTATTAGCTGAACTCTTTCCTTCACAGTCTACTGTTGATTCTCAGGGAAAAATACCACCCAACATTGCCAATGTTGGCGATATTTTTCGCGGCGGTGGTTCATAGAGTGCATTATAAAACGTATTTTAATGAGGCTAAATACCAGAACAGCTTTTGGCGCTCATGGAATACCTGCTACCGCACTCAAAAAATGCACGAGCAAACTAACATCAATTCTGTAGACTGTTCAACTTATCCTATACAAAAAGAATATTTCTTTCCTACTGGAAATACGCTACAGTTCAGCTGATACCTGAAAAGTATAAAAAAGCTATCAATCAGCATCTTTTAAAATATTTGGATTCGATATTATTGGTGACCATCAATATGGCGTTCGTAAGCAATAGTCAGCGAGAGATCTTCTAACTTACGTCACATATATTTGGAACAACGCAATTGAATACTTTGGAGAATCTCGAGCAATTGCACTTGGTGTATCAGACATTCCACCGTGCTTTGCATGACTGAAAAGTTTTGTCTATGGCTATGGCTTTCGCGTTTCCCCAAAAAGCGTTTTTACAAGTGACACAAGATGGTCTCGTTCTAATATCTTCACTGTCAAGCCCGTGGTGCCTCAAGACTACTATACTACCTTCAACGCTCGAACATGAGGAGAGTAGTTTATTAATGCTAGAAATCAGAGAATGCGATTTTTACGAAATCGATAATAAAAATTCTCTTAAAACTTTCTATAACTGTCTGTTACTTTCACTTGGGCTATCACTTAGCTCAAAGGGGATTATTTTATAGTTATCTTTTTAGTTATTTTCAGCTGAGAGCCTTAACTACGATAATTGCCTAACTGAATATGTATTTTCTTATTAATTCCTTTATAAATCTACACATCTATACGAGGCTAGTTTCAAAAAAGTCCGTGCAAAAATAAAAACTACTTATGTGTTTGGGGTAAACCTTTTTTATTTTTCGACATAGTCTCCTTTTAGGCTTATACACTTCGTCCAACGATGTTCTAGATTGTTGATCCCTTCCGAATAATAGGATTTGTCCAAGTCTGCAAAATATCCATTAGTGTCTGCAATCACCTCCTCGTTTGAATAAAATCTTTGTCCCGCCAGCCATTTCTTCAAATTGGGGAACAAATAGTAGTCCGAGGGAGCCAAGTCTGGAGAATAGGGGGGATGTGAAACGAGTTGGAATCCTATTTCCATTAATTTTGCGACCACAACTGCTGAGGTGTGTGCTGGTGCGTTGTCGTGATGGAAAAGGACTTTCTTGTGGGCCAATCGCGGGCGTTTTTCTTGCAGCTCGGTTTTCAAACGGTCCAGTAACGATGAATAATATTCACCTGTAATAGTTTTACCCCTTTTCCAGATAGTCGATGAGGATTATCCCTTGCGAATCCCAAAAGACAGTCGCCATAAACTTTCCGGCCGAAGGAACGGTCTTCGCCTTTTTTGGTGCAGATTTTCCCTTGGTAACCCATTGTTTAGATTGTTGTTTGGTCTCAGGAGTATAGTAATGTATCCATGTTTCATCCACAATGACGAAACGACGCTTAAAGTCCTCCGGATTCTTCTGGAACAGCTGCAAACCGTCCTTGCAACACTTCACACGATTCCGTTTTTGGTCAAGCGTGAGCAATCGCGGCACCCATCTTGCGGATAGCTTTCTCATGTCCAAATGTTTATGCAAAATATGATGTACCCGTTCAGTCGAGATGCCCACAGCACTAGCAATCTCACGCACCTTAACTCTTCTGTCATCCATCACCATATCATGGATTTGATCACTGATTTCTGGAGTCGTAACCTCCACAGGTCGTCCAGAACGTTCAGCGTCACTTGTGCCCATATGGCCAGTCCGAAAATTTTGAAACCACTTATAAACTGTTCTAATCGAAGGTGCAGAGTCACCATAATGTTTATCAAGCTTCTCTTTAGTCTCCTGAGGCGTTTTGCCTTTCATAAAGTAATGTTTAATCACCAAACGAAATTCTTTTTCGCCCATTTCTTGAAAATCACTCGACTTGCTTAATTCACACGAATGCCAAACACAAAGAAATAGACCAATATGGCTGAAACTTGGTGTGCGTTCATTCAAGAGATGCTACTAACTAAACATGACCTCCCTACGCGCCGGTGGTGCCATCTCTCGGACTTTGCACGGACTTTTCAAACCAGCCTCGTATTTATACAAGGTAATCAGACGTTTTGGTTTTTGTGCTTATTAATTTCTTTAAGTCACCACGTATGTGTCGTTGAAGAGTGCAAGTGTGGATCGAAAATGATAGGCAATATAGCAATTCAATTCAAAAATTTGAGAAGCAGAATGGAATGGAAGGCGTGCTACACTGTCGACCAGTAAAAATTGCCTAAAATATCCTGTGCCCAACCTTCAAAACGCATAACTATACATTTAAATTATCCTAGTATTTTTTTATTATTAAGAAATCTTATTTTTTTGTTTTAGTGTATTTTCAAGTTGTTTTGGCAGAGGAAAGTTAGGAAGTAGTGGAACCCACGAAGGCGAAAACTTATGTCAAGAATCTAAAGTGACAACAGAAATATCACAATTTGATGTTATTACACAAAAGAAAAGCGATAATATACATTGTTCCATAGAAACAGTAGCACAAGAAAAATGCCTTACATCGATGGAAAAAGAAAATATCATTACTTCCATGATAAAAGTGGAACCAGCATGCACAAATTCTAATTTATTCTCAGTCAATAATTCGCCTATTTGTAAACGAGAGCCGGAGTTAATAATTTATTTGAAAAAGCTTAGAGTTATTGAAAAAAATTAAGAGTACATTTTAGATCGTTCATTTTCAGTTAGTGACACTGCTATAGACGAGTAAGTTCAAGAAATGGTTGAAAATTATTGATATTTTATAAACACTGGTGTAAAAGTTACCCGGTTGGACGTAACTTATTGAACCAAACATTGGTGAGAACTTGTATTTTTTAATGCAAGGACAAAATGAAAATGTTGTACAATGATTAGCAGGTTATGTATAATGTATTAAAATGGTGCTAACTCAATATAAAGACCTATTTTTAGTACGTTGCGTTATTCTTCTTTCTTATATGGTGTGTTATATAAGTAGGCATATCGCCTGTTTTATCCCCATTAGGTCTCTTCCGATGTCGACGTCCAGCATTCCTTCCCCCTTTTCGGAGGCCTGCCCCTAGTTCTTCTACCGCATGGTTTATTGAATATGGCCCTTTTTATCAGTCTGTTGTCCATCCGATCTACGTGTTTATTCTATTGTTTTCTTCTAGTTCTGGCCCATTTGGACATTTCTTGGATCTTACTTAGTTCTTGTAGATCTTTGTTGCGGATTTTGTCGTAGATAGTTTTTTTCCATGTATGTCCCTAATCACTTTCATTTCTGTTGTCCTCATCATTTGTGGTGTTTTACGAGGCTGGTTTGAAAAGTCCGTGCAAAAATAAAAACTACTTATGTGTTTGGGGTAAACCTTTTTTATTTTTCGACATAGTCTCCTTTTAGGCTTATACACTTCGTCCAACGATATTCTAGTTTGTTGATCCCTTCCGAATAATAGGATTTGTCCAAGTCTGCAAAATATCCATTAGTGTCTGCAATCACCTCCTCGTTTGAATAAAATCTTTGTCCCGCCAGCCATTTCTTCAAATTGGGGAACAAATAGTAGTCCGAGGGAGCCAAGTCTGGAGAATAGGGGGGATGTGAAACGAGTTGGAATCCTATTTCCATTAATTTTGCGACCACAAACTGCTGAGGTGTGTGCTGGTGCGTTGTCGTGATGGAAAAGGACTTTCTTGTGGGCCAATCGCGGGCGTTTTTCTTGCAGCTCGGTTTTCAAACGGTCCAATAACGATGAATAATATTCACCTGTAATAGTTTTACCCTTTTCCAGATAGTCGATGAGGATTATCCCTTGCTAATCCCAAAAGACAGTCGCCATAACCTTTCCGGCCGAAGGAACGGTCTTCGCCTGTTTTGGTGCAGATTCCCCCTTGGTAACCCATTGTTTAGATTGGTGTTTGGTCTCAGGAGTATAGTAATGTATCCATGTTTCATCCACAGTGACGAAATGACGCTTAAAGTCCTCCGGATTCTTTTGGAACAGCTGCAAACCATCCTTGCAACACTTCACACGATTCCGTTTTTGGTCAAGCGTGAGCAATCGCGGCACCCATCTTGCGGATAGCTTTCTCATGTCCAAATGTTTATGCAAAAATATTATGTACCCGTTTCAGTCGAGATGCTCACAGCACTAGCAATCTCACGCACCTTAACTCTTTTGTCATCCATCACCATATCATGGATTTGATCAATGATTTCTGGAGTCGTAACCTCCACAGGCCGTCTAGAACGTTCAGCGTCACTTGTGCCCATATGGCCAGTCCGAAAATTTTGAAACCACTTATAAACTGTTCTAATCGAAGGTGCAGAGTCACCATAATGTTTATCAAGCTTCTCTTTAGTCTCCTGAGGCGTTTTGCCTTTCATAAAGTAATGTTTAATCACCACACGAAATTCTTTTTCGTCCATTTCTTGAAAATCACTCGACTTCCTTGATTCACACACGAATGCCAAACACAAAGAAATAGACCAATATGGCTGAAACTTGGTGTGCGTTCATTCAAGAGATGCTACTAAACATGACCTCGATACGCGCCGGTGATGCCATCTCTCGGACTTTGCACGGACTTTTCAAACCAGCCTCGTAAGTAAAACATTTCTACATCGCACTTTAGTTTATATCCTAACAGAGATATTCCGTCGAGAGCGCTGGAATGTGATTTTCAAAATTATTAATGGACTAAATTGGCACTCAGTGTTTTAGTTATGAAAACTGGTCATGAGGTTGTTAGGATCAATTTTTGAACGTTATTCTAAATGTTATTACTGTTCCGTTCATTGGAATGTTTTTATTATCTACATAAAACCTTTTTCATTTTTGGATAGTATGTCGTTTTTGGTTTACCCATCTACAGTGTTATTAAAGGTAATCTTTAATGTTGCCTTTTTGTAAAGGCTGAAAAGTTTTTGGTCTAGCTACTTAAAACACATTTTTTTGCAAAATTCGACTTTATTCATCAACATAGTCTCCTTCAAGAGCGATACAATCAGTCCAACGCTTGTCTAACATTTCTATATCTTTCTTGTAGAAGAATTTGTCTGTGCCTTCAAAATAGGCCCCAGTTTCGGCAATAACTTCTTCATTGGAGCCAAATCTCTTTCCCGCGAGCATTTTTTTGAGGTCTGCGAACAGATAATAGTTGCTGGGGGCTAAATCTGGAGAATACGGTGGATGAGGAGGCAATTCGAGCTTCAATTCATGCAATTTTGCCATCGCAACCATTGACTTCTGACACGGTGTATTGTCTTGATGAAAGAGCACTTTTTTTTGTTCATTTGGGGCCGTTTCTTTGCGATTTCTACCTTCAAACGCACCAATAACTTTATATAATATTCGCTATTGGTGGTTTTTTCCCTTCTTAGCATAGTCGATGAAAGTTATTCCATGCGCATCCCAAAATACAGAGGCCAAAACCTTGCCAGCCGACTGTTGTGTCTTTGGTCACTTCGAGCGGCTTTCACCAGCTGCTGTCCACTCAGCTGACTACCGATTTGATTCTGGTGTGTAGTAGTGGATCCAAACAGCGCTCAGAATCATCAACCCGTTGTTGTTTTTGGTCCACTGTGAGCAAACGCGATATCCATTTCGAACAGAGCTTTCTCGTGCCCAAAAGTTCATGCAAAATGTGACCAACGCGTTCTTTTGATATCTTTAGGGTGTCGGCTATCTCACGCAGTTTCATTTTACGGTCATCCAAAACAATGTTGTGGATTTTTTTACGTTTTCCGTTGTAACCACCTCATTTGGGCGTCCAGAGCGTTCAGCATCATTTGTGTCTGTACGACCGCGTTTAAATTCGGCATACCAGTAAATGATGAATAATTTTCCAGGGGCAGAGTCCCCGTAACACTTATCGAGCCATTACTTTGCTTGAACAGTATTTTTTCCTATCAAAAAATAGTGTTTAATCAACAACGAAATTCGATTTTTTCCATTGTTCTGAAAATATCAAAAGTGCGTCACTAAAACCACTGTAACTTGTAAACTAATAGTCGAAATGTCATGAAATTTTGACACGTATCGTTTGAAGGTTGGTACTTCCTAAAAATCATATGGGTTTTTTTTGAAAAGAGCGACATCTGTGTGTCAGACCAAAAAACGTTTCAGCCTACATGTTATGTGTCATCAAAAGGGGTGTACGTGTTGATCGAAAATAACCAACAATATATAAGTATGTGTGTTTTTAAAAGTTGAGGATTAGAGGCGCTGCAATCTTGATTCGTGAAAATTCATAAAATATCCTGTAAATTTTACCTACACTTATATTTTTTAATCATCAAAAAATCTTATTCCTTTTTTTAGTATTTCTTCAAGTTGTTTTGGCAGAGAACAGTTAGAAAGAAATGAAACCCATCAGGAAAAAGAAAATGTTTTTACTTCGATGGTACAAGTGCGACAAGAACATAATAATTCTGAAACTGAATTATCCTCAGTCAGTTCTCCTATTTGTAAAAGAAAGCCAGAGATAGTAATTTTTTTGAAAAAGCTTAGAGTTATTGAAAAAAATGGAGAGTACTTTTTAGATCGTCCATTTTCAGTTAGTGACACTGCTCTAGACAAGTAAGTAAGAAATAGTTGAAAATTATTGGGTAATTAGCAAACACTGATGTAATATATGGTTATCCAGTTAGAACAGAGGTGTCAAACTCAATTTTGCAGAGGGCCATATATTAAATTTAGAATGTATAGGCGGGCCAGATTCAAATAAAAAAATGTATTGAATTATTATAACATTTTATTTATTTAATTATATAGTATATAATATACGGTTGTTAAAAATTATATCAAAGTTATAAAAGAGGGTAATTATTTTGAGCTCGAGGATCCAGATACCTGACTTCTCTTGTTTTTGACAAGCTCATTGATGTCAGGTATCATATTCGTTGTAGTTATTTTAAGAATTGATTGGAGATGTTCATTCGAAAGTCTTGTGCGATGTTTGTTCTTATTTATTTTCATGATGGAAAACATCTGCTCACATAAATAGGTGCTACCAAACATGCAGAGAATGCGTGCTGCATGCTTTTTTAATTTCGGGTAGTTATCCAAACTCTTGAAATATTGTGTATAAAATGTAAGAGCGTTAATCTCTTTAAATTTTTCTTTCAAAATACTGTCCGATTGAAGATCTATCAACTCCATTTGCAAATGAACTGGTGCCTGTGAAACTTCAAAATTGAATGGATTGTTGAAAATTGGGAATTCCATTTCATTCTTTTTTTGTGAAAGTCTTCAAAACGATTGTTGAATTCCGTGATCAAATTTTGCAGAAGTTGAGAATATTGATCCAATTTTTTTTGGTTCACTGTGCCAAATGATTTTAAATGAGGGAAATGATCCAAAGTTTGATTTTTTACCTGATTTTCCCACAGCCTCAACTTTGTTTCAAAGGCTTGAATACATTTGAGTGACAATCAGATTTTTACCCTGTAACTTTACATTCAGATCAGTCAAGTGTTTATTCATATCTACCAAAAAGGCACAATCAACCCACCAGTCATTGTCATAATCAATTGGGTTGCCTTTTTCTAACATGAAAGCTTGAATAGGGTCACGTAATGCAAAAAAATTTTCTAAAACTACTCCCTGATGTTTTCTGTTTTAATTTAGTTACAACGCCCGAATGTTTGCCAGCCATGCCGTTCCAGTCGAGTTCATATTCTGCTATCAAATGCTCATTGCAGGATAAATATCATTTGCTGTTCTTCAGTTATTTTCAAAGTTACTGTTAATACCTCGTATAAAAACAGCAAGTTGAGCTGTATCAACAGTATCAGTGCTCTCGTCAACAGCCAGTGAAAAGTTTGTAAATTCCTTAATTTTCTCCTTCAGTTGAAGAACCAAATTTTGAGATAAATCATTTATTCTTGAAGCAACAGTGTTTCTTGACAGCGAAATATTTTGAATTATTGACTTTTGAAATGGAAATGAAACATCGGCAACTTTCAACATACAGTCTTTAATAAAATCACCATCAGTGAAAGGTTTTGATCTCTCTTCGCGATTTCTAATGCAATAATAAAACTTGATTTCAGGGCATCTTCGCTCTCAGTATTAGCTTGAGTAACATCGATTGTTGACCTTGAAGTTTAGATTTTAAAGATGACAATGTGTCCATTCTTATTTTTTCAGTGTAACAATCGAATTTTGATTTATGATTCGTGTGATAGTGTCTCTTCAAGTTAAACTCCTTACAAACAGCAACTGTTTGATTGCAAATCAAACACAGTGGTTTACCTTTCCATTCTATGAAAAAATATGCAATTTCCCATTTAGACTGAAAAACTCTGCACTCACTATCAACTCGACACAACAATTATGGATGTCGCACGCGCACGACACAAATAAATGCACAATACCTTCACAATCACTACTTCGCAGTACAACTAAAATCCTTCTCCGACCGTATCGCTTCGATAACTCGACTTACACTCAACTGACTCACGTCGCGCCGACGCACTCCTTTTATAATATCGATAAGGAAGGTTCTAGTCTAGACTCGAAGCGCGTGGAAGATTCTATTGTTCTCAACAAAAATAATAGGGTATTTCCGCTTGTTGCTAAGAGATGGCGTTACTGTCTATCTCTCTCGCTTGTCAAGGCACGCGCTGCCCTTGAAATTACTTATAAATGTAGTGTGCGCATTTTAAAACTTCCGTAGAGGAATCGAGTGAAGTCTAAAAGCTCTAAAAAACATGATTCTTCTTTCTGTGACACATTGCGATCGCGGGCCTTATTGATACGTCCCGGGGGCCGGATGCGGCCCGCGGGCCGTATCTTTGACATCCCTGCCTTAAACCTTGACAAGATTAGTCCGTGATCAACACCGCGGCCCGGATAGATACCATCTCCCTTGAAAATAAGATATTTAATGAAGCTCCTCTGTATCGATTCAATTGAATTGTTATGGCAATTGTATATTGGATTCCAAACAATAGAAGCATAGTCAAACTTAGACCTAACAAAGGAGAAGTTTTATTGCAGATATGTTAGTAAAGTCTCTACAATTTCTGATCAGTAAACCCAGCATCCTTGATGCACCAGCAACTATTTGTTCAATATGGTCAGTAAAAGAGAATTTCTCGTCAAAGATGATACCCAAATCTCTAACCGAACGAAGATTCTGTAGAACAGTATCATCTACGGAATAGTTGAAAAATATAGGGTTGTTACGACAGGAATATCGGACGACATTACATTTGGAAACGTTTAAGGTGAGCCTGTTAGCAGAGCACCAGTTGGTGAGAACATTAATGCTACTCTGTAATTCGTGGCAATCAGAAAACGAGTCTGTGCGTTTAAAAATCTTAAGGTCATCGGCATAAGCAAGCTTCAGGCAACCTATCTCATTCAGCAAGTCGTCAACAAACATATAAAGAAGAGGTCCCAGATTGGAACCCTGGGCAACACTTGAAGTGGGAATATGGAGAGGCGATTTAAACCCATTGATTTCTACAAAGAACCTGCGATCCAAGAGGTATGAAGCCAATCAAAGGCTTTGCGAAAATCCGTATAGACCACGTCAATCTGGCTCCCATCGTTGATACCGTCGCACACAAACTACGAGAATAAGGCAAGATTTCTGGTGGTGGTGGATCTGCCAGGCATAAAACCATGTTGATCTTGTTAAAGAACATTGTAGTTGTTTCATATAATTCTTTAATTATTGTTAAAATCAATTATAGTTAATTGAGTTGCTACGGCAATGAAAGTAAAAAATCCGGTAACTTGATGTCGCCCTCCAGGGAAACTATTTTTTTTTATTAACCCCCTTATAATATCCAATATCTTCATATCAGCACTGACGATTACTTGAGTGTTTATGGAAAAATAATCTTTTCTATTCCGATATAATACTGATTTATTTCCTCCTGGATTTATAATAGGTACATGAGTGCAATCAATCGCACCTATAACAGTAGACAATTTCGTGATATTATAAAAAATAGATATAGCTGCTTACTTCTCCATGGCACTTCCAGGCATTTTTATCAAATATTTATACGTCATGCATATTACTTGAGAAACTTGCTACACTTGGTACACTATTCTACATATGGTGGATTTATGTAAATCAAAAAGATCTCCAGAACATTACTGAATAGTTCCCGTTGCATAAAACCGCAAGGTAAATAGTAACTGGTCTAATGGACTGATGCATGATTTCTGAAAAACAAAACAGGCTTGGTTCAGAGTTCTTTATTTAGGTATTAGATACTTTTATGTACTACATACCTATTATAAAATTTAAATAAATCTTTGATGCTTAACAGAATGTAATTAACGTTGCTTGCCTACCTGGTTGATCTTCTTCCTAGTGGATTCCTAATTTTTTTCAGTGTCCAAAGCACCGTTTCTTTCGACAGTCTATATCTTCATATAAAATCTTGATCAACTCACACCTCAAATTGTTCTAAAGGCCTAAACGTGTTTGGACTGCGACACAATACGTATCCTACCACAAGTAACTATAGTTGAGTTGCAACGACAATGAACGCAAAAAATCCACTAACCTGATGTCTCCCTCCAGGGAAACTGTTTTTTTTTTGTTGGCAACACTAGTGTTATAATGTCAACTGTCTTTGTTTGACGTCAAAATTGTCGAAATTTTAGCAAAAATCTATTTTATTTAAATAACTCATAGTTAAGGTTAACTGCAGCGTTCTTGAGTAGTTAGAATTTTGTAACTAGTGTCAAGAAATATAACTATTAGTTAGCTACAAGTGAAATTTGACCACTAGTTAGTTTAACTATCGTTCAAACAACGGGCCCTTAGTCAACGACATTAAGAGCTTCCATTCTTTTTCCTTTACATCAGCCATGAATTCATTTAACTATTATTTTAGCTATTAGCTATTAATCTAAACTAACAATCGGATAATTTGACAGAATCATATATTTGAAAAAGGATAGATTGACTTATTTTATGATAACCTATGTCTAGTTAGGCAACTTAATATTATTTTTTTTCTATAGTTACAGAATCATCTTGCGCGTGTTATATGTAAACTACCTGTGGCTAATAACGCTCTTTTTAAATATAAAGTAATTTTCTGTTCGATTAAATTACTTATTACTTATACGCGTTATTATTTTCATATTCCGTTTTCTACTGTATTACTACAGTATTTTACTGTAACGGTTAATTAAAGTGATGTAGAAAATTGATATTTGATCATAGAAAGGGGAATTAACGATACAAAGAAGTGGAAATAAAGAAACAGTTTGGTGCTTATTATATTTATTTAAAATTATTAACTTATACAGGGTGGTTATCCAGGATGATAAAATGATTGTAAGAAATTTTTTTCGACGGGAATTTTTTTTATTATTAATCTCAAACCATTTTTGACTCTAAAATTACCTGCATGTTGATAAGCGAACTTTGTCTTAAAAAAAATGAGAAAGTAGAGTAATTTTGAAACGAGTAGAAAAGTTAAACAAAGTATTTATTTAATATGGGCTTTGTTTGGATAACTAGGCAAAAGCACTAATCCAGTACTGCACTTCTTCCATCTCTTTCTCTCTCCCCCCTCTCTCCCCCTCAAGCTCTTCAAGAATAGATACATTAGTACTATATTTGGAATATGATACTCTGAGGATTCTTCGATGTGCCCACATCTCAAACGCATTGATTCGTCTCTTGTCAGCTTGTTTAATGGTTCATGTTTCCGATGCGTAAGTTGCTATGGGCAGGCTGGATAGCAAACCTTAACTTTGTTTTTTGTGACAACTGGATCTCCAGACCTTAGTGAGTTTGATCGTCCAGTTTCTAGCCATAGCCAAACGTTTTCTTACTTCCACTTCACAGCCACCATGGTCAGTTATGAAGGATCCCAATAGTTTTTGCTAGTGATTTCCAGGCGCTCCATAATTAATTGATTGTATTGAAGTTGCAAGTATAACAGTATCATCCGCATATCTAAGGTTACTTAGCTTTTTTCCAGCGATTGTCACACCCCCACTCCAGCCACTTCTCCCATACGTTATATTAATTATCTCCGTAAAGATATTTTATCCAAGAACAAAAATAAAAAATTAATTTATTATTCATTAATTTATATTTACGAGGCTGGTTTTAAAAGTCCGTGCAAAAATAAAAACTACTTATGTGTTAGGGGTAAACCTTTTTTATTTTTCGACATAGTCTCCTTTTAGGCTTATACACTTCGTCCAACGATATTCTAGTTTGTTGATCCCTTCCGAATAATAGGATTTGTCCAAGTCTGCAAAATATCCATTAGTGTCTGCAATCACCTCCTCGTTTGAATAAAATCTTTGTCCCGCCAGCCATTTCTTCAAATTGGGGAACAAATAGTAGTCCGAGGGAGCCAAGTCTGGAGAATAGGGGGGATGTGAAACGAGTTGGAATCCTATTTCCAATTTTGCGACCACCACTGCTGAGGTGTGTGCTGGTGCGTTGTCGTGATGGAAAATGACTTTCTTGTGGGCCAATCGCGGGCGTTTTTCTTGCAGCTCGGTTTTCAAACGCTCCAATAACGATGAATAATATTCACCTGTAATAGTTTTACCCTTTTCCAGATAGTCGATGAGGATTATCCCTTGCGAATCCCAAAAGACAGTCGCCATA
Source organism: Pachyrhynchus sulphureomaculatus (assembly GCA_019049505.1). Taxonomy (NCBI): domain Eukaryota; kingdom Metazoa; phylum Arthropoda; class Insecta; order Coleoptera; family Curculionidae; genus Pachyrhynchus; species Pachyrhynchus sulphureomaculatus. The sequence continues at coordinate 89,839,160 of CM032451.1, forward strand.
ACCTTTCCGGCCGAAGGAACGGTCTTCGCCTTTTTTGGTGCAGATTCCCCCTTGGTAATCCATTGTTTAGATTGTTGCTTGGTCTCAGGAGTATAGTAATGTATCCATGTTTCATCCACAGTGACGAAACGGCGCTTAAAGTCCTCCGGATTCTTCTGGAACAGCTGCAAACCATCCTTGCAACACTTCACACGATTCTGTTTTTGGTCAAGCGTGAGCAATCGCGGCACCCATCTTGCGGATAGCTTTCTCATGTCCAAATGTTTTTGCAAAATATTATGTACCCGTTCGGTCGAGATGCCCACAGCACTAGCAACTCACGCACCTTAACTCTTCTGTCATCCATCACCATATCATGGATTTGATCAATGATTTCTGGAGTCGTAACCTCCACAGGCCGTCCAGAACGTTCAGCGTCACTTGTGCCCATATGGCCAGTCCGAAAATTTTGAAACCACTTATAAACTGTTCTAATCGAAGGTGCAGAGTCACCATAATGTTTATCAAGCTTCTCTTTAGTCTCCTGAGGCGTTGTGCCTTTCATAAAGTAATGTTTAATCACCACACGAAATTCTTTTTCGTCCATTTCTTGAAAATCACTCGACTTCCTTGATTCACACGAATGCCAAACACAAAGAAATAGACCAATATGGCTGAAACTTGGTGTGCGTTCATTCAAGAGATGCTACTAACTAAACATGACCTCGATACGCGCCGGTGGTGCCATCTCTCGGACTTTGCACGGACTTTTCAAACCAGCCTCGTATATATTAATAAAAAATTAAAATTTTACTTTCTCCATTTTATGGCTTCTGTTTTAAGATATAGTTAATAGTAGTACAGTTTATTTAAATTTCATAATAGCAAAAATTGTTAATAACAAATGTTCCTCAGAAGTAAATAAAAAGTTTTTTTTCACTTTTTACAAAGATTTTTCTCACTATTTTCCCGCAATCATTCAAACTATGTTTTTCCTGAAGTTATAAATTATTTGTGTAATAAAAGAGAATGTTTATTTTTGATCGAAAATCTATACTAAAATTTCAAAAAGATTGTTCATTTCTCAAATCGACTAGAATTAATGTTCTAGATAAAAATGTTGTAACATGTGACAAAACAACTTTCATGAATTGAACAGGTAACTATCCCTTTAAAAAATCATTCATTTTTTCTATTTCAATTCAATTTAATCAATTTAACTTTGATAGTACCAGTACTGTCTCATTTTAAATTTTTTTGGCTTTTTTTAGCAAGTATTCAAGTTATTCTCGTCGAGAGACTCAGAAAAGTTTTGAAGTTTACCAAGATCATTACGACCGACTAATGTGGAAAAAAATTATCAAAAATCGTCTTACTGGTAACAAGCAATCCTTACAAGGTCAAACAATTCGAAAAAGTAATTTAAAGCAACTCTCTACAACCTATGAAAAAATTCAAGAAGTTGAAATGCTTAAGTGCTCTCTTTGCGATTTTCAAATAGAGTTAAAGGGTAATTTAAAGCGGATTTTAAAAGAGCATCAAATACTGCATAAAAGTTTCAATAAAGTTGAGATATTTAAAATGTACTCATTGTAACTTTCAAACAAAATATAAAAATAGTTTTACAGAGACATATATTAATACATAAAAATTACAATGAAATAAAAATGTTTAAATGTGCTCATTGTATTTTCCAAACGTTACATAAAGAAGGTTTGAAGAGACATTTGTTAGTACATAAAAATTACAATGAAGCAGAAATATTTAAATGTGCCTCTTGTCATTTTCAAACAAAACGTAAACCTCATCTAAAAAAACATCTGCTACTACATACAAATTGCAACGAAAGCGAAATGTTTAAATGTGCCGATTGTAACTTTCAAACAAAACATAAAAATAATTTACAGAGGCATATATTACAACATAAAAATTACAACGAAATAGAAATGTTTAAATGTACCCATTGTAACTTTCAAACAAAATATAAAAATAGTTTACAGACACCATATATTAGTACATAAAAATTACAATGAAATAGAAATGTTTAAATGTACCCATTGTAACTATCAAACAAAACATAAAAATAATTTACACAGGCATATGTTACTACATAAAAGTTACAAGGAACTAGAAATGTTTAAATGTACCATTGTACCTTTCAAACAAAACATAAAGATTATTTACAGAATCATATACTACTGCATAAAAATTCCAACAAAATGGAAGTGTTTAATTGTGCCCTTTGTAATTATCAAACAAAACATAAAATCTATTTAAAGAAGCATCTGTCACGACACAAAAATTTTGATAAGGCTGAACAGTTTACATGTACTCATTGTAATTTTCAAACAAAATATAAAACCAACTTAACGAAGCATGTATTACGACACAAAAATTCCGAAACAGCTTAATGGGACATCTCTTACGACACAAAAATTCTAATAAAGTTGAAGTGTTTGAAATAGACCGATTGTAATTTTTCAACAAAAAAAAAAACACTGCATACTGAGGCATCTCTTACGTCGTGAATATTCTAATAAAATGCTTAAATGTAGTTATTAAGATAGTTCACAAACATACAGGGTGAGTCGACGATAGATTCATTATCTCATTTGTTTCGGGAATGAGGAAAAAATGTTAAATACGATAGTTTTAGGGAATGTTAAGGTGCACAGCTTAAAATTATTTTTGAGCATACAAAAAAGTGTGGCCAATATAACATATATTTTTTAAATGGAACATCTTATTTTCTAATTTATTTTTAAATTCTGCGTAAAATTTTATTAATGATGTTATATACCTAAACTTAGTAGTTTTTTTCTAATATTTCAATTTTTTTTTTTTAAATACTAGTTTTCAGTTTTGTAAAAATTGCCAGTAGCGTCTTTGTTTCTGAAGATGGAATACTCATAATTGGTACGAGCGTTCTATAGAGATGAAAAAAAGATATATGAGTTATAATCGTGGGAGCGACTATAACGTTTTTAAAAAACAACTTGAATTGAATTCTAAAAACTTTTATTTTTTTTCGGTTCTGACGGAAAACTTTTTAAGACACTTGATACAACAGACACACTCACTCTGCCTTTGTTTGGTACTAGTATTTATAAACTTTAAATGCTGAATTTGCAGAATGGTGCGTACAGATAAAGGAAATCTTAATTGACACTTTTTATGTGTATTATTCATATTATCAGGATATAATTCCTCCCGACCGAGTTGAAAATTTAACCTGTTAGGTTACTTTTTCATAAAGTCAAGTTCGATTGCGTCATCGGAATTTATGTTACTCATATTATTATTTTTATTATTATTTCTTTTAGATTTCCTCAATCTTTTTACAATCAATTGACGAATTATTACAAATAAAATCAATATTATTAGTATATATGCAATAATCGTCCAAATGCTATTATATCTTATAGTTATATCTGAATTCATTTCTTCTAAGTGCCTCTTCTGTGTTTTCAGTTCTTCTTTGATTTCGTCATTTATTCTCAGGTTTACATTGTCCAGGTTGAGAGTATGGGGGTTGAAGTATGGTGGTTGTCCATCTTCAGGGTTCCATCGGAGTTGGGGTAGAAATACTTCTTCGTACTTCATTTTTGATTCTTCATAGGACTTTAAAGTAATATTGTTTATTGAGATTTGACATAATGTTGGTATTTCAAATAAATAAGAGCCATTTATAAGTTTACTTTTTTCAAATTTTTGGCAAATAATTTTAATTAATTCTTCTTTAAATGTTGTTACTAACCATTTATTTTTAGAAACTTGTGTTATTTGATTTTGTAAAATTTTGATTTTAAAAGGGTGGCATTGAGTTATATTACTTTTATATCTCAGTATTTGTACACTACAGGGTGGTTCTTCATTGACTGATTGGCTTCTTTCTTCGTTACAAAGATATTCGTTTTCTTGAACTTCTTTACAACTTGATTCTTGGTATTGGTATCTTTGGGCACTGATGGCAAGGTAGGGTTTCAAAGGTATATTAATAATATAGGTGTTATTGATTGGAATTGGTAGGGGATAAAGATGAAAATATTGATATGTTTCATCATCCACTAGTGGTATTTCAAGTAAAAATATTATCTTATTTTTCTCAGTGTAACTTTTAATTGTTATTATTTTTTCTAAAAGCAAGATATTTTTAATATCGTTATCAAAGGGTAGTTTGTCGTTTGTTAACTGCATTTTTAACTTATTTATTTCTATAATAAGTTCATTAGGGTCTACTATAGAATTATGTAGAGTGTTTAATTTTGAAAATGTTACTGCGATTTCTATTTTATTCAGAATGTCATATATTACTTGAAATAATGCAAATAATTGATTTAAACAAGTGGTTATTCTGTTCATTTGCCGCTCATTTATTTTTTCAATTGTTACTTCTTTTAACGTCTGTTCTACTTGCACAATTCTTGATTTTAAAATTAACTGATTATGCGTAATATTCGATACCATTTTTTGGAAATTATTAATCGTTTTGTCTAATATAGATATTCGATTTATCGCGTCAATTTTAAGTTCATTACCCTGTACTTGTAATTGCTTAATTTTCCTATCTATTGTTTCTGCGTCATACTGGTCCATGTTGCCAGTTATACTTTTTATGAACGTACCTAGAGGGTTGAAAATTCCTCGTTTAACTTTTTGGATTTTGTTATAGGGTAGTAGTTGAATTAATAAATTTTGTATTCGTTTTTTCGATAACGTTTACCGTTATTAGAGAGTTATGATATTCATTTTGATATTCGCTCTTATTTTTTAATGTCGTTAATATATTTTGCGATTGGTCTTGAAGGGCTTTAAATTCTTGTATTAATGGTTGTATGTCATATTCTTGTACAAACGTCCAATGATTTATTATTATTTTTGGCTATGCCTTTCTTGAATGGTAGGATTCCTGGATAATTATTCAACTCATGTATTTTTACATCATCAGCTCTGATGTAGAGGGTTGTACAAATGTTCCAACATCTGAAACAATGGGTTTCATTTTAGTTTCGTTAACGTGAACGGTTTCCTTCGTTTTAGTTTTTGGATTCTCAATTTCTATTTTATTTCTTTCTAGAATTTTGGTAATTGTAAAGGGTCCTAAAAATTTATTTTTAATCTTACTAGATCGTTGATCTACTTTTTTGTAAACTTGCATTCCGATTTTGGGTTCCGTTTCTGTTAGTTTGTCATTATATTTGGTAATTATTTTTTCTTTCTTTTTGTAGAGTTTTCTCTTTTATTTTATCGAACAGTACCTGAGTGTTATTTTTATGATTTTGTAAATACTCTGTATAAACATGTGAATGTATAAGGTCCATAGGGTCTCTAGAATTTGTGTGCCCTAGTACTAATTCTTGGGGTGTAAACTCCGTATCTGAGTGTATGGTATTATTATATGCTATTATGGCATAAGGCATAAGATTAGTGACGTCGGTTTGAGCGTCTTTTTCCTTGAGTATTCGTATATGCTCTATTAAGGTGCTATGTAGGCGTTCTACAGGTGAGTTCGACTCGTGGTGATAAGGGGTAGTAAAGTGTATCTCTATGTCGTGAGTTTTTAATAGATTTTCCTACGACTTCATTCTTAAATTCTTTCCGTTGTCGGAAATTATCTTTTTAGGTATTCCCATAAAAGAAAAGTATCGAACTAATTGATCACTACAAGAGATTGCATCTCCTAGGTAGGGTAAGGCTTGTCCGAATTTGGAAAACTTGTCCATAATAGTTAAAAATTTGTCTTTTCCTATTTTTAGAGTATCAATATGAATGATCTTGAAAGGTTTACTTGGCGTTTCGGTTATCACTAAGGGTTGTTTTATTGGTTTCCGGTTATATTTGGTTCTTTGGCATGTCTCGCATTTGTTAATGTATTCCGTAACATCTGCTTTTAACGACTTCCAGTAATAATTGCTCTTTAAAAATTTAACTGTTTCTTCAATTCCTCTGTGATTAGTTTTACCTTCGTGTTTGTACTGAATGAGTAAGTTTCTTTCTTGCTCTTCCACATTGTTAATGAGTTTCGTGCACTCTATTAATTTATAGTTTCTGAAATTCTCTATCATGGCTTTATTTAGTAGAGGTCTTATCTCTTTAGATTGCAAATATATATATGTTGTTTTTTCATTTAAATATTCTCTTAAAAATTTAATTATTTTGTCTAAGGACATTGGTAGTATTGCCTTTATGATTTTGTTTCCGTCGAATATTTCTCTGTCTATTTTGCTGTATTCCTTATAAGGAGATTTCTTTATAATTATTTGGTTCTTTTTATTATTGATGATTTCATCTAAGAGGGTTAAACCGTTTTCATTATTTTCGTTATTGGTGGTGTGAATAGTATCAATTGGTTTTCGATCCTTGAAAGGGGGTAAGATTTGGATATCTGAGATTATATTTATTTTTGGTTTCTTTCCTTCCGTATCAGTTATAATTTTCTTTGCGTCAGTTATTATCGTGTCTTTTGGTTTTGTACCAGTTGTAATTGTATTTTTTAAGTTTTTGCCAGTTGTAATTTTGGCTTTTGGATTTTCGAGCTCTGCTATTACCTTTTGTATCTCTTCTTCGGATATTTTATTTGGGTCGTAATTGTCATTTAAAAATTCAGAAATTTCTTGGTCTATGTTTCCGGGGTAGTTTATTAAAGATTCGTTTTCGATTGCATTTATTTGGATTCTTGATAAAGCGTCGGCGTTCGTATTTTGCTTGCCTTTTTTGTAAATAATTTCATAATCGTATTCCTCTAGCTTAAGTCTCCATCTCATCAATTTGCTGTTCGGTTCCTTTAGGTTAAATAACCATACTAAAGGTCGATGATCTGTGTAGATTTTAAATTTTTGTCCATACAGGTATGGTCGAAAATATTTGCATGACCACACTATACTTAGTAATTCTTTCTCTATGGTAGAGTATTTTTGTTCTGTGTCGTTTAGTGTTCTGGATGCATAAGCAATGGGGTTATCGTTTGGAGGGTTGCCTTGAGATAGTACTGCTCCAAGGGCTATATTTGATGCGTCGGTAGTTAATATGAAGGGTTTTTCAAAATCTGGATATTTTAAGATTGGTGCATTTATTAATAATTTTTTCAAATGTTCAAACGCTTTAATGAACTCTGGGGAGTGATTTACTTTCGATCCCTTTTTTAGACATTTTGTCATAGGTTTGGATATTTTTGCAAAATCTTTAATGAATTTTCGGTAGTAACCTGCCAGTCCTAAGAATGATTTTATTTCTTTTTGCGTCCTGGGGATTGGGAACTTCCTTACTGCTTCAATTTTGTCAGGATTTGGTTTGATACCTTTATTCGTGACTTGGTGTCCTAAGTATGCTATTTCTCTATGTAAAAACTCGCTTTTGTCTAATTGTACTTTCAGATTCGCTTCTCTGAGTCTGTCAAAAACTTTCTTTAGTCTGTCTTTATGTTCTTGTAGAGATGTTGAAAAGATAATTATATCATCTAGATATACAAAACATATTTCATTTTGTAATCCTCTTAACACACTGTTCATAATTTTTTGGAACGTTGCGGGTGCATTTTTGAGTCCAAAGGGCATTTGTTTAAACTCATAGTGTCCCGTATCTGTCGAAAAGGCTGTTTTAGGTGTATCATTCGGATCCATTTCTACCTGATGGTATCCATTTGCTAAGTCAAGCGTACTGAAATACTGTGCTTTTCCAAGCTTATCTAGGATGTCCGTGATTTGAGGAATGGGGAATTTCTGATCTATAGTTTTATCGTTTAATTTTCTGTAATCTATCACAATTCTCCATTTCTGTTGTCCTGAGGCGTTCATTTTTTTGGGTACGATCCATATCGGGCTACTCCAAGGTGAATTTGACTCCTGGATGATTCCGTTTCTAAGCATTTCTGAAATTTGCTTTTTAACTTCAGTTTTGTGAATATGAGGGTATCTATACGTCTTTGTAAATAAGGGTGTTTCGTCCTTTAATTTAATTTGATGTTTAATTTTGTTCGTAAAGGTCAAAGGTGTTCCTTTGCAGTAAAAAATGTCTCTATACTCATAACATAATTTTCTCATGGTGTTATATTCTTCTTGGTTACAATGGTCTAGCCTTAAATTTTTTAAATTCTGTTTCCTTAAAATGTCAAAAAGTTGACATTCCTCGTAATTCTCGTTTATAAAGTTTAATTCTGTCTCCTCGAATTTTTCAATTTCGAATGGTTCGAATATTGTTATTTTTATTGGATTTTCGCAAGGGTTGATGATAGTCGTCACTGCATGGTGATTTTCTATTCTGACAATTGCTTCGGGCATTTCCGCTTTTCCTAATTTTTGATAATTTAAAATTCCTGTTCCGTTTTTCTTATTTACTGGGATTTTTACAATTTGTTGCGTTCTTGGTGGAATTATTAATTCGCATGGTTTTTCATTTTTTGGATCTCTGTTGTAATATAGGGGTAGATTTGCATTTATCGACTCTAAACGTGATTCTTTTAGATTTATTTGAGCGTTTATGTGGGTTAGAAAATCTATACCTAATAAACCGTCGTAGTTTTGTGAAAAATCAAACAAATAAAATTTATGATATTCTTGACAATTAAAAGAGGGAAAAATGGGAATGTGCATTATCTCGTTATGGCTTGAGATTGCATGTGCCCTTTTGACTGTGAAAAATTCTTCTTCTATAAAATCTGAAAATATTTCGTATGCTAGTTCAGGTCTCATAAAACTTTACCACTTCCGGTGTCAATTAGAAAATACGCATTTAATTCCGGTAGATAAATTATTGGTAGTTGATTATCCGAGTTAGAATTTACTACTATCAAATTGTCTCGTCTAATTCCTGGATTAAAGGAAAATTTTGGTCTGATGGGGTACTTATGTTTTCATTGTCGTATTGCATTTCGTTACAATCGTTGCTATAATCGTGGTTATCATCGTGTCTATAATAATCGTCATTGTAAGTATTTGGATCAAAATCGTTGGGTTCTATGATGTTAGGATCAAAATTTACAGGTTCTGTACTATATTGGTCGAAATCTGGGGGTTCCGTATTATTTTGAATCATTTGGTTGTATAATTCTTCTGCTAAGTAATGTCGCTGGGGCTGATTTCTATACATAACCGCATTTCCGGATGACATGTCCATAGGTTGGGGTTGATTTTGTCGAACTATGGAAGATGTTGCCTGTCTTTTAGTGCCACGGTAGGATGGTTGTTGAAAGTTGTTATTGTTATTTCTCTGCGAGAAATTATTTTGTCTGGTAGGATATAAGGGTATGTTTTGCCTTATTACTCGATTTTGGTTATTTTGGAAATTTTGGGGTCTGTTTATGTTTAGATTTTGTACATTTCTCTGAGGATTGTATCTAAATTGACCGTATCCTAGAAATTGATAGGGATTATTGTTCGTCTGTCTGTTCACATGTTGAACATTTTGTGGTCTTGAATTGTAATTAGTCGGTGGATTTTGACTTATTGGGATATTATGGCTTATTTTATTTATTAAATTGCCACGGTTCTTGTACTGTATAAAGTTCTCCTCCTCTTGGGCAAAGCTTATAGCTTGTTCGAGGGATATTGGATTTTTTAAGCGAACTATTAATTGCATATTGTAGGGTAGGTTATTTATGTATGCTTTTAAAATTAGGTTGCTATATTCCTGAATTCGTAGGATTTTAATATTTCACGCTATGTTTTCCATATTAATTTTGGCAAAGAGTAGACTTCTCGCGTCTTGTAGTCTTATTCCGAATTTTTTTTGTAGTTTCATTTTTTTTTCATTTTAAACGTTATCACGTCTTGAACTATACAATCTATTGATCTTCGATCTGCAAACGTTTCGATAATTGCGTTTTTCACTAAGTCCCATGTATTTAATTCTACGCGTGAGGCTATTAAGTCAGCTGCACGTCCCGTTAGTTTGGATAAAATTGTATCGAATAAACATACATTTATAGCTGCATTGGGGTCTTCGCGATTGATATGATTTGTTAGAAAATTATCGCATGAATTTATAAATCGTGTTATCAACTTTGTATTTCCGTCAAATGAGGGAATATTGTCTGCTTGGTATCTGATCAAGTTATAATTTGGATTTGCCATTCTTTATAAAATAGTTTTTTCAAAAATTCACGAAAAATATATTCAAAAATGTTTATGAAAAAATTCAAAAATATATGGTATATATATGGATAAAATATAAATCAAATATGTATGATCGTTAGGATAAATATTATAAAATTGGTAGGATAAAAATTATGTCTTAAAATTAAAAATGCCTTAAAATTATATTTTCTTACAACTAAGTTGCTCAAATCTTTTGAATTTTACTGCGTAAATATTCAAAAATTTCTTGCTTTCAGTCGAAATTTTCTTTGCTCTTTTTATTGAACTTCTCGCTGCTTGAGCTTTGTCAAATTTTCCACTGCGTGGTTTTTCTTAAAAAGAAAAGAAAACTTGGTCTGTTGTCTTTCTGTCTCACTGCGTGAGCTTGTTTTGAAAAGAAACTCACTGCGTGAGCAAAATTGCTGAAAAAGAAAAATTGAAAAATGCTTTCTGAAAAATTGTTTTTGAAAATTGTTTTTCCACTGCGTGGATTGCTGAAAAAATCTCAAAATTTTCACTTACAGATAAAGGATCTGCAGTTTCATTTGGAATCTTCTTGTTTGTTTGAACTTCTTGTTTCTTTGAAAATCTTCTTTGTTTCTTTGAACTGTGATTGATTGAACTTGAACCTCTTCCAAAAGGATGAACGCTGTTCGTCCCTGGATACCAATATGACTCTCTGAGCGATGCTTGTCCCGTTGAGCCGCGCCAATAAGACTTTTTCGTTGCCCTGATTTTTGTGTTTCTTGAGCGATGCTTGTCTCTTGAAACCAATCAATAGGAACTTTTTCGTACTCTGGCCTGGAGGGCTGAGATCTGTCTCTTTCGTTTTCCGCTGTTTTCGTCAATCGTTGATACGAACCAGAATCTTGTTTTTGCGCGATGCAATTTTTGAAGACTCTGTCGAAAATTTTCTTCCGCACTTCGCCAGTTATCTCTGTGGAAACTTTCGCGTTGTGCCGTTGAAAACTTTTTTCCTTCCGACTGCGCCAGTTATAATCGTGGGAGCGACTATAACGTTTTTAAAAAACAACTTGAATTGAATTCTAAAAACTTTTATTTTTTCGGTTCTGACGGAAAACTTTTTAAGACACTTGATACAACAGACACACTCACTCTGCCTTTGTTTGGTACTAGTATTTATAAACTTTAAATGCTGAATTTGCAGAATGGTGCGTACAGATAAAGGAAATCTTAATTGACACTTTTTATGTGTATTATTCATATTATCAGGATATAATTTATGTAAAGAAATTTGAGTTAGATGCTATAGGGTGTTCAAAATAAATTTATTCATTTCGACTATTTTAAATTGAAAAATCTTAAATTTTTTAAATGGCACACTCTGTATATTATTATTTTTTCTGATAGATTTTACAAAATCCTCCAACTTTTATTAAGTATGTCATATACCTATTTCTAATAGTTTTCGATTTATTTTGAATTTTTCAATTTTTACCCTTGTTGTTAATACACTTACGCTATAACATCATAGTTGCCAAGACAAAACAAAAATGTAGGCAAATTTTGACATGTCCATTAAGCAAGTAAAAATAGTTTAATTTGTTGTAGTAAGTGGCGTATAGTTATGGATTTTCTTAAAAATGAATTAATTGATATGGTTTATATACTGGGCGAGACGGGAAAAAAAATGTTTTTTGGCAGTAAGGCTTTACGGAGCGAAGTGCCCTAACAGACGTATATCATCTAGAAAATCTTTTCAGTGCTTTTGGTGCAATCTATCACTCAAATTTTTTGCTACCAGGTGTTGTCGGTGGATGACACAGTGAATTGCAGTTATGGCAAGAGCTTCATCTGCTGCCATCGAAATAATGTTTGTAAATGGAATCGATTTTTTCTTAAAAAAATCACTCAGGACATTAAATATTGATTCGCCTTTAGTGTCTGTCTCTAAAGTTTTCGCGAATAGCAGCTCTTCATGGATTTCTTCGTCCATAACAAATCGAACATATGCCAATAATAATGCTTCATTACCAGGTAAAGTTGACTCGTCCAGTTGAATAGAAAAATGAGTTGTTTGCAGATAATTACACAAGAAGCTTTCAATATCAGAGCTCATTTCATCAATACGTCTTTGTACAGTGTTGTTACTCAAAGGAATTCTTTTGAGTACGTAAGATGGAGGTTTGTGCAAAACAGTTTTTAAAACCTCTTCAACAGCAGGTAAAATTAACTGTTCTCCGATGGTATGCGGTTTTCCAGATTTCGCTATAAGCAGTGAGATATTGTAAGATGCCCGCAAGTCATCATCGTTACTTTGAGACGTTGAAGCGAACCTACTGTGCACGGTGGGTCTCTTTTCGTATTTTTCCTTCAATGTTTGAAAATATTTTAAATCTTTACCTATTTTATCAGGATGACACCTTCTTAGATGATCTTCGAGCTTCGATGGTTTCATAGCTCAAAACTTTGTTGCATAAAAGGCATATAGGCAATCGTTTGTCTGCCTTTGATGGAAGAAAACCAATTTTTAAATAATCGACACTGTACTGTCGACATTTCTTCTTAGATTCAGCCATGTTTCGTTTCAGTTACCTACCTGTAAAGAAAAAAATGTTTGTTTTAGTAATCATAAGGCGACTTTAACAGGATATGGCTATTTTAACAGAATAAAATAGGATTAATTAATTATTGCAATGAAAAAACCAAAATGCCGGCGGCAAAACTGATTTTAATTATTAAAAGCAATAAACTGCTAAGACCCATATAGAGGTCAAAACGGCTAAACCTATTTTAATGTAATATAAAATATTTTTTGATTAATTATATTTTGATACATTTCTGTAAATTCGAGAGAAAATACTTTTAAAGAATATTTTGACATCAAAACTCCGCGATTTTAATGATTTATTTATTACTTTGATGTACGTTACGAGTGGTACATAAAGACACGTACAATTTATGAAAATAGTTTTAGTTATTTAGCATTAGCAACTACGAGGGCTCTGAAATATGTACAAACATGCAGGCCTACCATATATCTCTCGTTTAGTGAGTCACCACAGTCGGGTAAATAAATAATTTTATAATAAAAATTACTAAAAGTTCAATCTTTCTCGGCTTTTTATTCTTTTATAGAAGTATCGAATGATGGAACTGTTCAGTATTTAATTTTTATTACGTACCTACTACATGCAAACATAACAAATATAATATTATTACAATATAAAATAAAAGTATGAATAACAAATAGGCAGGTGCTGACTTTTTCCGGCACTGGCAACCACTGACATCGATTCACTCACACTTTTCTTTTCAAAATTCCGGAAACAAATGAGTAACGTTTGTCCTTGGCATTCGTATTTATATTGGTGAAGAATCAAACAAGTTCATGCAAGATTGCAAGCACAGCACAAGTCGTATTTCGTCCCTTTGCAGGTCTGAACGGGTTGCGTTGCGGGCGGGCGGCGCTTTGCAAATCTCGACGCGCGTTGTACTGAATATCGAATATGCAAGTTTTTACAAGTAACAGTCGCTGACCTTCTTAAAATTCACTACTCAAAAAAATTAAGGGAGGTTTTAAAACAAGGAAATTAATGCTAAATAAACGGGCTATATATATATATATATATATATATATATATATATATATATATATATATATATATATATATATATATATTATAATATATATATATATATATTATAATATATATATATATATTATAATATATATATATATATATATATATATATATATATATATATATATATATATATATATATGCCGGCCTAACTGAAAAAATTTTTTTCAAGCCAGTGGAAATACTTGCAATATTATTTTTTCGCGCTCTCTGTTAGGATTGCATGAGAACCGTAGCTCCTAAAAAATTTTAGCCAAAAAATCTGAAAATTAGAATCTTAAAGCTTCAAAATGCTTTTTTTAAAAGTCTCAATACGACCATTTTTTCACCGAAATACAGTCTGTCAAAAATCACCGAAAAATTTGGAATTTTTTTTTTGCTACCTTAATTTTTATGAGTAGTGTATTATCTGCCTACATTGATAGGTAAAGCCAAGCCAACATGTTTGTTCTTTCCTATCGAAACCAGATAAATTTTTGTGGACCCCCACTTACAACTTAGGAACCCCCATTTTTTTTCACGCCAACGTAGACCCCCGTCAAGTCTCCCGTGGACCCCTGGGGGTCCACCTGAACCACTTTGGGAATCACTGCTCTAGAGAAATGTGACATTGTGGTCTGCCATAAAACAAACTAAAGGCCACTATACACCAATCTAAAAAGCAAAATACCAACCATGTACTAATCAAATGTAATATATTCAATACCATGTGCCCAAAGAAATACATAGGGATGACCAGTCAATGGTTAGAAAACCGACTAAATGCACACAAATACACTAAAAACGCCCCAACTGCCCTGCACGAACACATGACAGAACAAAACCACAACTTCAATATTAATGAGACCAAAATTATAAACAAAGACCCCAATTACGAAAAGTAAACCACCAAAGAAATGATTGAAATTAAAACAAAGAAATGATTGAAATTAAAAACGAACAGCACGTTGTGAATGAAAACTGACATAACACACATTAGCCACATTTACAGTACGTTATTAAATTAATTTTGGGCTACCATGTATCTAAAATAAAGAAAAAGAGAATTCTGCATAAGATAGAAAACAGTAAAAAACCCTAAAAAATTATTAATAGCAACTCAGTTCCAATGCAGCATATAAACAATAATTTTAAATCCATCAAACGTTCAAGGTGCGTGTGAAATTAATATTTAGGGTTTTAAAATCGTGAATCTATATTATGTTTGTAACTCCTGTTATTAGTTCATAAGTTTTAAAATTTAAGCGAAAATTTAACATATATGTGTGTACAGAGCAAATAGTAAAAAAATGTGTTTTTAGGAACGAAGGAAAAAATAAAGAAATTCATTTGAAAATACCCTAAACGCCGCGCCGAGGCGAAACGTCAAGAAGGTGTTTTCTTTTAACCAAACAAACCACAAAGTCCAAGACATAATAAATAAATGTTATCGAATATATATGTATATATATATATATATATATATATATATATATATATATATATATATATATATATATATATTACACTCCTGGACAAAATTAACGCAACAATATATTAAATCATACAAATCTCTATAATGAATTAATTTTAATAATTTTTAGTGTTCCGTACGGAACACTTATAAGATCACTTCGGTGTCTGTCTGTCTGTCTGTCACACCCGATTTTCTCCGAAACTATTTGACATAGAAAGGTGAAATTTGGTAATAATATAGGAATTGATGGCCTCATCAGAGCCATGTAGTTTTGAGAATTAAATTTTGACTTAAGGAGTTAGTTTTGGGGGGTGAAGTCGGAAGTGAAAAAAAAAAATTTTTTACTAGGTCATCGAGTGTGATGTCAAATGAAAGCTTGTGAAAACACGAGTAAAAAATATATATATATATAATATTATACTTGCGTGCAGTTTTCTTTGTATTATTTTTAAAAATTCGCGAAAAATCGCTGTCCCGGGCCTTATCTCGAAAAGTACTTATCAAAAAATTTCGAAAAAATTCTGGAATATTCTCCACAGGGTGTAGATTGAACGAAAATTGTCACGAGTGCATTACCTTTAATAATTTATATGGTATATAAAAAAACAAAAATTTCAAGGTCATCAGATTTCAGTAAAGATTGGAAACAAACTTTGTTGAAAACTCATTTGGGGTGTATTTTGTGAAGTCACTGATCATTTTATACCTCTGTAAAATTTTTTTTTTTTATTTTAAAAGCAATTAACGTACGGAACACTAATTGCGCAAGTTCAACTTGCACTTGACCGGTTTTTTTTTTATGAACATTGGTTACACTAAAAGTTAGATAAAACTTATTCGGATACTTTAAAAGTGAATTAGGTACCAAATTTCTCTATAAGATTCGAATTAAAATTATTCTTAAGACCTAATAACAAAGTCGTTGAAATTATGTAATAATGAAAAAAAATAAACTCGGACACTAGTAGCAAAATTAATGGTGTAACTGGGACATTAGTAGCGTGTATTGCCTTCTCTACTTCGGAACCCAGCGTTTATTCGCCTAGGCATGCTTCTAATTAAATTTTGGATAAAATCTTGAGGAATTTGCTCTCATTCTGTGATAACTGCATTTTCAAGTTCCCTCAGGTTTCTAAGTGCAGATATATGACGTTTCACATTTTTCTTAAGGTGATCCCATACATGTTCTACCGGATTCAGATCCGGGCTTTTTGGTGGCCATTGCATAATCGGTATATCAACTTGATTAAGATAATCGAGTACCTCCCTAGCCACGTGAGGTCGAGCGTTGTCTTGCATAAACAGGAAATTGGGCCCCACAAAATGACCGAAAGGCATCACATATACGTACGGACAGGAACTAACTCTGTGCGAGCATCAAAGCAGATGCCACCCCAGAACATAACAGAGCCACCGCCGAATGGAATCCTTGCAGAGATATTGCCAGGAGCAAACCTCTCTCCTGGTCTTCGCCATACTCGCTCACAACGATCTGGATGTTTTAGACTAACCCTAGTTTCATCTGTGAAAAAAAATTGTTTCCAATCATCCACAGACCAGTTTTCGTGATTTGGAGCAAAACGTAACCTGGCAACTCTGTTCTCTCTAGTAAGCAAGGGCGCAGTGTCCGGTCTCCTACTGTTTAATCCAGCTTCATTTAACCGTCTTCTAAGTGTTTTAGAAGAAATTGTGACATTGCTAACAGCTTCGAGTTCGTTTCTTATTATAGAACTAGTGACAGTCCTGTTTCTTAAAGCATATTTGTCTTATAAAACGTTCATCTAGGTCGCTAGTGCTTCGTTTTCGCCCTTGCCCTAGCCTTCTAGAATAAGTTCCTACTTCATTCAAGCGTCTTACCATACGACTTATTGCGGAACGATGTTTGCCTAACAAATTGGTAACATAACTCTGACAATATCCCTCGTCCAATAAAACTGAGGCTCGCACTACCTCGTGTTCAGTTAAATTCCTTGTTCGATTCATTTTTTCTAATTCTTCGGAGTCAAAAATAAAACAGTCTACCACAAAAACGTATTACTTTGAAAAAGGGAACAATTTATAAGTTTACTTTTAAAGAAAATCTATCGCATTATTACAGAAAATTGTTTATCTTTTAAAAAATTCTTTAAAACTGTAAATCTAAACGAATTGATTTCTGTCATGAACAACGAAACAAAATATGCATAGCCTACTATTCAAATACTCGATAAACTTTAAAACTGACATAAGAAAAAGATAAATTAATTTTCAGATTGTTGCGTTAATTTTGTCCAGGAGTTTATATATATGTATATATATATATATATATATATATATATATATATATATATATATATATATGTATATATATATATATATATATATATATATATATATATATATATATATATATATGTATATATATATGTATATATATATATATATATATATATATATATATATATGTATATATATATATATATATATATATATATATATATATATATATATATATATATGTATATATATATATATATATATATATATATATATATATATATATATATATATATATATATATATGTATATATATATATATGTATATATGTATATGTTATGTATATGTATATGTTATGTATATGTATATGTTATGTATATGTATATATATATATATATATATATATATATATATATATATATATATATATATATATATATACATATATATACATATATATGTATATATATATATATATATATATATATATATATATATATATATATATATATGTATATATATATATATATATATATATATATATATATATATATATATTTATATATATATAAATACATATATACATATATATATATATATATATATATATATATATATATATATATATATATATATATATATATATATATATGTATATATATATATATATATATATATATATATATATATATATATATATATATATGTATATGTATATGTATATATATATATATATATATATATATATATATATATATATATATATATGTATATATATATACGTATATATATATATATATATATATATATATATATATATATATATATATATATATATATATATATACATATACATATACATATACATATACATATATATATATATATAATATATATATATATATATATATATATATATATATATATATGTATATATATATATATATATATATATATATATATATATATATGTATATATATATATATATATATATATATATATATATGTGTGTATATATATACATATATATATATATATATATATATATATATATATATATATATATATATATATATATATATATGAAAATCAGTATACATTGCAAACAGGAAGTGTTTTGTACTATAGTGGTAGTGACGAGCACACACACAACGGTGTAGGATTCCTGATAAACAAAAGAATGGTACCCCACATCGAAATGTATAAAGGAATTTCGGACCGAGTTGCTTTTCTAACATTAAAATTGAAAATTGAATTGAATTGAAAATAATTCAAGTATACGCACCCACATCAACTAGCGACGAAGAAACGATCGATTTATTCTACGACCATATAACAACCGCAATTGAGGATCACCCTAAAAATCTAACAATTTTAATGGGAGATTTTAATGCCAAACTGGGCATTAAAAGTGAAGAAGGCGAGGACAAGATCGGAAACTACGGTTACGGCACCCGAAATCCAAGAGGCGACAGATTAATGGAATACATGGAACAACAGAACATGTACGCTATGAACACCTTCTTTAAAAAAAAGCCACAAAGAAAGTGGACGTGGATAAGCCCGGATGGAATAACAAGAAATGCAATAGACTACATCATGGCAACAAACAGAGGGGTTTTTGAGGACGTCACAGTGATGAAATCATTTGGTACGGGAAGTGACCATCGCTTGGTTAGAGCAAGAATACATATAGATAAGAGATTGGAAAGATTAAAACTTATCAAGAGAACAGCACCTATAGACACGCGAGCACTCAGGGAGAAGGGTGACAGGTACAGAGAGGCATTGGAGCAAGAGCTGGACAGGCACGATAAAACTACCGGTGAGAGCATAAATGACAAGAATGAGAAAATAACGAAGGCTGTTTTGAAGGCGGGGTTGAAAGTGGCTCGAAAGAGAGAAAAAAAAGAAGAAAAAATCAGCATTAATACAAAGGACATGCTGAAACATCGACGAAAACTATTAGAACAGGACAAACGAAACACAGTAGAATACACAGAGATAAACAAGACAATAAGAAGGATGATCAAAGAAGATATCAAAGAACATAATGAACAAAAGATAGAAAAAATAATACAGAATAATAGAGGAATGAAGAGCCTGCGACCAACACTGGTAGAACTCAAATAATCGCTTTAAAAAGTCCTGATGGCAGAGAACACAGAGGTAAACAACAAATAGCCACAATAACGGAAAAGTACTACAAAGATCTGTACAGTTCTAAGATAGTCCCGGAAGAGGAGACAAAACAGCAATTGACAAAAAGGATCATGAATGTGAACTCTGAAGAATTGCCTGACATCAAGAAATATGAAATATTAAAGGCCCTAGGAGAAATGAAGAATAACAGGGCACCGGGCCAGGATGAAGTGATAGTAGAATTGCTGAAGGAAAGTAGGCAAGAACTAATGGAAGATATTAAACAGCTGTTTAACGATTGCTTGCATTATGGAAAGGTTCCTAGCAGCTAGAATGAAGCAGTGACCATTCTATTGCATAAGAAAGGAGACAAGCGCGAATTAGCGAATTACAGACCGATCTCTCTGCTGTCTCAAATTTATAAGCTGTTTATGAAAATAATCACAAACCGCTTGAGTGATAAAATGGATGCCTACCAACCAGTTGAGCAAGCCGGCTTTCGAAAGGGTGACAGCACTTCCGACCACCTGTTAACTATGAAAACCCTTATAGAAAAAAACAATGAATACCACATGCCACTGTACTTGGCCCTGGTCGATTATGAAAAGGCCTTCGACACAGTGGAACTGTGGGCGGTAGAATGTGCCTTGAATAACAATAGAATTGACTTCCGTTACAGGGACCTAATACATAACATCTACAAAGAAGCATGTATGATAATTAAATTAGAGGAAACTACGAAACCTATACCAGTCCATCGAGGTGTAAGACAGGGAGACATAATATCGCCAAAGCTGTTTACGTTGGCATTTAAAACCTTGCCCTGGGAACGAAAAGACATAGAAATCAACGGAAAAACGATTGAATCATCTACGATTTGCCGATGACATCATCTTGATCACCGACAAGTTTGAAGACCTACAGACAATGTTCACACAACTAGTGGAAGCCTCTAAGAAAATAGGATTAAACGTAAATCTTGCAAAGACGAAAACGATGTCAAATGCTGACGATCCAAGAAATATCAGTATGGGAGGCAAACTTATTGAGGGTGTGGAGGAATATGTATACTTGGGTCAGGTAATAAAACTAAACGGGGAAAATCAAACTGCCGAAATCAAGAGAAGAACAAGACTTGCGTGGGCAAGCTTCGGGAAACTGAGACACATCCTCAAGAGCAGTAAATTACCACAATACTTGAAGACTCGCGTCTACGATCAGTGCGTGCTGCCGGTTTTTAACCTATGGCTGCCAGACGTGGACGCTGACCAGGGCAAACATGGACAGACTCGCTAGGACGCAGAGAGCAATGGAGAGATCTATGTTGGGTGTCAGTTTGAGAGATAGGAGGACCAACATCTGGATTAGACAGAGAGCAAAAGTGAAGGAGGTGGTTGATCGGGTAGCAAGATTGAAGTGGAACTTTGCAGGTCATAATGCAAGGCAGAGCGATGAGAGATGGAATGCTGTAATACAAAAGTGGAGACCGTATAATGGAAGGAGAAATAGGGGAAGACCTCAAATGAGATGGGCCGACGACCTGAAAAGGGTGGCTGGCTTTGGATGGATGAGAACAGCTCAGAATCGACAGCATTGGCACGAATTGGAAGAGGCTTATGTCCAAAGATGGACGATGGAGGGCTGAAAGAAGAAGAAGATAGATATAGATATATATATATATATATATATATATATATATATATATATATATATATATATGTATATATATATATATATATATATATATATATATATATATATATATATATATATATATATATTTATGGCCTTGGGTAGTGAAACAACCTTTTTTGTTAGTCGAGCTTTCGAAATTATATTTATTTCTTCTTCAGGACATCTGGAAAGACAAAATTTTCTTTTTTCTTTATATTGTTAAGTGAAAAATTACTTTTTTAAGTACATTCATATAGTTGAAAAGAACAAAAAAGAAAGATGGCATGAGAAAAAAAGAAAAATGATTGACTTACCAAGGTGGTTTTTCTATAACAAAACAAGCAATCATTTGCACAGAGGATATTCCCTAATATACTATTGTTAACTACATAACAGTATAATTAAACAGAAAAAAAATAAAACGGCCAAAATGGCTGGCTTTGGTACTCTCTGCTAATCCCGTAAACCAGTAAATTCACAAAAAATTATCAATTTTTGGCGGCAAAGGTGGAGTGTGATAGACCGATA
>CM032451.1:89863371-89870871 GCA_019049505.1 Pachyrhynchus sulphureomaculatus
CAAGGCCGCCGGTCAATTCCTGGTCTCCAATCATCCCAAGATAGAATTTCTTCCAGGGTTTGTTAAGTTGAACCACCTCCTGCTGTCTGCAGATATTCGCCAAGTAGCCGATGTCCGAGCGTTCAAAGTAATTGATGTAATAGTTAGAGTAATCAACATATTTTATGTAATACCAACATGGCGGATCCAATATTGCGCCTAAAACCGAAAATTAGACGAAAAATAAGCAATTATGGAGATTTCGCAGTAAGATAGCACTTTTTCTGACCGGAATAATTTTCGGTGTTAGGCGCCATATTGGATCTACCATGTTGGTATTCCATAAAATTATGTTGGTTACTTCGATTCAGTTAACTCCGCTTAGAAATCATAATTTTTTTTGTTTCTAGCCGCCATCTCGTTTTTTTTCAAAAGGTCCAAGTTGCATTTGAAAGCTCAACACTCTAGAATTTTTTTTCACTAATTCTATTTTTGGGTATTGGGGTGGCTCCGTTGGCGCAAAACGTCCCATTTATATATATATATATATATATATATATATATATATATATATATATATATATATATATATATATATATATTAATCGAACTATTAGTTTTTTATTTCCACTATATTTATATTTGGGTCATCGTTTGGGTGAATGTCTTGATTATTATTTGTTTTAATGTCTGTGTTATCGGTAAGATTTCTTATTATTAATTTTTGTTTCGTTATCGATCATAATATCCGGGACATGATAAGTTTTTGTTTTTCTTGCTTCCATTGGTAAAATTCTAGTTGTACATATTCGTTCGTTAGTTTCCTTTTCTTAACAAAATAGCGGTTTTATATCCTTTGGTTCTAGTGCAGTGGTTCCCAACCTTTTTTAATCGCGACCCTTTTTAGATTTTTTAAAAATGCTCGCGACTCCCCTTTCCCATCCGCCATATTGGATCAATAAAACAAACAATAAAAGGTTGAAAAATATATTTTAGGACTTAACAGTGATATTTTTTATAAAATATTAATTATTAAGTAATGATTAATGTGATGATTGAGTTTGCAATTCTTGATTGAGTTTTTGTCAAGGCCAATCTCATGTCATCTTAAAGATCCAGCTTATTCCTGGCTTTGGTCTTGATCTGCAGAAGAGTTGAAAATCCACTTTCGTAGAGGTAAGTAAAAGCAAATGGCACTAATATTCGAAAAGAAAGCATGGGAACTTTAGGATACGAATGACGCGTAGCACACCAAAATTGAGGTAACGATTTTTCCTGAAATAAATCATGCACTGAGGGGTCATTTCGCAACTCCAAAAATTCATCCTGCACTTCATCGAGAATGTCTGTAATATCCAAAGATGCATGAAATGGATTTCATACTAATACAGCTTCTTGTTGAGGGAAATAATGTTGTATTTCAGATTTAAGAGCTTGAAGTTTAGTAATTTCCTCTCTTAGATTATCTACAATTCCTGTCTTCGATTCTGCACTCTTGGTGCAAAGGTATTCAAACATGGTAAAGTTCCCAAGATTTACTTTACGGCGCCAGTGTTGCAGCCTTAATACGAACGCCTTGATATGATCTCTGAAGTGAATAATCTGCATTTTCTTACCCTGCAGTTTCAAATTTAGCTTGTTTAGCTGATCTAAGATATCAGATAAATAAGCTACTCTTTCGATCCAGGCATCATCATTAAAGTGTGTCATAAACTCATGTTTCCCTTTCATTTCTACGAACTGTTTGATTTCGTTTTTCAAATTAAAAAACTCTGCCAACAGCATTTCCTTTTGATAACCAACGAACAGCAGTGTAGAAAAGAATAACTTTATGATCAGAGTTCATGTTTTTGCATAGTTGCTTGAATAGACAACTGTTGAGAGCACTAGATTTTATATAATTGACAATTGACACCAAAGAGTCGAGCACTTCTTGCAAAAGCTTTTGAAGAGTCTTGGTAGCAAGGGCAAATCGGTGAATCATGCAGTGCAGTCCTTTTGCTTGGGCTGCAAGCGTTGTAACTTTTGACTGAAAGCCCGACCTCGATCCAAGCATGGCTAGTGCTCCATCGGTACATACTCCACACAAGTTTTTCCATTGTAAGTCATTACTTTCGAAGAATGAATTTATCATTCATCTTCATGACGTCTTCATCTTTCTTAATAGTTTTTAGTGCTTTACAAAACAGAAACTCTTCTTTGAAGTAAATATATTTCACGAAAACGAGTAACTGGGAACATGAACTAACATCGGTAGACTCGTCAAGTTGAAACGAAAAGACAGGAGATGCCTTTATTTCAGATAAAATTTGTTTCATCACTTCTATGCACATGCCTGAAATGTGTTTCTGAGTTGTGTTGTTGAACAAGGATATATTACGCATCTTAATCTCACTTGCTTCTCCAAGAATTAGCTCAACCGACTTTAATAAACAGGGTTTGGTGAGGGTTTCTGGTTTTGTCTGGTTATCGTGTTTCCTCAGAAAACGTTTTTTACAAGTCGCACAAGACGGTTTTTTACAAGTCGCACAAGACGGTTTTTTACAAGTCGCACAAGACGGTTTCGTTCTGATATCTTTACTATCAACCCCGTTGTGCCTCACGGCTCCATACTGACTTCTACTCCCTTTCTTCTCGATATTAACGACCTGCTGGAAAGGACCAGAAATCCAGAAAGCTTACTTCATTTACCTTGAACCCTCAAACATCAGCTACTTCGGCAAATATTGGCAGACAGGAGGAAGTCGCTAAGTTAACAAAGGAAGGACCAGGAAGAAATATTGGGCTAACAGTAGCCAAATGCAATTTAACACTTCAAAAACTGAGCTGCAATTTTTTCTAAAAAAACTTTGACGATGCGGAACCCACCATGGTTGTCGGGACACTTTATTTCTTTGTCCTCGTCACTCAACTTGCTGGGGAACAAATAGAGATCGGTATGATCGTGGTGCATGCATTCTTAAAAGCTAGGAATATCATCATTTAATTCTTTGATTATTTTAATTTACTTTGGGATTTTCGAATCTTTGTCACCAAGATACTACAAGACATTATTACCACACCCGATACTTTATTTTTGCAACCAACGCGTGTTTCGCCAGCCGTATGGACATCATTAGGACCTAGATTGACAAAACATTAAAAACTGGATTATTTATACCAAGATTGAGGAGCTAACCTATTACACAGGTGTATCAGTAACTAGTGCAGGAAACTAATCCTTATTCAGACTGTTTTTACGTTTCAGAACTTCAGTACCTTCATATGCAGCTAGTTGGATACATTTTTAAGTAACCTTAAATTATAAAATGTTATTGTTTGATTTTTATTCAAGGACAAGTCTTAAAGAACGATTAGCACATTTCCACTATCAACATCGGGGTCCAACAGGGCCCATACTGTCTCCTACCCTTTTCCTTTATCAACCATGTGCTAAAAACAGTTAAAATTTCAACCTATAGCACTACGAGTCATGGTAAGCTTGTTTCTTCATTTACCCTTGTAGACTTTAACATCACCTGCGCGTGCGGAGATACAAAGGCAGCAACAAGTTATACAACTTAGAAAAAGTGTATAAACTGTCATTAATATTGAAGAATTTGATATATGTAAAGAATAACATAACGCGAATATTTGCTAATGCATATGACAATAGTGGTAGTTAATTATGTCCAAGTTAATTTTAATAGATGGCGCAATTTCTGTATATTTGATGATAATATACATTATTTTATTTTCTTCTACGATCTTCATTTCAGTTCTAAGATGATACAAATAATTTTTAATTTTAATTTACTTTAATGCAAGATCCCACCTTATCTATTAGTTATTATGGATTATTTATATAATAATGCCCACTGAAGACGCACACTATAAGTTGAAACAGTATGCATCTGGATATTATAAATTATTTTATTAAAATAAAAAATTCTCATATTTATGTACATTATATAGTAAGAAAAGTAATGTTCATGATGATAGTAATAGTGTATTAGGCTTAGGTTAATTTTAATAAATAGCAAATTGTGTACATTTTGTACATTTATTGTAATATATATCATTCCCTTCTAACATATTTATTTGTACTCTGTAAAAATCCAACTTCACCACTGTAAATCAGTTCAGTATTTAAGAACAGAACCTACTGATATGAGTTATTAACATGTAACTGAAGTCACGAACCGTGAGTTGTGATAAACAAAATGTTTTCTATGTAGGTAATTCTTTAGGTAATAAATAAAAACTCATTAACAAAATTTTAACTAAACTACATTTGGCCAGATTTGATCCATTAATAAGAGTTCATTATATAATTTCTTTTAAAATGTTTATTCATACAACTTTCAAATCATTTAGAGCTAATCAAATAGATGGAAACCAATTTTCTGGAGCAACTTAACTAGTCTCTTTTTAAAACTGGCATGAATTCTTGAAGTTATAAATAAGTATACGAAATCAGACAAACTTTGTATATAAATACCTGATGTCAAAAATATTAGGTTCAGCTAAGTAAAAGATACAGTCAACTAATAAGTGTAAAGTTGTGTATTTGTATGATTATCTTTATGGTATAATCAGGTTGATTATATAAATTTTGGAATAAACCCTAATTTATTTTCTGTTTGGCTGGAATTACCTCCAAGCCATTTTTTACCTATATGCCCTCCGTTAAATTCGAATTGACACATCACATATTTTAGGAACTCATATTTCAACAATTGTTTGTACAATATTGGGTATTTCTAGTTAGGAATGTCTCTAAATGCGTGATTTATTTGTATTTATATACATTATAAGTTCTAAATTTTGAAAAATTATTCAGATAAACATTAAGGATATTTAAAAAAAACTCAAGCTTACGCTTTACAATATTTTTCTTAGATGTTATAAAGAACAAAAATTATAATTTTACTTTATTAGCTGAAAAGCTTACCACTTTTAAAAAATTAAAGATATTAAAAATATAATATTCAATGAACGAGTGCTCGGTCTTCTTTTAGTATCCTTCGGCCTTTAGCAATAAAAAAATTCATGATTCTTCTGTTAAATAAATGTCTTGTTGCCATGAAGTAAAAACGGACAGAAACGCATGTTTTTTTTTTCGTGCACAGAATATCACGTCTCTATGGTTTTGATAGGATGACCCTTTTTATTTCTTTGCTCTATTAACGGGTTTCAATTCGTCCATCTAATAATAAATTTACACGCCGTTTCGCCAAAATCTCATTTGGCATTTTCAAGTGCTCCCGCTGCTGCTGCTATTCGATACTATGATCTTGCTGCTGCTGCCGCTCGAACCTAACTGAGAAACCGTTTTTTTTTTTTCAAGGAGAAATCCGCCTTATGGATTTTGGAGCAGTTTGCATCACCATAAGGGTGCCCCAAAGTGCTCCAGTTATGTGGGGCTCTCCAACCTGAAGGGTTGGCATACCCACTAAAACTCCTTGTGAGCCGGGAAAACCCTTTACTCCTTTTACATGACTGACTTATTCTAATCACTAGATTGTTTAAGTTTGGGCTTAACACTAGGCTAATTCACTCGCTAACACTAATGTTAAATTTCACTCACTAGACTTTACCTAATCCTAACCTAACCCTAACCTAACCTAATTCCACAATGATGGAGTGTTGTTACAATTTAATTTGTGCGTAAATACTAGAAGGAGTGGCTCAACTAACCTACGGCCTTATACTACGTCAAGGTTGGTCAGTTGTGTCATGAGTTAGTCTAACGTAAGTCTGTGAGTCTCTTGTCACGTAGACACCTGCAGCCGACCGACCGAACGAGCTGCCGCCGACAAACTAGAGTGATATTACCGCTAGTTTACGGACAACAACTGTTACTGAGAAACCGATGTGCGCTCGCCGTCTTTTATAGGTCGGCGTCTACGTAGATTGTAGGTGGGGAGTCGGAATTGTTCGTCCGAGCATTGGTGTTCCCTGGCTGGGTGGCAATTACGGGTTCAGGCGCTATGCTGACTGTTGCCTTCTCGATGTTTTGGGTATTCCTTGGTTTAGCTAGTAGACCCTTCCATTAATTGTAAACGAACCCTCAGGACAAGAAAACATTTCGCTTATAAACATTTAACGGTGACTTACCATTCGGACTAACGATCTGACTCAAACTTTATTATTTTAGGCAACCTGACAGTTAGTAGCAGTCTAAGTTATCTGACGAAAGCTTCTATTAGTGTCCGTAATTAGAAAAAGAAAATTTAGATATAAGAAGACTCGGTTGTTTCATGAGTACTATATCTAAATTCGAGGTTGTGTAAAGCGTGGCTAATGAGCCGATACAGCACCGTCTAAGTGGAAGATGTTAGACTGTGCTCAAATTACGAAACCCAAAACCAAAAGTACAGTTCGAAGCACGCAGGTGTATTTTTCCGGTTGCGCTTCTAATAGCGAAGTTCAGGCGTTTTGGGGTCCAAAGTGAGTTATTTAGGTAATATAACTATTATATTTGACTTCCAATCAAAAAATCTATTCTATATAGTATAAATAATCAAAATTATATTCTGTCTAACCAAAAGTATCTGACTAACCAGCCCTTCTGGTAGGAGATGTAATCGTAGAGCGCTGCTAAGCGCTGTTAGGAGTGATTTCTAAACGTCGGTTGAGGTTATGTAGTTTGAGAAGGTAGTCCTGAAGTAAAAATTACTGTGTAAAGGAATTAAAAAATTTTTATAGTAAAATTTAAATACATAATTAGAAAAATATTTGAGAGCTAAGGAGAGCTTAGGCTTCACTACTCAGTTTCTTGCAAACTACCTTCCACGCTGGTTCAAGGGCGGGTGTACTCGGAAGGCAAGGAAAATTTCTTTGGATAAATTCATCTCGACATTGCGCCCACATCTCAACAGCTGACTAGACAACCAAAAAAATCGTAATATAACCTGCTATGTGTATCTCTTGATGCATCCAGTTTCTTAACAATAGTCGAAACGAATGTCTTGTCTATATTCTGTACGAGTATTCCTTACGGAAGAAATACACTTTCTAATTTGAGGTTTATTTTAAAAATAAAAATGGAAAGTAAAGGTGGTGAACAAGTAATTTTAATTAACAAAGGCAATCTAAATCTCCAACGATATGGTCAGTTTAATGCTTAATAATTTGCTTAAAGAAGCTGGGACTGTTAGTGTTGATACAATAATGGAAGGATTTGAATTATCTGGACACTTGAAGCTTAAAAAAGAACCTGAACTTTATGATAACATAAGGCTATCTAATGCTTTGGGTGTAAAAGAGGGCAATAATATGCCTCATACCATGGTAATGGAAAGTGATGGTGAATTATCACTAGAAATTAAACCAAAAATAGAAAATATACCTTTAGATGTTTCCGCAGCTGTTTCACCTAATACTTTTGAATATAACATCCAGAGAACTAATTTATCAGGTCAAATTGAAAAACCCATGAAATGTCTGGAAAATATGGAACATTTTTTAAAAATTGCTTATGATCTTTCCTCAGATAAGTAAGTTTTTTGTTAGTAAACTATAAGTTGTGCACATGGT
>CM032451.1:89875871-90020722 GCA_019049505.1 Pachyrhynchus sulphureomaculatus
GTTTTGTTCATTATCTCAACCAAAAATGAAGGAATATTCTCATGAAGATATTAAACATATATAAAATGTATCTAGACTTATTCGTGTCATCCCCTTTTTCTAAACCGATATCTCTCAAAAACTATAGGTTCCATTCCTATTTCAATGTGTACCAATTTTGTAAGCGGTTTCTTAATCTATTCGAGGGAAATTGTGGGAATAGATAGAGCGACCGAAATGCTTTTGAAAACTATGAAACGTAACAAATGCGATAAGGATTTTTTTTCGTACGCACTAAATTAGTGGAGACTTTTGAGCTAACCATTGTAATTAATAACGAAAACTTTGTGTAAAAAATACAGAATACTTTTATTTGGGACGTGGTTTTTGCTAGACCAATTAAAATTATTACTTTTAAGGTATTTCTTACGAGTAACTTAAAAGTAGTTTTGCTTGACATTTTCAGAAATAATAGATTTTAGAATCATGCATTCACTGCTTCGATATAAAGATGGTTTATCACGCCGTATTGTCATAATTAATTGTAAAAGTTTCAGATATTTAACACGTAAAAGATAGGAATCCATACTTTTTCCTCGATCAAAAGCATGCATTGTTTATAATTTTTGTTGTCGTATATGCATTAAAAGGTAAAAAAGTGACAAAAAAATATATACATACAAAAAGTACTTTGCTTTTGTTTGTTAAAATATGAAGGCAGTTTACCTTCTAGTTGTTGCAAAAAATATTAGTTGAGTATTACTATTTCATGTATTTTACGAAGTGAATTTTCGCTGTGGCAACGTAGCTTGAAAAAGACTGCGCTCGTGTATGCGGGCGTTCTTTCAAATTTTGAATCACATACACTACCGTCGGAAAGTATTTGCCCACCTAGAAATTTCAATGTAACTGCAGAATTTAATACCTAATTAAACCCTTTTTTATATTAGGTAAATTTAATTGTTCTTAACAAGTGTCCATCATAAATTTACTTAGATAAGCCTTTTTGGTGAAATTTAAATTAAAAACGAATTAGAACAAATTTCTGGGCGATTTTTGAGAATTCCAGTTGAAATAAGAACTCATTTCAAGTTTCTAGGGGAAATTCCTAGTGACATTTTATGATAAAAACTGTGCTATAAATACCATTGCCCTTTTGGAAATTAACTATTCGCAAACAGTACTTTGCCGTTGATACAGGCTCAATTGTTTTGTGACAATGCCAAAAACGAAAGAAGTTTCCGTTGAAAATCGGGCTGTGATAATTGCGAGACATCAAAATGGACACTCGAGTTGACAAATCGCGAATGATATGCGTATGCCAAGGAGAACGGTGGACTACATCGTAAAAAAAATTTCTGCGGGACATGGAATTCTCAACCAAAAACGTTCAGGAAGGCCTCGAAAAACGACTACCGCTGAAGACAGAGGTATAACGATGTTCAGCAGACGTAATCCCCGCCTAACCGCACCAGAAATCACGGGTCACCTAAACCTGGAGCGGCCCATCCCCATCAGCGTGACAACCGTGAAGAACAGGTTAGCAGAAGGTGAACTACACGGAAGAGTTGCAGTGAGGAAACCACTTCTTAGGCAAGTGAATAAACGTAAACGATTAGAATGGGCCCGAGAACATGAAAATTGAACATCAGAACAATGGGATTCCGTCCTTTGGAGCGACGAATCTAAATTCGAAATTTTCGGTTCAAATCGACGAGTTTACGTGCGGCGGTCAGCTGGAGAGAGGATGTTGGAAGACTGTCAGATGCCTAGAGTAAAACATGGTGGAAGTTTGTAATGGTTTGGGGTTGTTTTGGCCACGGTAAAGTTGGAAAAATCTTTAGGATAGAAGCAATCATGCGAACAGAACAGTATCAAGAAATATTGCTAACTCAAATGCTTCGTTCTGAAAGAGATATTTTTAAGGGGAAATTTATTTTTCAGCATGACAACGACCCTAAACATTTTGCTAAACAAATTAGAGAACTTTTGGACCGATGGAAATCCGATGACGTGCTGGAAGTGATGGCCTCCACAATCACCCGACTTGAACCCCATTGAATTGCTGTGCGATCATTTGGACAGGTGTGTTCGAAAAGTCAATCCAACATTAGAAAATCACCTGTGGGAACTTTTACAAGCAGAATGGGTTAAAATAACCGAAGAAACTCTGAAGAAACTACTAGACAGAAGTCCAAAAGTCTGTAAAACGGTAATTAAAAACAAAGGAGGTCATATAGATAAGAAAAATCCTGGAAAATCATGAATATTTTTCTGATTTTCGAGACTGTAATGTGAAAATAAATAATTCATTAAAATTAAAAAATATATATATTATCTGGGTTTTTGTTGTCTTAGGACTGAAATAACTAGGTGGGCAAATACTTTCTGACGGTAGTGTATATGCATTGCACCGATCGGACTTTCGTTTAAAAGATAGTAGAATCCTGGGCGACTTTAATGTCCACAACATCAACTGGCTTAAATATTCAAATACTACCGACGAACAAGGTCGTGAAGCCGAATCATTTTCAATCAGTTGTGGCTTGACTCAGCTTATTGATGAACCAACACGGATCCCTGATCGAGACGGAGAGTTCGCCAGTCTTCTTGATCTGTTTTTAACCACTAATCCGGAGATTTACACGGTCAGCGTAAATCCACCGTTAGGTTCTTCCGACCATAAACTACTTTCGACATCGAGTATTCTACCAATCAATGAGAGAGAGGCGCCCAAACCGCGCAAGATTTGGCACTACAAATCTGCTAAATGGGAAGATCTCATGGAATATTTTCGAACATTCCCTTGGTTGGACGTTTGTTTTCGATCCGACGACCCATCTGACTGCGCCAGGGAGGTTTCCGATGTTATTTTGGCCGGTATGGATGCTTACATCCCTTTTTCGAAGAAATGCCCTTCCAACGGCAAGCCTTGGTTTGACCTAAAATGCAAAGAAGCTGTTGCTTCTAAACATCTTGCATACCGACAGTGGCGTGAAGATCCTAACACCATAAATCGTAACATCTTTGTTCGTGCCAGGAACAGATGCAAAGAAATTATCGACGAAACCAAGGACGTACACAATCAACGGATTAGAAACAAACTTCTCGCTTGTCCCGGCAATTCCAGGTCCTTTTGGTCAGTCGCTAAGGCAGTTAGTCAAAATTTCACCAAATCCACCATACCACCACTCACACGGCCAGATAATTCTATTGCAACGACACCTGTCGAGAAAGCGAACTTGTTGGCTGAACTCTTTGCTTCACATTCTACTGTCGATTTCCAAGGAAAAACACCACCTACTATTCCCATAGTGCAGTCAAGGATGCCCGATATTGTCTTCAGACAGCGTATCATAAAACGTATTTTGATGAAGCTAGACACCAAAAAGGCTTCAGGCGCCGACGGAATACCTGCCATAGTTCTCAAGAACTGTGCGAGGGAACTAACACCAGTTTTCTGTAGACTTTTCAACCTATCCTACAGAAAGGGAATATTTCCTTCCTGCTGGAAATGTGCCACAGTTCAGCCGATACCTAAAAAAGGCAAGAAGACCTTGCCAAATAACTACCGACCAATCGCACTACTCTCAATAATATCGAAAGTCATGGAAAAGGCTATCAATCAGTATCTTCTAAAATATCTTGAAGGATTCAACATTATTAGTGATCACCAATATGGCTTTCGTAAAAATAGATTAACAGGAGATCTTCTGACTTATGTAGCACATGTTTGGAGCGGCGCAGTTGAGCACTTTGGAGAATCTCGAGCGGTTGCTCTTGACATATCCAAGGCATTTGACCGTGTTTGGCACGATGGGCTGTTGGCTAAGCTACGTTCTTATGGTATGTCTGAAAAGTTCTATTTGTGGCTCTCATGTTTCCTCAGAGAGCGTTCTTTACGAGTGGCAGTTGACGGATTTCTTTCTAACACCTTCACTATCAACGCCGGTGTGCCCCAAGGTTCCATACTGTCTCCTACTCTCTTCCTCATTTATATTAACGATCTGCTGGAAAAGACCGAGAATCCAATCTACAGCTTTGCAGATGACAGTACACTTATCTCTTCATTCACTTTGAACGCTCGGACATCGACTACTCAGACGAATATCCGCAGACAGCAGGAAGTCATTCAACTTAACAAAGACTTGGAAGAAATTCTATCTTGGGGTGACAGTAACCAAGTGGAATTTAACGCTACAAAAACCCAGGCGGCAGTTTTTTTCTAAGAAAGTTAACGTTGCAGAACCCGACATAGTTATGTCGGGGCGCTCCATCTCTCTAACATCGTCACTCAATCTGTTAGGTGTTAATTTGGGAGCAAATATGTCCTGGCATGAACATGTTGCAGGCATAGCAAGAAGAGCTTCTCAAAAGTTGGGAATATTGTTTCGAACCAGAAAGCTTTACACTCCACAACAACTGTTAATTCTTTACAAAGCTCAAATTCGACCAACTATGGAATACTGCTCCCATGTTTGGAGCTCCGCTCCCAAACATACACTGCATTTGTTGGATTCTATCCAGAGAAGAGCTGTT
The DNA here is from genome assembly GCA_019049505.1 of Pachyrhynchus sulphureomaculatus. Lineage (NCBI taxonomy): Eukaryota > Metazoa > Arthropoda > Insecta > Coleoptera > Curculionidae > Pachyrhynchus > Pachyrhynchus sulphureomaculatus. The sequence goes on from CM032451.1 coordinate 89,880,390, forward strand.
CGTCTGATTGGACACCCGGAACTGACCGACGGCCTTGATTCGCTGGAACATCGAAGAACGGTTGGCGACTTGAGCCTATTCTACAAGTACTTTCATGGAGAGTGTTCGAAGGATGTGGCCCGTTTAATTCCTCCAGAGCGGTGCATATTAGAGGTACGCGTCGCGCTAATGCTTCACATCCGTATGAGGTTCAGCTTGTTACTCCTCGTACAACGCTTTTCAAGCAGTCTTTTATATGGAGAACATCATACCTTTGGAATGGTTTACCCAGGACTGTATTTCCCATCGAGTACAATCTACAGCGATTCAAGAACAACGTGAATCGCTTTCTCCGCACACGTGTCGCTCCTGTAGCGCTTTAGGAACTTCCCTGTAGCACGTGTGCTAGACCCATAAAAAAAAAAAAAAGAATAAACGCGCGCCTCGCACGAGCATTTATTCAGTTATCAATACTTAATAATTGATATATTTTTAATAAATAATCCAAAGTATCGTTTTAATTAAGTATCAAGGTTATTATAAATAACACATGATTGCGTGCGGCGGGGAGCAAGCGAGAAGCTACGTTGTCACATTCATTATATCCTGAAAAACCAAATTATTTCGCGTCGTTCTCTTATATAATGCTCTCTCTATCTTCTCATAAGAAATACGTTAACACTTGTATATCAAAGTTGAATAATGAAAGAGACTTTTTGCAATAATTTAAGATTTTAATTTCTCTTATGTACGAGGCTGGTTTGAAAAGTCCGTGCAAAGTCCGAGAGATGGCACACACCGGCGCGTACCGAGGTCATGTTTAGTTAGTAGCATCTCTTGAATGAACGCACACCAAGTTTCAGCCATATTGGTCTATTTCTTTGTGTTTGGCATTCGTGTGAATTAAGGAAGTCGAGTGATTTTCAAGAAATGGACGAAAAAGAATTTCGTGTGTGGTGATTAAACATTACTTTATGAAAGGCAAGACGCATCAGGAGACTAAAGAGAAGCTTGATAAACATTATGGTGACTCTGCACCTTCGATTAGAACAGTTTATAAGTGGTTTCAAAATTTTCGGACTGGCCATATGGGCACAAGTGACGCTGAACGTTCTGGACGGCCTGTGGAGGTTACGACTCCAGAAATCATTGATCAAATCCATGATATGGTGATGGATGACAGAAGAGTTAAGGTGCGTGAGATTGCTAGTGCTGTGGGCATCTCGACTGAACGGGTACATAATATTTTGCATAAACATTTGGACATGAGAAAGCTATCCGCAAGATGGATGCCGCGATTGCTCACGCTTGACCAAAAAACGGAATCGTGTGAAGTGTTGCAAGGATGGTTTGCAGCCGTTCCAGAAGAATCCGAAGGACTTTAAGCGTCGTTTCGTCACTGTGGATGAAACATGGATACATTACTATACTCCTGAGACCAAACAACAATCTAAACAATGGGTTACCAAGGGGGAATCTGCACCAAAAAAGGCGAAGACCGTTCCTTCGGCCGTGGCCGGAAAGGTTATGGCGACTGTCTTTTGGGATTCGCAAGGGATAATCCTCATCGACTATCTGGAAAAGGGTTTTGGACCGTTCCTTCGGCCGTGGAAAACTATTACAGGTGAATATTATTCATCGTTATTGGACCGTTTGAAAACCGAGCTGCAAGAGAAAAACGCCCACGATTGGCCCACAAGAAAGTCCTTTTCCATCACGACAACGCACCAGTACACACCTCAGCAGTTGTGGTCGCAAAATTAATGGAAATAGGATTCCAACTCGTTTCACATCCGCCCTATTCTCCAGACTTGGCTCCCTCGGACTACTATTTGTTCCCCAATTTGAAGAAATGGCTGGGGGACAAAGATTTTATTCAAACGAGGAGGTGATAGCAGACACTAATGGATATTTTGCAGACTTGGACAAATCCTATTATTCGGAAGAGATCAACAAACTAGAACATCGCTGGACGAAGTGTATAAGCCTAAAAGGAGACTATGTCGAAAAATAAAAAAGGTTTACCCACGAACACATAAGTAGTTTTTATTTTTGCACGGATTTTTCAAACCAGCCTCGTATATCATTATTTTATTGAACTTAGAAATTTTCGGTACCTTAAGACATTTTTTCCGTATATTACCTAAATTTAACCTGTTCGTCTGCTTTTTGTCCATGAAATTTATTTGTATATATTTTGAGTTAATTGTGTACAGAAAAAGGTGTTTTTAGTGTTCCGTACGGAACACTTATAAGATCACTTCGGTGTCTGTCTGTCTGTCTGTCACACCCGATTTTCTCCGAAACTATTTGACATAGAAAGTTGAAATTTGGTACTAATGTATAAATTGACGGCCTCATCACAGCCGTGTAGATTTGAAAGTTAAATTTTGACTTAAGGGGTTAATTTTGGGGGGTGAGATCGGGAGTGAAAAAAAAATTTTTTTACTAGGTCATCGAGTGTTGTGTCAAATGAAAGCTTGTGAAAACACGAGTAAAAAATGTATATATAATGTAATACTTGCGCGCACTTTTCTTTGCGTTATTTTTAAAAAATCGCGAAAAATCGCTGTCCCGCGCTTTATCTCGAAAAGTACTTATCAAAAAATTTTGAAAAAATTCTGGGATATTTTCCACGGGATGTAGATTGAACGAAAATTATCACGAGTGCATTACCTTTAATAATTTATCTGGTATATAAAAAAAAAACAAAAAAAATTCAAGGTCATCAGATTTCAGTAAAGATTGGAAACAAACTTTGTTGAAAACTCATTTGGGGTGTGTTTTGTGAAGTCACTGATCATTTTATACCTCTGTAACAAAATTTTTTATTTTAAAAGCAAACAACATACGGAACACTAATTGCGCAAGTTCAACTTGCACTTGACCGGTTTTTTAAACATTTTTTCCCGGCAATTTTTTTTTTATTTATTTCCGTCTTATTCGAAACGTAAGCGGTACCATATGTTCCTTTAAATTAAGACATTAAAGATTTTATTTTTCTGATTAGAAATAACACACAAAATTGATAAGTAAACTTTTGTATAATATACATTTTTAGTATTCCGTTAGGAACAGTTATAAGATCACTTCGATGTCCGTCTGTCTGTCACACCTGATTTTCTCCGAAACTATTTTACATAGAAAGTTGAAATTTGGTACTAATATAGGAATTGATGGCCCCATCAGTGCCGTGTAATTTTGAAAGTTAAATTTCGACTTAAGGAGCTAGTTTTGGGGGTGAAATCGGAAGTGAAAAAAAATTTACCACTACACTAATTGCGTAAGTCCAACTTGCACTTGGCCGGTTATTTTTTGATAGACCTGCAGTAAAATTATTCGTTAAATTCAAATGCAGCTAAAATTTAAATGCTGTTTTAACAAAGTCTTTATTTTGCATAGTATAATTTGATTATGTATTATCCAAACTGTCTGGAATAAGAAAAAATGTTTGAGATTAAGTAATCTGATTTACATGCAATTATTTTTAATTTATTTAGGTTGAAGGGTATTTCATCATCTATGACTCTATTTTAGGTTTTATTACATGATATCAAGAGGATGGTTTATATTCAAAATTTCTTCTTATCCTAGAATATTTAGATAAGGACAAAGATATTTTTTTATTTTCCATCTGTCTGCCTGTTGGTAGGATAACTCTCGAATAAAATAAAATATCGATTTCAAATTTCGTACATATATGGACTTTAAAGCAGAGAAATAACCTGTAGTTTTTGAGCGATATTTATTTATTTATTTTATTTATTTATTTACGGGACAGGCCCATTAACTCATAAAGACAAAATACAAAAGTTTATATATATATATATATATATATATATATATATATATAAATGACACTTAAAACTAAAGGCTAAAACTAAGAAATTCAGAAAAAAAAACCCGATCTGCCTCTTAAAAAGAGACGAGGAGCTGGAGAACAAGTCCAGTGATGGGCAGTTATTTACAATGCCCATAGATCTTGTCATGAAGGTATTAGCTCCGTAGGTTGTCTTATGATAAGGTTTGAAGAAGGACAACGTAGATCTAGTATGTCTAGAGGGTGCATACAAATTAATCTGAGATAAAAGTTCTGGACAATTTACAATGGAATTTAAAATTTTAAAGATCATTACAAGATCGCGCTGAACTTTCCGGTTAGACAGGGTATTCAAGTTTAATACAGATGTCAGTTTTGAATAACTAAAAGAATCATTGCTAAAGAATTTAAAATTAATATAACGTAGGAATTTACTCTGAACAAGCTCCGAGCTCCTAGCATGGCAAGCAAAAGGTGGGTTCCACACACATGAGCAATATTCCAAGATAGGCCTAACCAACAAGCAGTACAGCATTTTTATAGAGGTAATGGATGAAAATTCTGATGAGCAACGCCTAATGAACCCAAGCATCCTCAGAGACCTAGACGTTACCTCGGTTATGTGGGGAATAAAACTCAGTGCCGAATCAAACTTGACTCCCAGATCCTTAACATTAACCACGGACACGAGGGAAGTCCCATTTATGCTGTAATCAAAAAACAATGGATTGCGCGATCTCGAGAAAGACATAGAGAAGCATTTAGAAGGATTTAAAACCATACGGTTTAACTGACACCAGACACTAAGTCTATCCAAATCACCCTGCAATCCCACACAATCCTCAATCGATCCAACCGCCGTATACAACTTTAAATCATCAGCAAAAAGCAAGAACCTGGAAGACCGAAAGCAGTCGACCACATCATTCAAGAACAGGTTAAACAGCAGAGGCCCCATATGGGAGCCTTGGGCACAGTAATGTTGACAGACTGAAAATTATTAGCTCGCACCACCTGAACTCTGCTACACAAATAACTCCTAATCCAGCCCAACAGTGGACCCGATATGCCACGGTTATTGAGCTTCTTAAGAAGAACACCATGGTTGACCTTATCAAAGGTCTTAGAGAAATCGGTATAGATGGAATGTACCTCAGATCCACTCTCCAAGGTCCTCGACAGGTAGTCCGTATAGGAAATCAAGTTCAATTCAGCAGACTTGCCTCTCTGAAAACCAAACTGTTCATCTATTATAGATGGTCCCAAGTTAGATGCCAATACTTTAGTTACTAGGTTTTCAAATAATTTAGGAACAGTACTCAAAATACTTATTGGCCTATGGTTTGCGATATCTGCCCTGTCCCCTGACTTGAATACAGGGGTGACAAAATGGTCTTCCAATACTCAGGAAAGTAACCCTCCTCCAATGACCGGTTAAACAACATGCATAATGGTCGCGATAATACGAAGCTACATGCCTTTAGTAACACAGGAGGTAAACCATCAGGACCAGACCCCTTTCTGTGATCCAACCTCGAGAACCCCTCGTAAATTTCAGAGATTGAAATCTTAAATTTGAAGATATTATGAATATTAGTAGAGGGTAAGGCTGGATAATCTAGTAACTCATCAGAGTAAACAGAGCCGAAGTAACTTGCAAAAAGATTAGCCCATGTCCACAGATTGTTCATTATAAAACATCCTAGGAGGAAGGTCATATTGTTTCAGAAGAAGAGAGTGAATAATGCGAGGATCGATATATTTTGCAAAGTTTCATTAGTGTTATAGTGCTAGTTTTTCGTTGGTGAATGAACATATTCTAAGCATAATTATTTACCAATAAAGGTAGGAAGAAGGTTAGAAGTGTTAGGTTCGAACATATCATGTTATGTGTCTCTTTCAGTACAGAAACGAAGAATCTGAAAATAATGTTACTTTTGCCAATATGTCCAACCCTAACAGAAATATTATATAGAGAGGACTGAGAGGTGATTACAGAGTGTCCCCAAAAAAATAAAAAGTATATTGATTTTACAAATTGTATTTGTGAAGGAAATATTGGGGAAATAATGTTAACTAATTTTAACAAATACGATTTTTAGGGGTGAAATCAGAAGTGAAAAAAAAAATTACCAGGTCATCGAGTGAGGTGTCAAATGAAAGCTGGTAAAAATATATAATGTAATACTTGCGCCCACTTTTCTTTGTATTATTTTCAAAAAATCGCAAAAATCGCTGTCCCCCCCCTTATCTCGAAAAGTACTGATCAAAAAATTTTGAAAAAATTCTGGAATATTCTCCATGGGTTATAGATTGAACGAAAATTATCACGAGTGCATTACCTTTAATAATTTATCTGATATATAAAAAAAAAAAAATCAAGGTCATCAGTTTTCAGTAAAGATCGAAAAAAAAAACTTTGTTGAAAACTCATTTGGGGTGTGTTTTGTGAAATCATTGATCATTTTATAATTACAGTAAATTTTTTTATTTTAAAATCAATCAACGTACGGAACACTAATTACAAAAGTCGGACTTGCACTTGGCCGGTTTTTTTATGATTATAGTTTTCATTAAGTTCCAATTTATGTGTCGTCAAAGAATATAGATGTCGATCGAAAATTATCGGCAACATAAAAGTATGTTTTTAAAAAGTTGAGAAACCGAATGGATTGGACGCGCTGCAATTTTGACCAGTGAAAATTGCATAAAATATCCTATAAATTTTAGTTACACTTATATTTTTCAGTTATCAAAAAATCTTATTTTTAGTAATTCTTCAAGTTGTTTTGCGATTGGGGAGTTAGAGATAAGTGGAACCTACCAGAAAAAAGAAAATACCTTTACTTCTATGGTAAAAGTGGGACAAGAGCGTAATAATTCTGAAACTGAATTACTCTCAGTCAGTTCTCCTATTAGTAAAAGAAAACCTGAGTTAATAATTTTTTTGAAGAAGCTTAGAGTTATTGAAAAAAATGGAGAGTACATTTTGGATCATTCAGTTAGTGACACTGCTCTAGACAGGTACGTAAGAAATGGTAATTAGCAAACATGGATGTAATATATGGTTATCCAGTTAGAAGTAACTTGTTGAGACAAAATTGGTGAGAACTCGTCAGCATTTAATACAAGAACAAAATGAAAATGTCCAATCTTTAGCATATGCTGTGTAAGATATATAAATAGAACCGAGCTGACTCAAATACAAAGATTTATTTTTAATATACGAGGCTGGTTTGAAAAGTCCGTGCAAAGTCCGAGAGATGGCACCACCGGCGCGTATCGAGGTCATGTTTAGTTAGTAGCATCTCTTGAATGAACGCACACCAAGTTTCAGCCATATTGGTCTATTTCTTTGTGTTTGGCATTCGTGTGGATCAAGCAAGTCGAGTGATTTTCACGAAATGGACGAAAAAGAATTTCGTGTGGTGATTAAAACATTACTTTATGAAAGGCAAAACGCCTCAGGAGACTAAAGAGAAGCTTGATAGACATTATGGTGACTCTGCACCTTCGATTAGAACAGTTTATAAGTGGTTTCAAAATGTTCGGACTGGCCATATGGGCACAAGTGACGCTGAACGTTCTGGACGGCCTGTGGAGGTTACGACTCCAGAAATCATTGATCAAATCCATGATATGGTGATGGATGACAGAAGAGTTAAGGTGCGTGAGATTGCTAGTACTGTGGGCATCTCGACTGAACGGGTACATAATATTTTGCATAAACATTTGGACATGAGAAAGCTATCCGCAAGATGGGTGCCGCGATTGCTCACGCTTGACCAAAAACGGAATCGTGTGAAGTGTTGCAAGGATGGTTTGCAGCTATTCCAGAAGAATCCGGAGGACTTTAAGCGTCGTTTCGTCACTGTGGATGAAACATGGATACATTACTATACTCCCGAGACCAAACAACAATCTAAACAATGGGTTACCAAGGGGAAATCTGCACCAAAAAGGAAGAAGACCGTTCCTTCGGCCGGAAAGGTTATGGCGACTGTCTTTTGGGATTCGCAAGGGATAATCCTCATCGACTATCTGGAAAAGGGTTAAAACTATTACAGGTGAATATTATTCATCGTTATTGGACCGTTTGAAAACCGAGCTGCAAGAAAAACGCCCGCGATTGGCCCACAAGAAAGTTCTTTTCCATCACGACAACGCACCAGCACACACCTCAGCAATTGTGGTCACAAAATTAATGGAAATAGGATTCCAACTCGTTTCACATCCCCCCTATTCTCTAGACTTGGCTCCCTCGGACTACTATTTGTTCCCCAATTTGAAGAAATGGCTGGCGGGACAAAGATTTTATTCAAACGAGAAGGTGATTGCAGACACTAATGGATATTTTGCAGACTTGGACAAATCGTATTATTCGGAAGGGATCAACAAACTAGAACATCGTTGGACGAAGTGTATAAGCCTAAAAGGAGACTATGTCGAAAAATAAAAAAGGTTTACCCCAAACACATAAGTAGTTTTTATTTTTCCACGGACTTTTCAAACCAGCCTCGTAATATATAATATAATCCTTGCATTATCGTGAAATAAAAAAAAAGTAAAAAACTGTAAAGTTCAGACTAGTTTATTTTGAAATGTTTTACATGATACCAGCGGATTTAACAAGCCTCCCTTAGTCAACAGCATTGAGAGATGTCGTTATATAAAACAGTTCCTGTATCAACACATATTGTAAAACAAAGTCTTGTGTGTCTGTGCACAATTTTCGCGTTCGCCTCAAATAGTTCTACAAAAAAGTCCGCGACAACATATATCTATCTGCAAAGGTTAACCCAAATTATGGCAATAAGGATATTAAAAATAGAGATGTTAAAAAACTTCAACTAAAGAGAATAATTTAGGTAGGAAAATATAAATCCTTATCAAGTTAAATGCGTTCTTTGTTTTGTGCATTTAATTTTTTTTAAAAAACATCCTTTACTCGGATATGAACAGTACAATCTTAACTAAGTTAAGTTAATTACTAGTGATAACACTGAGCTTACGCAAGTATCATCAGATACAATACAATAAGTAAAACGAGTGTGGGTTACTGCACCAATGCACAGGTCCCAAAAGGAGACAACTAGAATTTTAACTAGAGTTCATTTTACGAGTTCGTAGAGTTTGGTTCGTTTCAGTCTTCGCACATCTTGACTGTTGTCCAACAATGCTTCCGCAATCGTTCTTTATGTTTGAGGGCGTAATCTTGAATTACTTCATTTATCCATTTGATGGCTAGGTCGTTGTGTAGTTCTTCGTTGGTTATATATCGATAGGCATCGGTAATCATTCTAAGAAATTTGTTCTGACATCGTTGAGTTATAAGTTTATTTGTTTCTTTGGTACCAAAGCTGAACATCGTAAGTCTAGATTTAATTATGGACTGGTAAATTAGTCTTTTGGAATTTAGGTTGAGCTTAGATTTTCTTCCAATCAACCAGTACATGTCACGGACTTTGTGTCGTATCTGCATAGCTTTTTGTCGGACATGGTGCTTCTAGTTTAGTCTCCCATCAAGATGCAGACCAAGGTATTTTGCTGACTCTGCTTGCCGTATCAAAATATCATTTAATAACAAATTTTGGTCGTTACGTTTATGACGTAACGTGTATAGAACATGGGTAGATTTTGCTCCATTGAGTTTAATCTTCCAATCCTTCGTCCATTGGCTAATGTTGTTTATTGCAATCTGAAGTCTCTTAGTCGCTTTCTCTTGATTAGCATCGGTGGTCATTATTACAGTGTCATCGGCAAACGTGCCCAAGACTGTATTTTCTGTTGAAGGAATATCAGCTGTGTAGACTAGATACAAGAGGAGTCCAAGGACGCTCCCTTGCGGAACTCCTGCTGATATTAGATGGAATGAAGAAAAAATGCTTCTTAATGTGCAACTCTAAAGGTTCTCTTGGATAGGTATGATGTTAGTAATTGGCAGTAGTTACCAGGTAATTTTTGGGCTATCTTATAGATAAGGCCTTGATGCCACATTCTATCGAAAGCCTGAGAGACATCTAGGAAAATGGCGGAACAGCACTTTTGTTCTTTTAACGCACGTTCAATGTAGGTGACGACTCTATGTACCTGATCGATCGTGGAGTGATGATGACAGAATCCGAATTGGAAATCCGGAATACTGATTAATGGTTTGAGCCTTTTCAGTAGCAACTTTTCAGATAGCTTGGACAGTGCAGGCAACAGTGAAATTAACCGATAGGATGTCAACGGCTCAGCTGGCTTATCTGGTTTCTTCAGCATGATTATATGTGCTCTCTTGAAATTCTGGAACAGATTGAAAACCTTTAGGAAGCATTAAACAAATGAGTTAGCATTATGACAGCTCTCTTAAGAAGGCCAGGAGAAATTTCATCTATTCCTGGGGCTTTCTTCGGGTTGATGTTGTTATTAATTTCTTGTGCTACTTCTCTTGGTGTTATTATTTTAAAAGGCATTTAATAAAGATAAAATTGTAACAATTACATGAATAGTTTAGATTTTATAAAGGTGTTTCTGAATTCGCGCCGCCGCGATGTGCTCCCGGAACTCTAGCGCACAAACTGATTTTAAAAGTAGTGGCTCCTATAATATTGCTGTAATTTAAATCTACCAAAATTATTTCCAAACATAATATGTTTGTTCTGGCACCCGGAGTAGACATACTTAATGTGGTGTATCACTACATAGTATAAAATAAAACCCCAAAGGCACCTTGTGTGAAAAAATGGAAAAAATTCAAGCCACTCCGCAAATTTAATCCAGTGACAGTAATCTTTTTTTAATCTTCTTGGTATAACGTACGAGTATATTATATTCTGGAAGTACTAAAAATGTAAAATCTGTCACTTTTTTAAAAAAGAAAAGATGCCATTAGTGTCACCATAGAAGTACATTCAAATAAAATTCGTGTTTGAGTAACTTCTATTGGTACTAATATTACCAGTACCACTATTACTAGAGTCAATTATTCGACTCAGTTGTCCAGGGTAAATGGATTTAACAGCTTGGATTTCTGATTTTTAGTTTAGCGAGCTATTGTGAAGGGATTTTTCTCAGATTTTAGTCTTTGGTGTTTTTTTTGACTGTTCAACATCAAGTGCGTAATTTTTTTTTGTTATTCAAAAAATGAATTTTATTTGAATAAAGTACTTCTATGCTGAGACTAATGGCTTCTATTCTTTTTCAAAAAAGCACCCTGACAGATTTCACATTTTTAGCACTTCCAGCATATAATATGTGTTATACCAGGAAGATAAAAATGTGAAAATAAATTTATTTTCAATATTTTATTAAATTATCTTTGCATGTAAGCAATAAAATAAAATTGTCAATGTTGTGAATCAAACAGATTTGCCTATAAATTTATTAAAAAAAAAAAAAAAATTTATATATATATATATATATATATATATATATATATATATATATATATATATATATATATAAATAAACTAGCGTTTCTCAACCTTTCAGTATTTGTGACCCAATTTTCAAACATAATTTTCATCGCGCCTTCCCCCCTCGTACAATAACAATGCATGCAATAATAATGTATTTTCAGTATTTTGATGCTAAAGTTACACTATGATTGTGGAGTGGCTCGAATTTTTTTCATTTTTTCCCAACGTCTGTTTGACTGACTACTGAACGGATTTTATCCCGGTTTTCACTAATGGATAGAGTGTTTCTCGAGGAAGGTTAGGTGTAAATTAGCCGACCTATAACAATGAATGTCGATGAAATCGGAAAAAAGCAATCGTCGGAGAGGTCTCTTCACGTGCACTGCGGAAATAGTTGATATTTGAAACCAATTTATAGCAATATTAGTAGGTATATCTATGCATGATCTGCCACAAAATTCCATATATTTTCTTATGGGCCTCAAATTTGCATTTTTTATGCCATTTTTGGACCCAGTATGTGTGAAGACGTAGTTTTTTTTTTGGCTATCTAAGGTACTGCTAGTGTGTAATGGAGTTAGGTTAGATGTCAAAAGAGCGTTATGAGACAACGTTGCCAACTCTATGTGAAGTATTTTTTCGGGTGAATATGTCCATCGTCGTGAAGGTGAGTATGTGGTGGTGCTGATTGCAGGTCAAACGGGCGTTAATGAAAATAGCGATGAGGGATTAGTTGACCAAAAGTTCCTTATTATTGTGATGAGGGGTGTGCTAGACTCTCTGCTAGTCCTTATTGTGCCGATGATGTTTATTGAATAAGAATAATCTTGGTTGTTTTCAGTGTGTAATGGTACTTCCATTACCTTAGATGTGAAAAAGGCGTTAATGAAGTTAGTAGCTGCTTTTTGATAAAAAGTTTGTCAAAAAGGCATTAGAAGAGGGTTAGTTGTTAAAATGGCATTAGAAGAGGGTTGACGTGTGCGTATGTAGATATGAAAAAGCCGTTAACAGGTTTGACTGCCGACCACTCCGATCGGAGTGCGTCGGGTCTCTTCGCCAACGCCGTCTACTCCGATCGGAGTTCGACATGCGTTCTTACGAAACGTTTTAGTATTCCATCGGCGTTGTATATGAAACGTGTTTCTAGTGGTGGCATTGCTTAAAAACGCAAGTTCTAACAGGTGCTTAAGTGGTTCCGCGGATTTGCTTTTGGTTTGGTTGTAATCTTCCGTACAATATGGACAATCAACCTGGGCCTTCTGGTATTAAAAAAAGACATTGTAGTGATGAAAAAAAGGTATATGATAAGAAAAAGAAGCTAACTGACACTGAATTATTGCAGCTATTGGAAGAAAGCGGAGGTAGTAGTGACGAACATTACGTACCAGACACAGACGATAGTGATGTAAATTCAAGCTCCGAGTCCGAAGAAGAGAATTTTATAGACCCTATTCGGCCACATCAAACACTTCCTAGCCTTGATGAGATAAAATGGAACGACAGAGGTGCGTTAAAACAAATTTTGTTCCAGAAAACCCAGGAATTATTGGTGCAAATTCCAGGACAGGGTGCACCTATCGATTTTTTCGAAATGATCATTGATGATGATTTTTTACAAACTATTGTAGAACGAACGAACTGTTACGCAGTCGAGGTTTTGCTGCGCCCAGAAACAAGTACAAAATCACGTATTACTAATTTTAAAGATCTTACTCTTGACGAACTAAAAATTTTTTTGGCTCTGTTACTTCACACTGGCACAATATCCTTGAGCCGTCTTAACGATTATTGGAAAACTGATCCGCTATTTAATCTACCTGTTTTTAGAAAATATATGTCAAGGAATAGATTTTTGCTTATCTTGAGGTGTCTGCATTTTACATCTCCAGATATGGATCCGGCAGATTAGATTTGTGGCAGATTTTTTTAACAACAAGATGGGAGAAATTTACTATCCTGGAAGAGAGTTGTCTTTGGATGAAGCTATGGTACTTTATCGGGGTCGTCTCCAGTTTAAACAGTATATCAAGAATAAGCGTCATAAGTATGGTATGAAGTTATACATGCTGACAGAGCCTAATGGACTTATTTTGAAATTTCGTGTCTACGAAGGTGCGACAGATGTTTATGGTGGAAGCGGACATACTGAAAAGATTGTTTTACATTTATTGGAGGAAAAATTGGGTCTGGGACATGCTGTTTATCTAGACAATTTTTACAATAGTGTTAATTTAGCTAGGAAATTACTTCAACAAAATACATACTGCACTGATACGCTGAGAGCTGAGAGGAAAGATAATCCGAAAGAGGTAATGAGTGCAAACTTAAAACGTGGTGAGAATAAATCTATGTTTTGCAATGGAGTGCATGTCGGAAAATGGCGCGATAAACGCAATGTTCAATACATTTCAACAGAATTTGGAAGCGAAATGGGCATTTTTAAAAATCTGAAAAACCTTCCGCAATCATTGGATATAATGCTTTTATGTCCGGTATAGATAGACAGGATCAAATGATGGCATATTATCCTTGCAGCCGTAAAAACATTCGGTGGTACAAAAAGTTATTCATGCATGTGCTGCAAATGAGCATGATAAACGCCTATTTTTTGTACAATAAATATTCGCGGTCTGACCAGTTAGGATTATATGACTTCCGATTGGATGTCATAAGAAATTTACTAGCCAGACGACCAATTACTAATTTGCCGCAAATTCCTCCAGGCCAAATAAATGTCCACAGCATTAGCAAAGTAGAAAAAATTGTTAGTGAAAAAAAAGGAACTAAAGAAACAAAACGGGTAAGCAGAAAGGAATGCAAAGAATGCAGGAAAAATAAAATAAGAAAGCAAACAGTGTATGAATGCAAAATGTGCCCTGGACAACCAGGTTTTTGCCTTAATTGCTTTGAGGATTACCATAAAAATGTACAAAAATGATTTAGAAATAAATGTTTTGAGTTCATGAGTTCGATTTATTATTTCTTTACTTATTTAATTGGACACTCCGATCGGAGTGTTCGGCATCTAGTAAAAATGTTCACTTGCAATGCCGATTACTCCGATCGGAGTGAAATTTTTTTTTTTCTAATATTTTGAATGGCACATAAAAAAACACATCCAAGACTCATTTTAATTCATATTTACCACAATAAAATAAAAATATTTGGAAAAATCTTACCGGCGTCAACCACAAACTCAAAAATATAGATCGGCAGTCAACCTGTTAATGAAGTTAGAGGTGTTGTTTTTTTTTGATTAAAAGACCTAATATGATGTGTTTTTTCGTTAAAAGGATTGTCAAAAAGCCTAAGAAGGTTTGTTTTTTGTTAAAAAGTCGTTGAGAAAGGAATTATATACGACCAAAAAGTTCTTATATTTTTTTTTTTTGTTAAAAATATGGCTGAGCACAAATATGCTAAAAATAATTTATATGAGAGCAATTTACTCTCATTTTTGGATGGCATTAAGTATCAAAACAGAATATAAAATAAAGTCCCTTGCCGCGTCTGTTTGTCTGTCTCTCTATTTAACTGTCTGTGCACGAGATTTTCGCAGTAACTATTGAACGGATTTTATTCCGGGTTTCACTAATGGATAGAGTGTTTTACAAGAAACGTTTAGATGTATATGTGTATTTTGCATAAATTAGCAGACCTATGACGATGAAGTCGGAAAAAATTAATCTTTGGAGAGGTATCTATGCGTATGCTGTGTAAATAGTTACAGAGATACGTGAAAACAATGTATGACAACATTGGTCACTTCAAAAAGTTCTACAAAAAGGATTGCAACAGCATATGTTAAGGTTAACCCAGATTATCTAAGTAAAGGTATTAAAAATAGACGTGTTAACATACTTCAAGTAAAGAGAGTAATTTAGATAGGAAAATATAAATCTGTATCAAATTAAATGCGTTCTTCGTTTTGTGCATTTAACGAAGATAAAAAATGGTAACATTTGGCTGAATAGTTCAGATTTTACACGAGTTTTCTGAACTCGCGCCGTCCCCCAAACTGATTCTAGAAGTAGGGGCTCCTTTAATTAATATTGCTGCGGAGTTTAAGACCACCAAAATGATGCAACCGCACTAGATTACAAATAAAGGCTCTCAAAAATTATCGATTGAATTACAGGCTGTGGAGCTAACCAACCGACTTACTGTTTCAATTTAAACTGCTCCGGTCTCCTATCAAACTGTGTTCCTCGATGACGATCAATAAAGCTCAGGGGCAAACATTAAACGCAGCTGATTTAGACCTTAGAGTTCAATGTTTTTGGCATGGCCACTTATACGTGGCCCTGTCACGTGTAACATTCAAACATAATCTGTTTGTACTGGCACCGGGGAAAAGACACTTAATGTGGTGTATAAAGAAATATTTTAAACTATATTAAATATTTTAGACATACTATTTTTGTCTACTCTAAAATTATAACGAACAGTTAAACAGTAATGTAATAACTTTCGTGCAAAGCCCGGGCGGGTCGCTAGTGTCACTATAAAATGGCGGAAATTAGTTATTGGAGAGCTGCTGAAATTTCTCTACAAAATGCGTTGTCAGTTGAAATTTTTTTAAAGGGTATTTTCTCCTACCTGAAAGTAAAAAGAAAATATTTTTTATCTAGTTGGTAATAGTAATTGTGTTGTATTTTGGGTGCAACGAATCAAATCAAATTTCAGTGTGTTATTTTTAATTCAAGATGAAAATTTGTTTCCTTTACACCAGTCTTGAATTCATTTAGCTATTAGCTATTAACCCAAACTAAAAATTGGATAATTTGGAAGTAGGGCTGTGGGACCAAATAGCATGATGAGGCGCCTGGATACAAAAAATTCCGGAGGTAAAAGAGCCCCCCGTTCGGATCTCCGGGTGGGGGCTGGTTCAAGTGCGTCGACATGCAGAGATCAGAATTTTAAAATGGATTTTTGCAACATACGAGGTTTAAACTCGAACATAAATTCAGTGCACCACCACCTGCAATCAAATAAACCTCATGTACTCGCTCTCTGTGAAGCCAAGGTCAGTTCATCGACTAGCACAGTTAACTATCTTTATCCTGGGTACGACTTCTATTCCCGATTTAGGCGTAACTTTGGAATCTGTCTTTTTGTCAGAAGCGACCTCTCTTGCCAACGAGAAGAGGCTCTGGAGCTCCCAAACTTTGATGTTATGTGGTTAAAAATAACGATTCAACCAACCACAAGGTTCATCTGTATCCTGTATCGACCACCAAGCGATACTAACTTTAGAGCACTTTTCGCTTCTCTTGCAGACACCATCGATCATTTACAAATTAACTATCCAAATGCCGAAATTGCCATCCTGGGCGACTTTAATGTCCACAACATCAACTGGCTTAAATATTCAAATACTACCGACGAACAAGGTCGTGAAGCCGAATCATTTTCAATCAGTTGTGGCTTAACTCAGCTTATTAACGAACCAACACGGATCCCTGATCGAGACGGGGAGTTCGCCAGTCTTCTTGATCTGTTTTTAACCACCAATCCGGAGATTTACACGGTCAACGTAAATCCGCCATTAGGTTCTTCCGACCATAAACTATTATCGACATCGAGAATCCTACCAATCAGCGACAGAGACGCGCCTAAACCGCGCAAAATTTGGCACTACAAATCTGCTAAATGGGAAGATCTCATGGAATATTTTCGAACTTTCCCTTGGTTAGACGTTTGTTTTCGATCCGATGACCCATCTGACTGCGCCAAGGAGGTTTCCGATGTTATTTTGGCCGGTATGGAGGCTTACATCCCTTTTTCGAAGAAATGCCCTTCCAACGGCAAACCTTGGTTTGACCGAAAATGCAAAGAAGCTGTTGTTTCTAAACATCTTGCATACCGACATTGGCGTGAAAATCCTAACACCATAAATCGTAACACCTTTGTTCGTGCCAGGAACAGATGCAAAGAAATTATCGACGAAACCAAGGAGGCACACAATCAACGGATTAGAACCAAACTTCTCGCTTGTCCCAACAATTCCAGGTCCTTTTGGTCAGTCGCTAAGGCAGTTAGTCAAAATTTCACCAAATCCACCATACCACCAATCACACGGCCAGATAATTCTATTGCAACCACACCTGTTGAGAAAGCGAACTTGTTGGCTGAACTCTTTGCTTCACATTCTACTGTCGATTCCCAAGGAAAAACACCACCTAATATTCCTATAGTGCAGTCAAGGATGCCCGATATTGTCTTCAGGCAGCGTATCATAAAACGTATTTTGATGAAGCTAGACACCAAAAAGGCTTCTGGCGCTGACGGAATACCTGCCATAGTTCTCAAAAACTGTGCGAGGGAACTAACACCAGTTTTTTGTAGACTTTTCAACCTATCTTACAGAAAGGGAATATTTCCTTCCTGCTAGAAATGTGCCACAGTTCAGCCAATACCTAAAAAAAACGGCAAGAAGACCTTGCCAAATAACTACCGACCAATCGCACTGCTTTCAATAATATCGAAAGTCATGGAAAAGGCTATCAATCAGCATCTTCTAAAATATCTTGAAGGATTCAACATTATTAGCGATCACCAATATGGCTTTCGTAAAAATAGATCAACAGGAGATCTCCTGACTTATGTAACACATGTTTGGAACAACGCAATTGAACACTTTGGAGAATCTCGAGCGGTTGCTCTTGACATATCCAAGGCATTCGACCGTGTTTGGCACGATGGGCTGTTGGCTAAGCTACGTTCTTATGGTATGTCTGAAAAGTTCTGTTTGTGGCTCTCATGTTTCCTCAGAGAGCGTTCTTTGCAAGTGGCAGTCGACGGATTTCTTTCTAATACCTTCACTATCAACGCCGGTGTACCCCAAGGCTCCATACTGTCTCCTACTCTCTTTCTCATTTATATTAACGATCTGCTGGAAAAGACCGAGAACCCAATCTACAGCTTTGCAGATGACAGTACACTTATCAGTTCATTCACTTTGAACGCTCGGACATCGGCTACTCAGACGAATATCCGCAGACAGCAGGAAGTCATTCAACTTAACAAAGTCCTGGAAGAAATTCTATCTTGGGGTGACAGTAACCAAGTGGAATTTAACGCTACAAAAACCCAGGCGGCAGTTTTTTCTAAGAAAGTTAACGTTGCTGAACCACTCCATTCCCCTAACATCGTCACTCAAATTGTTGGGCGTTAATTTGGGAGCATGTCCTGGCATGAACATGTTGCAGGCATAGCAAGGAGAGCTTCTCAGAAGTTGGGAATATTATTTCGAACCAGAAAGCTTTACACTTCACAACTGTTAATTCTTTACAAAGCTCAAATTCGACCAACTATGGAATACTGCTCCCATGTTTGGGGCTCCGGTCCCAAACATACACTGCATTTGTTGGATTCTATTCAGAGAAGAGCTGTTCGTCTGATTGGAGACCCGGAACTGACAGGTGGCCTTGATTCGCTGGAACATCGAAGAACGGTTGGCGACTTGAGCCTATTCTACAAGTATTTTCATGGAAAGTGTTCGAAGGATGTGGCCCGCTTAATTCCTCCCAGAGCGGTGCATGTTAGAAGTACACGTCACGCTAATACTTCACATCCGTATGGGGTTCAGCTAGTTACTCCTCGTACAACGCTTTTCAAGCAGTCATTTATATGGAGAACATCATCCCTTTGGAATAATTTGCCCAGGACTGTGTTTCCCACCGAGTACAATTTACAGCGATTTAAGAACAACGTGAATCGCTTTCTCCGCACACGTGTCGCTCCTGGAGCGCTTTAGGGACTTCCCTGTAGCACGAGTGCTAGACCCATAAAAAAAAATAAAAGATTAATATATTGACTATTGAAAAAGAATAGATCGATTTATTTTATGTTAACCCAAGTCTAGATAGGCAACTCAATAGAATTTTTTTTCTGTAGTTTCAAATGAGCTCCCTAGAATTTCAGAACACAAACGAAGTTTTCTTAACAACAAAACAGATTATTCATACAGCAGTCATTTAATAGAACAGAACTATCAATTTAATGATCAATTTGAAATATTTCATGTAGAAAACAAAGGAAAAGAGTTAAATCTTTTGGAATGCCGGGAGATAAATCGTTTGAAAAACACAGGTTCCCTTCTAAATGAACAAACAGAAATAAATATGGCCGATGGGAAATCCCCATTATTAAATTTATACCTTATAAAGTTCAGTATGAATTCCAAGAATACCTTAATTAAGTATTTTCAGACTAATTGTAAAAGTAAATAATAAGGTGGAATAAAACCTAAATGTTTCTTAGTTGCAAAAAGCATCAGAAGAAGTTACCATGTAACGAAACGCGTCATGCAATTTTGTAATAAATAGTGGAAATTTTGACAAATCGTCTTTCATTACGTTAGTTATGGATTTCCATCAAGTAATAGCCGAAACATTTCAAAATATTCAATAGACTTCTCCGACAAAATGGCGTCTGTATAGGATCTGCCTGACCTGAACCCTTGTTGCTCATTAGAGTGACCGGATCTCATAGAGGGGGAAAAAAAATGTCGGAATCTTGTTCGTCTGGACCCCACAAAACGATTCCCCTTTCCAGATATTGAGATAGCCGAAATTTGAGCTCGATTAAAGGACGTTAACCCGTGCCGCTCGTCGCTCAAAGTTTGAAAAAATCCAAATTTTTGGCCAAAAAGCTGACATATGGAGCCATAACTCCAGAACGGTAAATAATAGAAACACGCTTAATATCTCAAAAGAAAGCTAATGTTGTTCTTCAAAATTTATATTCTATACATAATTGTTGTTATTTTAAGTCAAACCGAGTTACAGCCTTTAGCCCCAAAAACGTGACCTGGTACCACTAGGAGCATACTTCGTATATTTTGTTAAGTGATAAATTTTGCTTTTTTTGGTATATTTTTGAGTTTAAAGTAGAAATATAATAAAAAAACAAGTAATACTGATAAGTCTAATGACATTTTTTATTTTAAAATATAAAAATTAGGTATATAATACATACAAAACAGACACAGAAAAGATACAGACGTAGTACCTACATGAGTTTGATAATTTTACATAGTTATCTAATCTATTCTAGAGCTTTTGGTAAAGTAGTTTTTGAAACGTCAGGATATAATGCTCGGCATTTACTTACAACTTGCAGGACATATTGCTTTTGGTCTTCATCTTTTGTCAGAAGGTCGTTAAAGTCGGTTATTAATTTAACACCACGCTCAGCCATATCATTAACTACTTTTAATGTTTTGACAATTTTCAATCCTTCTTGGAAGTCATTATTTTGAGGCCCGGTGTTTGGATGTTGTCTTAGGAAATCTGTTTTTAGAAGTCAAAGAATGTAAACGTTTCTTTGGTAAGTAAATTTACCAATCCTCCATCAACTACCTCTTTTAAGTTTTCTTTCCTAAGTTTTGGATTTACAACCCTAGCGTGCTGTCATGGTTCATCTGTGCTACTGAGCAATTTATTAGCCATTAACAACTTTTCATCGTCTGTAATGGTGGGATCAAAAAACGATAAATCCCACCAACTTTGCATTCAAATACCACAAATGGTTCGAAAATTTGGTCAGGGCTATTTCTGCAATGTCGTTGTCACATTCTTTATAGTCTAACAGACTATGCAAAATATCTAAATCTTGCTTTGGTGCAAGATGAGCTTTTGGAGCATTGAACCAAGCTTTACAATAAATTTTAACTAGGAAAACAGAAATGGCACGCACAGAACTTTCTTCTTCTTTAGACATCTTAAATTGACGACGAAAAATGAACATTTTTAAGCAGTAAATAGCCTTTGCCATCCACCTAGCGTGATGAATGGCTCCTGGAGTTCTAAAACCCACAACATTGCCGTCTAGTGATCCAACAAATACGAGAACCAACTGCAATAGCTCCTTGTAGTCATCTCTGGGGTGGCTCTCAGTTAATTTGGTCTCGAATTCAGCAGTAACATTTGCAGTTACTTCTGGAGTTAGCTGCTTTTGTATTAGATTGTCACTGATACCTGTGTCGTATTTTCCTTTGTCTGTCTTGGGCCACGCAGTGAGGAATCTCTTGAAAATGTCTGGATGAGGTCTAGTGGTTGATCCCATTTTTGTGTCGAATACGCCTCTTAACAGAATTTCCAAGATATGGCGACGGCAAGCTAGGTATAACAATTCTCTTCCTAACATTTGCTCCAATATGACGCATGCTCCTTTGAGTCTTCCCGTGTTGGATGCTGTAGTGTCGAAGCACATCGCCTTGACGGTGTTGAGAAGACCCCATTCATGTAGGCATTCATATACGGCTACGGCTTGCTCCTCTCCAGAGCTGTTTGCTGTTACAGGAACTCCCAGCAGCTCCTTTTCGCCATATAAAATAGCTATAGCTATTCGCTCACATTGTTCATTTTTTAAAACACCCGGTAAAAGTTTACCGTCCCAATGGACAACCACGGGCTCTTTTTCAGGAATGTTTATCAAAAATTTTTTTATTATATTGTTCTCTGAACATTTGCCTTCTATCATGTAATAAAGTTTTCGAGACTTTGTACTCAAAAGGGTCAAGGTTTAGTGCTTCTAGAGTAGCTATTAAAATTCTCGTGGCATTTCTGTCGGATACCTTACATCGATCTAATAAAATGGACAATTTTCATGTTTAAAATCTCTTTAACGCCCCTTGCAAATGAAACTTTCATCCTCTTGCTCTCAGATGGTCCTGGATCTTCTGCAGCTTCTTCAGGGATGTCCATTTCCTCCAAGCTCTCAAGTTCCTGGTAGATGCTGTTCTCTTCAGTGTCTTCTTCTCCTTCTTCGAACTTGTCTTCATCATCCGTCTCTAAGAAGCAACAAAAGAAAGAGAAAAAAAAAGACTATAAAAACTTGTCGTTTTAGCAGAATAGTAATAATACATAGGTACTAAATTACCTACTTCTAATTATCAAAAGGTATTATTTAAAAAATATAAACTCAATCATAAAGATGCCAAATCATGCTCTCATGTACAATTTTCTTTCAATTATAATGAAACTATTTACTTATTTGTTTATCTATTTTTTAGAAAACTAATAATAAAAAAAAAACTCACCAATATCAAAAGTTGCTTCTTGGATTTGTCGGTTCATTTTTGCAAGTTCCTTTTGCACCTTGATTTCTTCAGCTCGAGACAACTTGAGATCCACTCCAGTCATGGAACCTGGGCGGCCCTTCTGCCTCTGTTTCCCGAGAAACGCCTTATCTTCTTCCGATTTCATCAGAGCCAAGGCATCTTGTTGAGCAATATCAAAGAGATCATCCAACTTTTCAACAAACTGTTTAAATTTGTTCTTGGCCGTTTTCGATGTTTTCTTCCGGTCTTTTTGAAGAGTTCTCCACTCGGCGTGAAGTTTTTCCAGCTTAGTAATTGCATCTTGCTCATGTTTAGTCGAGATTCGAGCTTTCTCCCAAAAAATGAACACTTCTCGTATTGTAAGTTTTGCTGTTTCTCTTACAGTTAATTTCACAGTACGTAAATTATAAAATAAAGCGCACAAAACTTGACTATTTGAGGGTAGTTTACAACCGGTGATCTGGTGAATGGGTTAGCCCACAAGAAATATTTTATCCCTTTGTACACCTGATGTGGATGCCATTTCAGAGGCCAATAGGTAAATAACAGTTAACTTGGAAAATGAAACAAAATATATTGCAAACTTTAATTTCAATAAAATGTTTTCAGATGTCTTTTAAAATAATACTATAATAGTTATAAAAACAATAACACACACACTTGGAAAATTTAAAAAAAAAAAAAACGTTAAAATATCTTCACTAGATAATTGTTCGATCTAACCAGCTCAAAGGCACTTTAGAAACTAAACTGAATAAATAAAAGGTCGGTTGTACGCTGAAGTAAAATCACCATCCCTAAAATAGAAATTAGATTCACCCTCCTTTTTACCTGTCAAACGGGTCTTTCTTTGGTAAACTAGTCAGGTAATCCCCATATAATAAAAGATTAAATTTGAACAAAAGGCTCTTTATGTTTGAAAATTGAGTTCCAAAATACTTTTTAACAAAAAAATGTTAAATCCGAGACACATTATGTAAAAACCCGTAAAATTCTTAGAATACTCCCAAACTGGCTCCTACTGGTACCAGGTCACGTTTTTGGGGCTAAAGGCTGTTGTAACTCGGTTCGACTTAAAATAACAACAATTATGCATAGAATATAAGTTTTGAAGAACAACATTAGCTTTCTTTTGAGATATTAAGCGTGTTTCTATTATTTACCGTTCTGGAGTTATGGCTCCATATGTCAGCTTTTTGGCCAAAAATTTGGATTTTTTCAAACTTTGAGCGACGAGCGACACGGGTTAACGTCGTTTAATCGAGCTCAAATTTCGGCTATCTCAATATCTGGAAAGAGGAATCGTTTTGTGGGGTCCAGACGAACAAAATTCCGACATCGATTTTTTGCGGTCACCCTATTGCTCATATTACATTAAAAAAATTAATGTTCCAGGTAAAAAGTGTTAACATACATGTGACCACAACTTCATTTACCAGGTGTATAAGTATGAAATGCGGATTTTTTTTTCTGAAAAAACATGTTAAATTCGGAAGAATGATAAAAAATGCTTTATTCAAAGTATGCTCCATCGCTTGTTATACATTTTTCCCATCTTTCGGACAATTTGTGAATCCACGCCAGTAAAAATCTTCGCCTTTTGCTGCGAGCCATTCATCGAGCCATTTTTTTACATCTTCGTACGAACCAAAGCGCTGCTCAGCAAGTGCGTGACCCATCGATGCAAACAAGTGGTAATCGGAAGGAGCCAAGTCTGGTGAGTAAGCCGCATGGGGTATAACTTCCCAGCTGAGTGCTTCCAACGTGTCGCGAACTGGTTTTGCCGTATGTGATGGAGCATTATCATGAAGAAAAATGACTTTGGTATTCTGGTCTTTTTTCAAGCAGCGAACGGTTCAAATCGGTCAGTTGTTGGTAACGTTTAGTATTAACCGTTTCCCCAGGTTTTAACAGCTCATTATAGACCACGCCCCTCTGGTCCCACCAACCACAGAGCATCGTCTTTCTGCTGTTGATGTGGATGGTGCACCTAGGCCTACCCATGATTTTTTGCGCTTGGGATTCTCAAAATAAATCCACTTTTCATCCCTTGTAACTATACGATGCAAAAACGACTTCCTTTTGTACCGAGCAAGCAAAATGTCACACGTGTTTTTGCGCTTTTCCATTTGCCTGTCGTTCAACTCGTGGTACCCATCTACCGGTCTTCTGAATCTTTCCCATCTCTCGTAGCCGATTAGAAACAGCTTGTTGACTAACGCCTAATTGCTCGGCGAGTCGTTTTTGTGTTTGCGAATCATCTTCGTCCAACAATGCTTGCAATTCCACATCTTCGTATTTTTTTTGGCGGTTTTCCACGTTCCTTGTCTGCAACATCGAAGTCGCCACTTTTAAAACGCCGAAACCATCGTTCACATGTATCTTTCGATGGAACATGTTCACCATAAGCCTCCGGAAGTAATCGATATGATTCAACAGCAGTTTTCTTCAAATGAAAACAAAAAATTAATGCTGTCCGCGAATGCTCTTTGTTCGGTATAAATTTCGACATATTGAACACAACACTATGCACACACTTTTCCAATTTATCACTCGTGCGCGTCTGACACTTGTTGATGATACAACAAAATGGCGCAGTGTCAAATCTTTATGGCACAAACTGCATTGGTGCACACCATCTGTTGCCTGAAATCCGCATTTCATACTTGTACACCTAGTATATGTCTTCAAAAAATCATTCATTATTAATATAATTTAACTTTACTAGTACTTTCTTATTTTAATTTTTCTTCTGGCTTTTTTAGCACGTATTCAAGTTATTTTCGTCCAGAAAATCAGAGAAACTTTGAAGCTTACCAAGATCACTATGACCAAATAATATGGAAAAAAATTATCAAAAATCGTCTTACTGGTGATAAGAAGTCCTTACAAGATCAAACTGCTCAAGAAAGCTATTTAAAACAACACTGCATGGTCTATAAAAAAAAACCAAGAAGTTGAGATGCTTAAGTGTTCTCACTGCAATTTTCAAACAAAGTTGAAGGGCAGTTTAAAGCGACATCAAATAGTACACAAAAGTTTCAATAAAGGTGAAAAATTTAAATGTCCTCAATGTAACTTTGAAACAAAATATAAAAATAGTTTGCAGAAGCATATATTACTACATAGAAATTGCAGCGAAATAGAAATGTTTAAATGTACCCATTGTAATTATCAAACAGTATATAAACCTAGTCTAAAAACACATCTGTTACTACATAAAAATCACAATGAAATAGAAATGTTTAAATGTACCCATTGTAATTTTCAAACAAAATATAAAACTGCTTTACAGAGGCATATATTACTGCATAAAAATTCCAACGAAATTGGAATGTTTAAATGTTCTCTTTGCAATTTTCAATCAAAATTTGAACGTTATTTAAAAAGACATCTGTTAGTACATAAAAATTACAATGAAATAGAAATATTTAAATGTGCCCATTGTAATTTTCAAACAAAACGTAAACCTAGTCTAAAAAACACATCTGTTAGTACATAAAAATTACATCGAAATAGAAATATTTAAATGTACTCATTGTAATTTTCAAACAAAATATAAATGGAATTTAAAGCAGCATCTAGTACTACACAAAAATTCTAATGAAAGTGAAGTGTTGAAATATACTGATTGTAATTTTTAAACAAAAGAAGGCTTAATGGGGCATCGATTATGTCATAAAAATTTGATTTTTGGATAAAAAAATAATTATCCATTTTTTTACTTTAAGACTTTATCATAAATAATATTGATAATCGATACGAAAAATTTTTTACAATTAATGATAAATTAAAATTTATAAAATTTTTAAAAAATCACGTGACTACGTTTGGCTGCCCTGTTTATGATGTCATTATGTTAAAGTATTTTCACGTAAATTCTGTCAACAGCTTCTACCTTTGTATATACTGTCAAAATTGTTGAAGTTTAGTGCAAAAAAAAATTGATTAATCTAATTTAATTCAGTAATGTGTAAAATTATATAAAAACAACACTATGTTTTAAATTTCCACCATTCAATGGCTTCTTCAGAAGTGAATTAGAAAGAAAAATTTTTGGGGAAAATACTGGTTTTAAAGTGCCTAAAACTATCCTAATCCTATTATTTACTGACAAAGTTATTTTAAAGATGCAAATCTGTGGTACTATTTGAGAGAACTAATAAAGATTAAGTAAGGGCGAATGGTTTAAGTCTACCTGTTCGTTTAATAATAGATTGGAGTTTTTCCGTTTGTTAATTTCAAGACATTCAGGCATATTTAATTTTTTAGATTTATTTTCTACATGTAGGATTTTGAATGTACCATTAAAATTATGGGATTCGTTTATTATATGGGTTGCGTAATGTGAATTGTTCTTGTTTTTTTAAATAACTATGTTTATGTTCTTTAATGCAAGTTTCAAAAGATCTACGTAGGTTTTAGTACACGATCCACAATTTAATAAATAAACTTCTGATTTTAAGGATTTATTAGATTTAGTTTTGTTATTCAAAATTATATTTCCTAAGGCATTATTGGTTTTAAATTCTATTTTATTGTTCTTTTTTGTTAAATGTTTTGAAATTGTTCTAGTTATTCTCCCTCTGTATGTGAGTGTGCTAAATTTTCCTTTTTTGTCATTAGTGGTGGGAAAAATTAGAGAGATTGCCTGTTTAAACGATTTTTTATTCAAGATATTATCTATAATGCTCGGGTATTATCCAATATTAATTGCTATTTGTTTGATTCGGTTTAATTCTTTTTTAAAATTAGTTTTAGTCATAGGAATATGTAATATATGCGTAACAACCAACAAACTTCATTCACCATGCATTTTACAAGACATTTGTTAATCTTACTAACTCAACATTCACAGAAGAGGAATTAGGACTACTTGCAAAAGGCTTACAGTACACTTTAAAACCTAAGGATCTCCAAAAATCAAAGGAAATCCTAGGAGTTAAATGTGAATTAGCTTTATCTAATGAAGACCCACTTTTTAAATACATGTTAGTCAATAAGATTAAAAAAGAATTATTTGAACAACCACAACCAAGACAAGCTAGAGAACAGAAAACAGCAGTATCAATCAAAGCCAAAGCCAAAGAAAACAACATCAACAGGTAATCTCTCTAATTTTTGCCACCATTAATGACAAAAAAGGAAAATTTAGCACACTCACGTATACAGGGAAAATAACTAGAACAATTTCAAAACATTTAACAAAAAAGAACAATAAAATAGCATTTAAAACCAATTAGGGAATATAATTTTGAATAACAAAACTAAATCTAATAAATCCTTAAAATCAGGAGTTTATTTATTAAATTGTGGATCGTGTACTAAAACCTACGTAGGACAAACTGGTAGATTTTTTGAAACCCGCAGTACAGAACATAAACGCGATTATTTAAAAAACAAGAACAATTGACATTACGCAACCCATATAATAAACCGATCCCATAATTTTAATGATATGTTCAAAATCCTACATGTAGAAAATAAATCTAAAAAAATTAAATATGCTTGAATATCGTGAAATTAACAAATGGAAAAACTCCAATCTATTATTAAACGAACAGGTAGTCTTAAACCATTCACCTGTACTTAATCTTTATTAGTTCTCTGAAATAGTACCACAGATTTGCATCTTTAAAATAACTTTGTCAGTAAAATAATATAATAAAATGGTTAACAAAATCTTATGTGATTAGGACAGTTTTAAGTACTTTATACCCATTATTATTACCTAACATTTTTCTTTCTAATTCACTTCTGAAGAAGCCATTGTATGGTGAAACAATTGTCAAGTCATTTTAAATATATTGGAAATTTAAAACATAGTGTTGTTTTTATATAATTTTATTATGAATTTTCAGCAAGTATCGGCTAACACAATCAAAGATCAGTAATGTGTGACAATTTACGCTGTCCATATGGTCCAGTGTACAACCTAACTGGATATATAAATTTTGAAACACTAAATAAAACAAAAATAATTCGATAACATTATTCTGATATGAACGATTATTAAATATATTATTATATTAAAATACTTACATCGAAGTGATATTCACAAAAGAAAAACTTTGATGTTGTTTTAGGATTAATACGTCGTGCTGTTTGGAACCATTGATCGCGACGTTTAACATCTTGTGACACATTTAAAAACATTTTTTCGGGAGTCGTTTTTGTAGTATTCGTACAAAATGGTACGAAACAGGCACGATAACTATTTAGATTAGACATTTTCAATACATTCATCAATACACTGATGAAGAATAAATTGATTGAAAACTAAAATACTCGTATCAGCTGTCTGTGGAGAAATAAACATTGTTAGTGTCAACTTCAACAGTAATTGCAAAAGACTTTCTCTCAAAATTACCAAAAGCTATCCAATAAGCAAAATCGAGAGACAAACTACGAACCTAACTAACGCCCACCAGGCTAGAGAAAACTCATTTTTTATTTCATTTCAAATAAAGGTTAAATTTATGTAGGGAGCGATTCCTGGCCTTTTAAAGTCCCTAAAAATATGATTGGTTGATAAATATTAAAATTAATTTTGTCAGTTATTGTTGTTACATCAAAACTATGTTATGAAAATATAAGATATTGATACAAATATTAGAAAATTAAGTTAAATATAAATTTAATTCAAAAGCAGGACAGTGTTTTGTGAAAAAATAATTTGTTTTTTTATGGGTCTAGCACACGTGCTGCAGGGAAGTTCTTAAAGCGCTACAGGAACGACACGTGTGCAAAAACGTTGTTATTGAATCGCTGTAAATTGTACTCGGTGGGAAACACAGTCCTGGGCAAATTCTCCATATAAAAGACTGCTTGAAAAGCATTGTACGAGGACTAACAAGCTGAATCTCATACAGATGTGAAGTATTAGCGCGACGTGTATTTTTAACGTGCACTGCTCTAGGAGGAATAAAGCGGGCTACATCCTTTAAACACTTTCCATGAAAATACTTGTAGAATAGGCTCAAGTCACCAA
The DNA here is from genome assembly GCA_019049505.1 of Pachyrhynchus sulphureomaculatus. Taxonomy (NCBI): domain Eukaryota; kingdom Metazoa; phylum Arthropoda; class Insecta; order Coleoptera; family Curculionidae; genus Pachyrhynchus; species Pachyrhynchus sulphureomaculatus. The sequence continues at coordinate 89,909,648 of CM032451.1, forward strand.
CCGTTCTTCGATGTTCCAACGAATCAAGGCCGCCGGTCAGTTCCGGGTCTCCAATCAGACGAACAGGTTTTCTCTGAGTAGAATCCAACAAATGCAATATATGTTTTTGAGACCGGAGCCCCAAACATAGGAGCAGTATTCCATAGTTCGTCGAATTTGAGCTTTGTAAAGAATTAACAGTTGTGGAGTGTAAAGCTTTCTGGTTCGAAATAATATTCCCAACTTTTGAGAAGCTCTCCTAGCTATGCCTGCGACATGTTCATACTAGGACATATTTGCTCCCAAATTAACGCGCAACAAATTAAGTGACGATGTTAGAGGAATTGAGTGCCCCGCCATAACTATGTCAGGTTCGGCAACGTTAACTTTTTTAGAAAAAACTGCCGCCTGAGTTTCTGTAGCGTTAAATTCCACTTGGTTACTGTCACCCCAAGATGGAATTTCTTCCAGGTCTTTGTTAAGTTGAACGACTTCCCGCTGTCTGCGGATATTCGTCCGAGTAGCCGATGTCCGAGCTTCAAAGCGAATGAAGAAATAAGCGTACTGCAAAGCTGTAGATTGGGTTTCCGGTCTTTTCCAGCAGATCGTTAATTTAAATGAGAAAGAGAGTTAGAGATAGTAGGAAGCCTTGGGGCACACCGGCGTTGATAGTGACGGTGCACTATGGGACAGAATCGTGCGTACCGTCTCAAAAATCTGTAACTTTGTCGTTGATTGAAGTAAATAGCTGAAATTTGGTACGTAGTATCTCTAATGTATATATTATCAAATAATGGTACATTCGTTGTTAATTTTTAACCGACTTCACGTGTGTATTTTTTTTTGTTCCTTTTCTTTTTGTTTGTTTTTTTTTTAATGTTTGTTCCAATATTACTCCGCCATTTGTAAACCGATTTTAAAAATTCTTTTTTTGTTTGAAAGGTCTGGCTTGCAGTTGGGTCCCATAAATTTTTTTTGGAAATCGGACGGACAAAATGTCCTTTCGAAAAATTAATTTTTGAATATCTCGGCCGATTTTCAAAATTCTTTCTTCTTTTTGAAAGAATTTGTCAACAGGCTGAACACATAAAAAAATTTCGGAAATCGGACGGATATTTTGCCCGTCCAAAATATTGATTTTTAGATAACTCTATTGAAAATTTATGAAAATCGGAGGGAGGAAGTCGGTTTTCTTTTTTGCGAGAATTATTTTATTTATAATATATAAAAAAATAATACAAAAATAAAAATGACACTTTTTCATACAAAAACATAGTTTACTTAACTTATTGAATGATAATTATACAGGTTAATGATATACACTATTATTTCGTATTTTTGTTAATATTACATATGAAAATAGCATATAATAAGTGACAAACATCTATTAATCCACTACATAAAATAGAAAAAAAAAATCGATATACAAACTACAATTTAAATATCTAAGAGGTTCTTGGCTTCGTCTAACAGTTCCTTGGCAACAGTGACTGATGGTTTTCTGATACTTGATATGTATGGGTCTGATGTAAATAAAAGACCATGAAATACGTCTTCATTCGTTGCGGACCTAGAGCACTTTCTAGCGTGACATAATCTGATATTTTTGTAACCTTTATTACGCGATTCTTGGGCATCCTCAGATAAATTACCAATAGGCAGAACAGCAAAATGTCTAATTATACTTTCCCCATGTATTAAGTACTGAACAAGGCATGTTATACCACATATATTGTGTAACGTACAATTGTGCAGTAGCGCCAGTATATTCACCAAATTTTTCTGGATTTACAACAATACCGCATGCCAAAGTCTGAAGAATAACATAAAACCTTTTAATAAGATCCTCATTAACTCCTGTTATTTCTGAAGAGCAGTAGTAGTTCTCAAAAAAACGTCGAGCTGTATTGCCGTCATTGCTATTTCCACTTCCTTGCCGAGGTTTATCAACATGCAATCCCATTCGGCTTCGAAATAGACTTTGTACAAGTTTTTTCTTGTCTTCTCTACTTTTTTTTATCTTCCGGAGTTCTCGCAGCCCATTTTTTAAACGAAAGATTATATGACATATGTAAAACTAACTCCATGCACCTAATCCATGCATGCAACGTCGACAAACCGTACTCGTAAGCATTCATATTATCTGGCTTTGATTCAATCTTCTCCAAATTATTCATATCGCTTGGTTTAGCCCCACACACCGTACACACAGCTCCAGAACTTGTGTCAGTTAGAACTTGTGTAACTTTTCCATCCACCATAGTTAAGAACAGCTCGTGACTTATTTCAATTAGCTGGTCCCCCATGTGTATTTCAGATATTTTCAAATTATTAATTTGACCCCGAATATCACCGACCACCGAACGGGTTTTCTCCAGCGTTTTCTTTTGCAAATTCCATCAGAATTGGTCGGAAATATCGAATAGAAGAGCAAGCCGAATTTTGCCAAAGAACCATCATTTGTTTCTGTATCAATCAGCTTTATTGGTACCAAAGACGCTATAAATAAGTTTGCATCTGAGACCAAGTTACTTTCATCTGTTAAAATTTGTTTATATTCACTTTGTCCCGATGAACCATCACATCGTTTAGCAAGGTTGTTATAACTATAGTTTAACCTTTCAAATATAGTACTTACGCACTTGCATTTTACCAAGATTGATACTAAAAATTTAAATGTCGTTTTACCGAAATTTGAGAAATTGAACATATTTACGAGTTCTCTTTTAAACCAAGCGATTTGTTCTTGCTATCTCTCTTTGCTCCGAGAGAAATCGAAAGTTAGAAGGGTCACGTTTAAATTTGCCAAATCCAACGTTAAAAACGGGTAGGTAAGATACAACGATTCGCATCTCTGGCTGCTGTAAGCCTAGTTTTGAACGCATACCTGCTGTTGTTGTTGTGCTGTTTAAGGCCCCAGGCCGGTAAAAGAATTGTTCAGCGAGTTGCTAACAAAAACCGCTAGGCAGCGCTTGTTTTAAGGTTCTGCCCTACATATAAATCCATATTTCAACAGCTATTCACTGTTTTCTCATCTGCAAATCCATCTCATATGCTCCTCTCTTTATCAGACATAGACTTTTTTAAAGCATGACGGGGCACAGATAGTGTTACGTTAGGTCAATCTCGGAGCGCTGAGGCGCCGTATACGTGGTCACGTTAGAATATAGAGATATCGATATACGGACGAAATCATCGCCTCGAGGTGGTCCTACAATCACCAAGACGAGTTTGCTGTCACAGAAATTCCGCAGTATTTAGCTAACTGTACTTGGGCTTTGCGTTTGTCTCACATGTCTGAATAGGCCATTTTCAAGGATTGATTTTAATAAAAATCATAACAAAAATCACCCATCACCCCAACGTATCATGCACCTACCTTTAATAGTGTTGCCTTGCTATTGTTTATAAGGTAAGGGTAAAAATTTGTACGAGTGACAAGCTGAACCTCGTACAGATGTGATATATCTGTGCGGCTTGTATTCCTAGCATGCATCGCTCTGGGAGAAATTAAGCAAGCTACATCCATCGAACACTTTCCATAACAATACTTGTAGAATAGATCCAAGTCGCCAACCGTTCTTCGATGTTCCAAGGAATTAAGGTTGTTGGTGAGTTCTGAGTTTCCAATCAGCAGCTCTCTTCTAAATAGAATCCAACAAATGCAGTGTATGTTTGTTTAATTTGAGCTTTGTACAGAATTAACAGTGGTTGTGGACTGTGCTGAACATGTTCATGCCAAGACATATTTGCTCCCAAGCTTACCCCCAGCAAATTGGGTGTCGATGCTATAGGAATGGAGTGTCCTGATATAACTATATCGGTTTCAGCAACGTTAACTTTTTTAGAGAAAACCGCCTCCTGGGTTTTTTATTGTTAAATTCAACTTGGTTGCTGTCACCAGTTGAATGACTTCCTGCTGTCTGCGAATATTTGCCTGAGTAGGCGATATTCGAGCGTTCAAAGTGAATGGAGACATAAGCGTACGGTCATCTGCGAAGCTGCAGATTGGATTCCTGGTACTTTCCAGCAGATCATCCATGTAAATGAGAAAGAATAGGAGAGAGTATAGAGTCTTGGGGCAAACTAGATTAGCATAGATATTAGAAAGAAATCCGTCGACTGCCACTAGTAAAGAACGCTTTCTGAGGAAACAGATAACCATGAAACAACCTTTTCAGATGTAGCATAAAAGCGTAGCTTCGCCAACAGTTCATCATGCTCGAGATTCTTCAAAACGTTCAGTTGCGCTGTTCTAAACATATGTTACATAAGTTAGAAGAGCTGTCGTTGATTTCGCTTACGAAAGCCATAATGATGGTCGTTAACAATAAAGAATCATAGATATTTTAGAAGGTGCTGTTTGATGGCCTTTCCATAACTTTCGATATTATTGAAAGTAGTGTCGGTTGTTGTTTGGCAAGGTCGTCTTGCCTTTTTTGAGTTTCGGCCGAAGGAAATATTCTCTTTCTGTAAAATAGGCTGAAAAGTCTACAGAAAACTGGTGTTAGTTCGCTCGCGCATTTTTTGAGTACTATGGCGGGAATTCCACCAGCGCCAGAAACTTTTTTGGTGTCCGGCCTCATTAAAATACGTTTTATGATGCGCTGACTGAAGACAATATCGGGCATGGTTGACTGTAATATGGAAATAGAGGATGGTGTTTTTCCTTGGACAGTAGAATGTAATGCAAAGAGTTCTGGTAACAACTTGGCTTTCTCAAAACGTGTTGCAATAGTACTATCTAGTGTAATTGGTGATATAGCGGATTTGATGAATTTTCAATTAATGGCTTTAGCGACTGACAAAAAGAATATACCTTCCTTTGTACAATTTTATCATACAAACTAATATTATCTTTAGAGTTTTGGAAGTGCGTATATGTAAATATCCCATTAGTAACAGTGCGTATTCACCAAATACTCCAAAAACAATCTTACTAGATGCGACTAACCGTTCGCAACTCATCGCAGCAAAATAGTCAAAGACCATAAAACGTGTGTCGATAATCTTTCCAATGACTCGTAAGTCATTCTGATTCAGGCTGAGGCAAATTCTTTACATACTCCGTAAATCGTATACGAAATATCCAGGCATTAATCACGTACTGAACAGGAATAAATAAAGAATATTTTTGAGTTTTTGTTTATTATTTTAACAATTTTTTCCATAAGCCGATTTTAGACAACTTTGTTTTCAATTTATTGATAAAAATAAATTGAACAATTTTTTATCCATCAGGAGATTGTAGTTTTGTTAAAACTTTACATTTTTGTCAATTTTTAAAGATACCAACTAAAATAAAAAATAATTAAATTGTGGTTGGCATCTCCGCTTGCAACAGTTTTGAGATAATGAGTACCGAAACTGTTACTTTGCCATTGTTTACTTTATATTTTTAAAAATTTCCCGAATATAGTGTATATGAAAATTTTCAAATAAAAATTCTCACTGAAATTGTATAGTAGTACCACAGTAAACATAAAACACAGTAGCGACAGCCCGACTCGGCACCTTTAATCTTGAGGGGGTTCGAGTTTGTAATGATCACATGACCTGTCGCCATATTGCTAGTATGATATTCGCGAGTTTTTGAAATATTCAAATTCCTTCTTTCAAGAAAAATCCTATTATTATGTAGAATAAAATGAATTTTGCTGATTGAAAGGAAGCAAAAAACGAGAAAAGTTTTTTTTTCGAAATTTTTTTTATCAAGTTCTTATTAAAACAAATATACAAAAAAACAGGGAAAAAAAGCAATAAAATACAAGAAAAAATATATTTGGCTTCAACGCTTTTTGCACGTTTTACATTTAAATATTTCATTGTTGAATTTATATTTCGCAACTATTAGAAATATTGTCGGGAGGGGGGGGGTGATCATTTTGAGAATTTATTTCTGCGCACCTTCAGCTTTCCGCGTATTATGTCAATACTCATGCTCCTTATATTTCAGTGCGAATCCCAGTAATCAGGAGAGATGGAAAATAATTATATTATCATTTTAAGATGAGATCGATTCTTCTTACTGTCTTACAAATAAAATGTATCTCTAATATGAAAACACAATTATCATAATTTTTGTATAATATATTGCATAATAGAAATAAAGAATTATGAATAAATTACCTTTTAGGATCTTTGGGAAATCTAAAAAAATACTAACTCCTTTGGAGATACCACATATATTTTTTTAGAAGCACTAACCGCACAACAAAAACTTCCTCTTGACATCTTTTTTAGAATTATTTTCAATTGTAACGTCAAACAAGTCATTTACTTATTGGAAAATTATTAATAATTAATTTCGGAGCACGTTATAAGAAGATTCTCCTTGAAATCCAGATGTAAACACAACCCACGACTGCCTTGGTAGCTATGCTGTTGGTATGATAACGGACGCATGCATGATAAAAAAGACAGGACTAAAAATGTTCTTGTACGTCACTACTCTGTTTTATGTTTACTACGGTAGTACCGAGTCCGGTGGAGGTAAATTATAATTATGAAACAAAACTTATGACGTATCATCGAATTCCATTAGCGTATCAACACTACTACATTCGATTGATGAAACTTCGCTCGATCAAAATCGCTTTATGACGCTACAGTATTACGTTCTTTGTTTCTTAGGCTTATGTATGTACAGGGTGAGACAACGATAGAGTAAAGTTCATTATCTCATTTGTTTCGGGAATGACGAAAAAATATTAAATACAATAGTTTTAGGGAATGTTAAGGTGCACAGTTTAAAATTATTTTTAAGTATACAGGGTACTTCAAAAAAGTGGCCGATATAACATTTTTTTTAAATGGAACATCCTATTTTCCAATTTATTTTAAATTCTGCGTAAAATTTTATAACTTTTTTATTAATAGTATTATATACCTAAACCTAGTAGTTTTTCTAATATTTCATTTTCTTAAAAAAAATGATAATTTTCAGTTTTGTATAAAATTAATAGTAGCGCCATTGTTTCTGAAGGTGGAATACTCATAATTGGTACGAGCGTTTTATAGAGATGTTCAGGGTGTTCAAAATAAATTTATACATTTCGACTATTTTTTACATTGAAAAATCTCAAATTTTTTAAATGGCACACCCTGTATATTATTATTTTTTCTGATAGATTTTACAAAACTCCCCAACTTTTATTAAGTATATCATATACCTATTTCTAATAGTTTTCGATTTATTTTGAATTTTTCAATTTTTACCCTTGTTTTTATTACACTTACGCTATCGTGAAAACATAAACAAACAGTTAATAATAATTTTAATATAGTTTAACTTATCTAATGATTAATTATTATGACGTAATAAATGTTCAAAAATATGCCCGTCTACTTGAATACACATATTTAGTCGTTTTACAATATTTTCCTTCACTTTCCTTACCATAAAGGGCCTTATTGTCCTGCACGCATCCCGTATCCTATTTTCCATATCTACTGGTGTTGTAGGGGGATTCACATAAACACGATCTTTAATGTGGCCCCACAAAAAAGAAGTCTAAAGGTGTTAAGTTACATGATCAAGGGTGCCACTGAATGAATCTATCCCTACCGATCCATTTTTGTGGGTAATGATCGTTTAAAAATTCCCAAACTTCCCGGTGGTAATGAGCAGGATCTCCGTCTTGTTGAATCTACATTTGTTCCCATTCAAAATTATCAACTTCTTCAAAAAGCTGGGGTGATTCGTTTTGTAAAAAATTTAGATATCTAGCCAGTTAAGTGGTTCGCGGAAAAAATAAACGAGCGTTCTATAGAGATGAAAAAAGATATATGTAAAGAAATTTGAGTTAGATGCTACTGGGTGTTCAAAATAAATTTATGCATTTCGACTATTTTAAATTGAAAAATCTCAAATTTTTAAAGTGGGACACCCTGTATATTATTATTTTTTCTGATAGATTTTACAAAACCCTCCAACTTTTATTGAGTATGTCATATACCTATTTCTAATAGTTTTCGATTTATTTTGAATTTTTCAATTTTTACCCTTGTTTTTAATACACTTTACGCTATAACATCATAGTTACCAAGACAAAACAAAAATGTAGGCATTATCAAATTTTGACATGTCTATTAAGCAAGTAAAAATAGTTTAATTTGTTGTAGTAAGTGACGTATAAAGGTAATAGTGATGGATTTTCCTAAAAATGAATTAATTGATATGGTTTATATACTGGGCGAGGCGGGAAAAAAATTGTCTTTTGGCAGTAAGGCTTTACGAAGTGAGTACCCTAATAGAGGTATACCATCTAGAAAATCTTCTCAGTGCCTAATGGAACGGTTTGATGGTGGTGGTAGCGTTGAGTACTAGTTGACTTATCTGACACATCCCAATCTACGGCTAATCGCACCACAAGAAAATACAAGTATCCCTTTCATATGGAACTACACCAAGAACTTCAAGACAGTGATTTTGAACGACGAGTAAACTTTTGTACCACCTTGAATGGAGCAATATTATTCAACAGTTAATCCATTTTGGGTCCGGGAAGTTCAAAATCAAAACCGCTGGTCGCTTAATATATGGTGTGTAATATTAAATTTTCGAATTGTTGGTCCATATTTTTTCCGCGAACTGCTTAACGGGCTAGATATCTAAATTTTTTACAAAACGAATCACCCCAGCTTTTTGAAGAAGTTGATAATTTTGAAAGAGAACAAATGTAGATTCAACAAGACGGAGATCCTGCTCATTACCACCGGGAAGTTTGGGAATTTTTAAACGATCATTACCCACAAAAATGGATCGGTAGGGATGGATTCATTCAGTGGTCCCTCGATTATGTGACTTAACACCTTTAGACTTCTTTTTGTGGGGCCACATTAAAGATCGTGTTTATGTGAATCCCCCTACAACACCAGTAGATATGGAAAATAGGATACGGGATGCGTGCAGGACAATAAGGCCTTTTATGGTAAGGAAAGTGAAGGAAAATATTGTTAAAACGACTAAATATGTGTATTCAAGTAGACGGGCATATTTTTGAACATTTATTACGTCATAATAATTAATCATTAGATAAGTTAAACTAAACTCCTGGACAAAATTAACGCAACAATCTGAAAATTAATTTATCTTTTTCTTATGTCAGTTTTAAAGTTTATCGAGTATTTGAATAGTAGGCTATGCATATTTTGTTTCGTTGTTCATGACAGAAATCAAAACAATTCGTTTAGATTTACAGTTTTAAAGAATTTTTTAGACGATAAACAATTTTCTGTAATAATGCGATAGATTTTCTTTAAAAGTAAGCTCATAAATTGTTCCCTTTTTCAAAGTAATACGTTTTTGTGGTAGACTGTTTTATATTTGACCCCGAAGAATTAGAAAAATGAATCGAACAAGGAATTTAACTGAACACAAGGTAGTGCGAGCCTCAGTTTTATTGGACGAGGGATATTGTCAGAGTTTTGTTGCCAATTTGTTAGGCAAACATCGTTCCACAATAAGTCGTATGGTAAGACGCTTGAATGAAGTAGGAGCTTATTCTAGAAGGCTAGGGCAAGGGCGAAAACGATGCACTAGCGACCTAGATGAACGTTTTATAAGACAATATGCTTTAAGAAACAGGACTGTCACTAGTTCTATCATAAGAAACGAACTCGAAGCTGTTCGCAATGTCACAATTTATTCTAAAACAGTTAGAAGACGGTTAAATGAAGCTGGATTAAACAGTAGGAGACCAGCCACTGCGCTCTTGCTTACTAGAGAGAACAGAGTTACCAGGTCACGTTTTGCTGGAAATCACGAAAACTGGTCTGTGGATGATTGGAAACAAGTTTTCTTCACAGATGAAACTAGGGTTAGTCTAAAACATCCAGATGGTCGTGAGCGAGTATGGCGAAGACCAGGAGAGAGGTTTGCTCGTTGCAATATCTCTGCAAGGATTCCATTCGGCGGTGGCTCTGTTATGTTCTGGGTGGCATCTGCTTTGATGCTCGCACAGAGTTAGTTCCTGTCCGTACGAGATCCATGAATGCTGACTACTATCTTGAGAATATTGTAATAGAACATGTGATGCCTTTCGGTCATTTTGTGGGACCCAATTTCCTGTTTATGCAAGACAACGCTCGACCTCACTTGCCTAGGGAGGTACTCGATTATCTTAATCAAGTTGATATACCGATTATGCAATGACCACCAAAAAGCCCGGATCTGAATCCGATTGAACATGTATGGGATCACCTTAAGAAAAATGTGAAACGTCATATACCTGCACCTGAGAGAACTTGAAAATGCAGTTATCACAGAATGGGAGCAAATTCCTCAAGATTTTATCCAAAATTTAATTAGAAGCATGCCTAGGCGCATAAACGCTGTCATCCGAAGTAGAGGTGGCAACACACTACTAGTGTCCCAGTTACACCATTAATTTTGCTACTAGTGTCCCAGTTTATTTTTTTCAATATTACATAATTTTAATGATTTTGTTATTAGGTCTTAAGAATAATTTTAATTCGAATCTTATAGAGAAATTTGGTAGCTAATTCACTTTTAAAGTATCCGAATAAGTTTTTTTCTAACTTTTAGTGTAACCAATGTTCATAAAAAATTTATTAAAATTAATTCATTATAGAGATTTGTATGATTTAATATATTGTTGCGTTAATTTTGTCCAGGAGTGTATATTAAAATTATTATTATAACTGTTTGTTTATGTTTTCACAATAGCGTAAGTGTAATAAAAACAAGGGTAAAAATTGAAAAATTCAAAATAAATCGAAAACTATTAGAAATAGGTATATGATATACTTAATAAAAGTTGGAGGGTTTTGTAAAAATCTATCAGAAAAAATAATAATATACAGGGTGTGCCATTTAAAAAATTTGAGATTTTTCAATGTAAAATAGTCGAAATGTATAAATTTATTTTTCAACACCCTGTAGCATCTAACTCAAATTTCTTTACATATATTTTTTTTTCATCTCTATAGAACGCTCGTAGCAATTGTGAGTATTCCACCTTCAGAAACAATGTCGCTACTGGTAAATTTTTACAAAACTGGAAACTAGTATTTTTTTTAAAACAATTGAAATATTAGAAAAACTACTATGTTTAGGTATATTACATTATTAATAAAAAAGTTATAAAATTTTACGCAGAATTCAAAAATAAATTTTTAAAGAAACCTATGTTATATCGGTCACATTTTTTCGTCATTCCCGAAACAAAAGAGATAGCGAACTTCACTATATCGTTGTCTCACCCTGTACAAAAGCATATAGTGATCCTGAAAAATTTGATCGTATGAATCAAATGCTGCTCTATTTAAGAATGTTTATTCAGGATTATAAAGACACAACTTATGAAAGTAGTTGGCATCCAAACATTGTAGGACGTTGAATAATATTTCGTTTCAAATTATTATTCAACATCTAAGTATATAGGATATGTAAGTGCAAGTAGCTTATTTTAGTGATTAATATAATCTTTAAAAAAAAATTTTAAACTTAAGGAGCACCCTGTAGATTTTCGATTTAAAAATTTTTAAAAGTTGCAAGTGTTTTTAACAATAAGAAACAGCTTGTATGTAACACTACTGTAGAAAAATTTGGGCACATGTTGTCCGTGTTATTGTATTTTCAGTCCACAAAGATATATGTAACTCAAGTACGATAAAAAAAAGTTAAATTGTAGATATAGTTTAGAATACTATATTATTGTATTTAAAGATTTTCATATTTATATGAATAACTATATAGAACCAATAACTAAGAACGTAGATGATAGTTCAGGTTAGTGTAACAGATTATACAGTTCTGATTTAACAATATATTTTATATTATACCATTCTGTTCTTCTTGTTTCATTTCTGTTCTGTCAAGTTTTAAACAACTTAGAATTTAATTTACTGTGATACTGGTCCAACGTTTTATATCAGTCAGATAAGTCGACAAGTCACAGTAAACTGATCTATGATTTTGGGATATCTACGAAGGCTACCTTTGAAGTTTTTACAAAAACAATGAAAGAAAAGAAATTTTGGTACAAATCGTTTTAATGTTTCTCAAAATATTCGCCTTTAAGATTTATACACTTTTGCATGCGTTCGAACCAATTCTCGAAACATTTTTTTCTACTCTAAAGTCAGTACCTCACAGCTTCTTGAGGTGATAAGAGTCGCTATCAACGCATTTTTTTTACATTCGGAAACAAAAAGAAGTTGTTAGACGATAAATCAGGTGAATACGGGCAATGAAACAATTTAATGTTTTTCTCTGTTAAATAATCAATTGTGTGACGTGATGTGTAAGAGCTGGCATTGTCTTGATAAAGAATGATGTGGCGTTTCTTGATTTCATCGATGACTTCTAGGAAACAAATTGTTGTATACTATTCAATATTAACTGTTCTTCGATCCTCTAAAGCAATGGTTTTGCAACATGTCCAGTATAACCAAAGAAACAAGCGATCACTTTCGTGGAAATGCTTCGAGAACAAATCACTTTTGTTGGATTCGGTTCATCTTGGAACTCCCAAACAGTTGATTGTTGCTTAGTTTCCGGCTCGTACGAATATATCCAAGTCTCGTCTCCTGTTAAGATGTTGTATACGGATTTTGCATGTCCTCGGTCGAATTTTTTGAGTACTTCCTTACACCAATCGAGACAAGCTTGTTTGTGAGTTTCAGTTAAATTATGCGGAATCTAACGGGAACAGATCTTTTTCACAGCTAACTTTTCATGCAAAATCGAATGTACTGCAGTCTTCGATACGCCTAAGGATGCCTCTATCTCACGGTAAGTCACATATCGATCCTCTTCAATCATGTTGCGCACCGCATCGATGTTTTTTGGAACAACAACCGATTTTGGTCGACCTTCACGAAATTCATCGCAGACGGAAGCACGACCATAATAAGGTTCTGCAAATCAATTATGAACAGTCTTCTCTGATGGCGATTCATTACCAAAAATTGAACGAAGCGATTCGAGCCTTTGTTGTTGACTTAGGCCTTTCCTAAAATGAAATGAAGTGAAATTTCCATTTATTCACAAAATTGTTTTTTTTTAAACGCTCACTGTAAACAAACTACTCGGCCAATTTTTGAACTGCCACTGTTTTAACAATAACAAATGTCAAATTTTACAATTTGAGTCATTCAGTATGAGTTTAGATAATCTAAATGTATTTTTGTTAATTCTGAGCAGATACTCTAAGAAGTAATAAATTTTAGTTGTCTTATGATTTCGTTTATTAAAATAAGTTTGTTCTATAATATCTTTTATATGGGTTCAAACTAGTCAGCCATTTCAATTGAAGAAAACTAGTTTTCTGACTTAATTTGACCAGATATTTCTTTAAACTGATACGAAACTGGTACGACAAGGTAAATAAAAACATTTTTGAGGTTTTTTTACAAATGATCGGAAATGCTGGGTCATACAAAAGTTAATATTGGAATCTCCTTTAATATATTTAAGGATATGGCTATACCACTTTACTCTGTTTTATGCTCTGTGCATTTGTATCTTTACTTTTAAGTGACCCCAGGCGGAAGAGAGTGTCATATCTTAACTTTTTATGACGCCAAGGAACCAAAAAATTAGGGGGAATAGTTTATTGATTGTGGAAAGCAAAAAAACTGGTTCTTATGAAATCGGCAATAATATTTCTCTTAAAACTCTCTATGTGAGTTACTACGGGTATTTACCCTGTATTCCTTTCACTTGGGTTCTTGCTTAGCTCAAAAGAAATTATTTTATATTTATCCTTTTAGTATTTTTTTAAAAAAAGAATTAAACTGGAATATCACTGTTCACAATCTGATGCCTAATTAATTGTTTATTTATTTGCTTATTTTTTGGTTGTTTATTTAACTCGTTTATAAATCTGCCCATCTATATATTTATATTATATATTTTTTAGGTATCTCTAACAAGATGTCGTATAATCACTTAAACTTAAATAATTTTGAAGAAGTCTCATGTATATTAATATTAAAGATGAAATTTATATATTAGTATTAACATAACATTTACGTTAAACTTACTATTTACGCATATACGGTAACAGTTGCAGTCAATTCTTAACTAGAATAATATTAAGTATAAAAACACATAATCTTATATAATGTGCATGTGCACGAAGCAACTTCAAAGTTAATGCATTGCTGTTAAAATCATCACCATTCAATAGATTTTAAAAATAACTTTCATTTCAACACAGATTCAGAAATTTTACTAATCATTTAATTTTAGCATAATATACGATAGGAGATTTACACCTCAAAAATTTTAAATTTCGTTTTGATAAAAGTATATGAAGTGCAAAGATATACATCAAATAATTTAATTTTAAAGGATAATTTCATAAATTTATGTCATTTACTTTTAAACTTAAATTTTCTAGGGCTTTTATTCGCGTTCATGTTTGACTGGCCGGTTACCACGGTTTTTGAAATATGTACCCTAACTTAAATCGAAAGTTGTATAAATGTATGTATATATACAGGGTTACAGGGAAAGTCGTCCTAGATAATCGATTTTTTTTTATTAGAGCTTCTCGAGTGCGATTTTTTGGTTATTTTTAGTCAGTCTGTATATCAAGTATCAAAAATCATCAAAAAAATTTGAACTAGTTACTAACAGTTTCAAATGGCGGCTTGTTAATGTTTCTAAATTACGAATTTTTACCAAGTGTTTCCTACTTTAAATCAATAAAGAGAGAAAAAAAATGTATGGATGCAAATTATTTTAAAAACTTTTACGTCTTTTTAGCTATGTAAAACGGTATAATATCTACTGGATCTATTGCAAATTCTAAGAAAATGAGATTTCAATAGGCCCAAATGTAGAGTAACATAATAATAGAATTTAGATACTACCAATTACCGGTTTACTACCTGTACCTTCAAACAATAAAAAGGGTTGCGTAATCATTTTTTCCGGTCGGGGTACTCTCTGTGCGAGTGACATTTTCTGTTCACTAAACATTATTGAGTGATTTTTAGTCTGCTCATGCGATTCGTCCGTGGTAGATGTGCTATACCGTGCTTTTCAAAAATATCTGTGTTTCATCTTCTGACTGTGTGAATTGGCTCGTAACTGGATTTTGATCTCTGCTTGTGAATATGGCAACGTATACCAACGAGGAATATACTGACATCCTAATATGTTACGGATTTTGCGAAGGAGTGTCGTCGCGTGCACGTGATGAATACATACTGCGATATGCTACTCGTCGTGTAACTGATGTTAGCGTATTTGATGGAACTTATCGAAGACTACGAGAAACTGGTTCCGTACAAAGACGGCGGACTGACATGGGACGACCACGTATCTTTGACGAAGACGAAGAAAACGAAATACTCTTGAGGTGGACCCAACCACATCTACAAATGTTGTCGCACAACAGCTTGGTATTTCGCAGTGGAAGGTATGGTTTGTAATGCATACTGTTGGGCAACACCCTTACCACTATACGCCCGTGCAAGTCATTGAAGAAGGGGATCCGTTGCGACGATTAGAATTCTGCAGATTTATGCTTAATACCGATGTCGAAGATGTATCTTTTTTTAAGAAAATACTATGGACTGACGAGTCGAAATTCGACAAAGACGGTTTTACAAACTACCACAATGCCCACTATTGGGCTTCTAAAGAGGAAGGCAACCCAAACAAAAAAGAACGAAAGGATCACAAACAAGATTCAGCTTAAATGTGTGGATGGGTATAATTTCAAATTATTTGGTTGGGCCATTCTTCCTGCCAGATAATTTGAATGGCGAGGAATACGACAATTTTTTGCGGAACGATTTACCTAATTTGATGGAAGACCTACCTATTGGTTTGAGACAAAACATGTACTTTCAACACGATGGCTGCCCAGTTCACTACAGAGGAAGTGTTCGTGCATGGCTCAATGACAATTATCCCAACAAATGGATTGGAAGAGGCGGACCCATACCTTGGCCGGCGAGAAGCCCAGACCTAACACCGATGGATTTTTATGTGTGGGGTCACATGAAAAGTCTCGTATACGACCAGATGACTCCTATCGAAAATGTGGATGTCCTAAGACAAAAAATAATTGATGCGGCTGACGAAATGAGGCGGCACCTCACAACCAGCGTTGTGAAAAGTAATTTGAGAGAAAGAATGAGAATTTGTGTTAGAAATAGGGGCGACCATATAGAACATGAATTATAATTAATAAAAAATATTAAATTGCAATGTTTTTTGTTTTATTTGTGTATTTTTCGTATTTTCACCTAGAACTAAAAATTTACCTTTTGCTACCCGAGCCCGCTTTAGGTGTCATTCTGTGTACTGTTTTCCTATTAAACTCCTAGTATTATAACTTTTTTGATAGCTAAAAAGACGTAAAAGTTTTTAAAATAATTTGCAGAATAACTTCCATACATTTTTTTTCTCTTTATTAATTTAAAGTAGGAAACACTTGGTAAAAATTTGTAATTTAGAAACATTAACAAGCCGCCATTTGAAACTGTTAGTAACTAGTTCAAATTTTTTTGATGATTTTTGATACTTGACGTACAGACTAACTAAAAATAACCAAAAAATCGCACTCGAGAACCTCTAATAAAAAAAATCGATATAAAAGCAAAAAAAACATGTTTTTTTTTTTAAAAAAATCTTTAAACTTCAATATCTCGAAAACGGTTAAGTTTAGGACATCATGTCATAGAGTCAAATCGGTCAGAAACGACCTAAACTATAACGTCCTTAATTATCTAGGACGACTTTCCCTGTAACCCTGTATATATATATATATATATATATATATATATATATATATATATATAATATATATATATATATATATATATATATTATAGGGTGTTACGAAATACATATATTGAAACGGGTGACTTGTGAGAAGCTCATATGAAATTAAAAAAAGGGCAAAACTGGATAAGGCTATGTTGCCAAACATACAATTTTCTTCAACAATTACAGGTTTTCAAATTTCAATCTAATAACAAAGCAATATAATAATAGATAACACACCGCACATCTAGTAAAAGTAATATTCAATCATAATTAAGGAGATTTCTTATTAATTATTTTAAAAGAAATTACTTTATAACAATCGAGAGCAAATGCGTTCTTTGCGTCATGCCGTAAAAGCTAACCTTAATACAAACATAACCCCTTTAAACTATATAGCTTAAAAACTATAGGCTCCATTCCTACTTCAAGTAGAAATTATGCGTCCCAAATTTGGTTTGAGTGTTATGCCCACAGCCGGGCAGACACACAGACCAATGGAAATTCAATTATATTCAAGATTCAAGTCTATTCATTCTTCAATTAATTAATAAAAAAAAACTATTAAATTTAACTTTTTTCATAAAATTATGTAGAAAAACTTTTCTTCATAGGAAAATTATTGCACAGTTGTATGTTTCTGGGTTACATTTTGGTTTAAAACCCAAAATATACTAACAACCGTTGTTACGTAACAAAACATCTTTTGAGGTAAAATGCAAGGCTTTTTCCTAATTCAGTAGGTTTAGACTAAGGATGATATTTAACAGGTATTGCACGTTTTTATTTTGCTAAAACATTGAAGTTAACTCAACGACAAATTCAGCTGCGGCTGTAACCCAGAGAGTAATACCCTCTACAACTGTAAGGAGACGAGAACTGGATAAACCATACCGCCAGATCAATCGTACTACCTTAAAATTTTCTAGTAAACCTGGTAATTTTTCCACATTGGCAACACTAAGGTATGCGCTAATAGCGCCGCCTACTAACTGTCCTCTGGTGATGACGTCCTGCAAATATTTTTGGTTTGAGCGCTTCTATTATTATCAATAATGAAAACAAGAAAATTGCTTAGCAACCTGATGGAGAAAAAGAAAACCCCCTCCAAAATTTGCTTCGCAGCCTCCGAATAGATTGCCAGATTTAAATAGTGAACCCTCTACTTAGGGATTTAATACTAAAGCTTTAAAGCAAACTGTAAAATCTTTATGCCTTATAGCTAAAAATACTTTAAAGAGAAAAGATACAAAAGGCTGTGGAAATCACAAAAATATGTTGGATGAATCATCAGCAGCCAAACAGAAGAAAAATGCAACTAAAAAAGGTAAAGATATCAATAAACAAAATAATATACAGAAAAAATGCTGTCAAATCTTAAATAATAAAAAGATCTCTTCTAATCTAATTCCTAGTAAAAACGCCCATCTAACCAAAAGCTGTTTAATAGTAACTTTGAAGGGAGTAGCAACTTTATATCGGTGGGTATTTTATTTTAGAAAAGAATTGCCTAATTCTTCTGATATCTCCAATAATTTGGTACTAACTTTTTTTTATTGTCCGTACAATAAGTATGAATGCTACTACGTTTCTTATAACCTAAATGAGGTCGTACATACATACATATATATATATATATATATATATATATATATATATATATATATATATATATATATATATATATAAATATATTCCCCAGAATACATACACATGGCAGAGTTAGACTATTAAGTGTGCTAAACGCTTAGCTGCAAGGTCCGTTTGCAAGCTGTCACCTGGGACAAATATTGTACCCCCAAAAATTAATATTACGACTATATATAGCTTGTTGAAAATTAATCTAAATTTATAATATAAATAAAAGTTATTAATCCTAGATTTACACAGAGTACTAACTGATTCCAAATTAACAATTTTTTTTTTCCCAAAATCAAATTAATAAATATTAATATGTTTGCACTATTAGGAAAAATAAGAACAAGATTACTTTTCAGTTCATCAAAGAAATATCTAAGCATCTTACATTTAGCTTGTTTCCCTTTTTTACACTCTGACTATACACAAGAATAATAAGAAGTCTTCTTTTGAAGTTTCCCAAAAGAAGGCTTGCATCATTCAGTATTTCCTCTTAGAGGGCATCTGATGGAAATGTCGGTCAAGTTGTTTTTTGTGAAAAGAGTAGTATCTCACCAGTTACACAACCTGATAAAATTATTGCAACAACACCTGTTGGGAAACCTAACTTATTAGCCGAACTCTTTCCTTCATAGTCTACTGTTGATTCTCAGGAAAAAATACTACCCAACATTGCCACTGTGTAGTTTTCATAAAGCTGATACCCGAAAAGTATAAAAAAGCTATCAATCAGCATCTTTTAAAATATCTGGATTCAATATTATTGGTGACCATCAATACAGATTTCGTTAGCAATAGTCAGCGAGAGATCTTCCAACTTACGTCACATATATTTGGAACAACGCAATTGAACACTTTAGAGAATCTCGAGCAGTTGCACTTGGTGCACCAAAGACATTCCGTGTTTTGCATGACGGAATGTTGGTTAACCTACGCACTTATGACTGCGTTTTTTACAAGTAGCACAAGACGGTTTCGTTCTAATATCTTCACTGTCAAGACCGATGTGCCTCAAGACTACTACATTACATTGAATGCTCGAACATGAGCTACTCATGAAAATATTCGCAGACATTAGGAAGTTGTTTAAGTTAACAAAGGAATGACCAGGCAGAAATGTTGGGCTGACAGTAGCCAAATGGAATATAAAGGTTCAAAAACTCGGCTGCAGTTTTTTGTAAAAAAGTTGAAGATGCGGAACCCAATATGGTCACGTCGGGACACTCCATTTCTTTGTCCTCCTTACTCAACTTGCTGGGGAACAAATATATATCGGTATGATCGTGATGCAGGTATCTTAAAAGCTAGGAAAAGCATTTCGTATATTAGAAAGTTTGATACTCGACAATTTTTAAACCCGTACAAGCTTAAATTCGACCAACAATGGAATACTGTTTCCATGTTTCGGGCTCTGTTTCGAAACGTATGCTGCATTTATTTGATTGTATTCATCGAAGAGCTATTTGCCCGTTTGGAATGGGTTGCTCGAGAATGTTTACCATCGCATACAATTTGCAGCGATTCAAGACGAACGCGAATCGCTTGTTCCGCCCACGCGCCCTTTCTGTATTGCTTTAGGAATTTCCATGCAGCACGTGTACCGTACTGACAAAAAAATATTTCAGTTGAACTATGCTGGTAATTTGTAACTGTAACAACTTGACCGACATTTCCATCAGATGCTCTCTAAGAGGAAATACTGAATGATGCAAGCCTTCTTTTGGGAAACTTCAAAAGAAGACTTCTCATTATTCTTGTATATAGTCAGAGTGTAAAAAAGGGAAACAAGCTGAATCTAAGATGCTTAGAGATTTCTTTGATGAACTGAAAAGTAATCTTGTTCTTATTTCTCCTAATAGTGCAAACATACTAATATTTATTAATTTGATTTTGGGAAAAAAAAATTGTTAATTTGGAATCATTTAGTACTCTGTATAAATCTAGGATTAATAACTACGGACATATATACATATACATATATATATATATATATATATATATATATATATATATATATATATATATATATATATATATATATATATATATATATATATATATATATATATATATATATATATATATATATATATATATATATATATATATATATATATATATATATATATATATATATATATATATTATATATATATATATATATATATATATATATATATATATATATATATATATATATATATATGTATATATATATATATATATATATATATATATATATATATATATATATATATATATATATATATATATATATATATATATATATATATATATATATATATATATATATAGTATATATATATATATATATATATATATATATATATATGTATATATATATATATATATATATATATATATATATATGTATATATATGTATATATATATATATATATATATATATATATATATATATAAATTTAGGATAGTTTTTTATTCTTGGTGTTGCGGTCAATTTTTAATGAAACAAGTTTATTTTTGGTTAACGTTTTAGTTTATTTTATTTAAACCATCTTCTGTATAAAACAACACTAATCATCAATTTTACATCTTAAAGAATTTTTTTTTCTTTCTTGTAGTTCTGAAGTTAACCAAAAATAAACTTGTTTCATTAAAAATTGACCGCAAGACCAAGAACAAAAAAACTATCCTAAATTTATTCATTAACGGTCAGGAAAAAAGAAAAAACATATATATATATATATATATATATATATATATATATATATATATATATATATATATATATATATGTATATATATATGTATATATATATATATATATATATATATATATATATATATATATATATATATATATATATATATATATATATGTATATATATATATATATATATATATATATATATATATATATATATGTATATGTATATATATATATATATATATATATATATATATATATGTATATATATATATATATATATATATATATATATATATATATATATGTATATATATATATATATATATATATATATATATATATATATATATATACATATACATATATATATATATATATATATATATATATATATATATATATATATATATATATATATATATATATATATATATATATATATATATATATACATATATATATATATATATATATATATATATATATATATATATATATATATATATATATATATATATATATATATATATGTATATATATTATATATATATATATATATATATATACACATATATATATATATATATATATATATATATATATATATATATATATATATATACATATATATATATATATATATATATATATATATATATATATATATATATACATATATATATATATATATATATATATATATATATATATATATATATATATATATATATATATATATATATATATATACGTCTGTGAGAAGGAGAGATAAAATGCAGCCAAATAATTTAGAAACCAAAAATAATTATGTAGAATATAGAAAAATGTTAACTAAATTATTGGGTAAAGCTAAAGCTATGTATTTTAAGAACCATTTTGACAAAAATTTTAAAGATGCCAAAGAAACATGGAAAACTATAAAACAGGCTACTAATGAGGTTGCTAGTGCCCCGACTATAGCGAATGTTGTTCGCAGAGATGGTAAGGAGATTTCCGGTGAGCGGGAATTATCAGAAGAATTTAGAATTTTAGTGTGGTTGGGAAAACCCTTGTGGAAATAATAAAACCAATAAATAATAATAGGGATAACATTAACACTAATTGTAATAAAAGTATTTTTCTACACCCAATAACACAGTAAGAGGTGGAAACAAACAAAAAAATAGTGAGTCAAACATTAGTGACGGAATTTCGAAAAATGTCTTAAAAAGTTTTAGTAATCGCTTAACCATGGCAGCATTTAATTAACAGGATCTTTGCAACGGGAATATTCCCTAACACACTAAAGAACTCTATTATAATTCCACTTCATCTACGGACCAGCCTCAGAACTACAGGCCCATTGCTCTAATTAATAATGTTTCAAAGATCGGGGAGGGGTTCATTAGAATGAGGCTGGTTCGCTTTTTGACAGTGAATAACCTTTTGGCGGTCAATTAGTATGGCTTTAGGCGGGGTTTCAGTACTGAGGATGCCCTCGTTAGGATGACAGACGCATTGTCAATAGCTTCAACACACGAAAAAAATGTCTTATCAATATTTTTAGACTTAGCAAAAGCTTTTGACACTGTGTCGCACCATATCTTACTGGATCGAGGAAAAAGGAATCTGAGGTTTACCGAAATAACTTCTTCAGTCTTACTTGGAAAACCGTTCACAGCAAGTTAAAATTGGTGAAACACTCAGTTTACACTGGCCAGTGAGGTATGGTGTGCCACAGGGTCCTTGGGCCAATACTTTTTACCATTTATATAGATGGAATATTTTCAATCCTACCTAGAGACACTGCGATCTGTTACCTGATGACACAGCTATTACCATATCATGAGATACCTGGAAGGAAGTCACTGTTGAGGCCGAGAAAATTATGAGTACTGCCAAAATTTGTTTGACAAGAGCTTATCGAGAAGTCTCATTTTATTTGCTATTCTATGTCCAGGGCGGGGATGGTTGATGTGGAGGCCATCAAAGTGCATGGTAATAATTGTAAAAATTATAGTAACTGTGATTGACAACTAAAAATAAGTTCTGTGGAAAAAGTAAAGTATCTTGGTGTTTATTTTGACAGACATTTGAAGTGGGACTTTCACATAGATTGTGTTTGTAATAAAATTAGAAAGTTAATGTGTAAGTTCAGCATATTAAGGCAAAGCTTATCACAGAAATCTATCATAAATATCTATAAAGCTCTCGTGGAATCCACTATTAACTATTGCGTGTTAATTTGGAGGGCTGCCTATAATACCATCTTAAATACTCTTAACACAAAAGAAAATCCTAAAAATAGCTTTATTCAAGAATAAACGGTTTCCTACAGAAACTCTATTTCAAGAAGCACAAGTTCTAAATGTTTCTAGGCTATATATAAAATCTGTGATACGGCCGTTTTGTAATAACAAAATCGCGAAGAATATCGTTAAATACAAGATATAAGGAAAAACTTTCCATAAGTACAACTAGGATAAGATTTACTTCAGTACAAAAAAACTTGCTCCTTTAAAAATAAACATTTTCAAAAATAAAGAGACAAGTCACTATATGGTTACTTCAATTAAGGGAACACTTGTTCTTGACTTTGGTATAGTTGAACTGATTTATTATCTGACTTGTTCATAATTTGTTTTATCGTGGTGTATGTAAAAGAATGTAAATTGTAAATTTTAGATTTCTTCAACAGGTGCACGCACAAATTCTTGGAATTAATTGTGCACTTAAGATCATTTAATTCCTTGATTAAGTATTTCAATTTGCTTTGAGATTTTTGAATATTTGACGCCAAGACACTACAAGACATTTATTACAACACAAAAATACTTTATTTTTGCAACCAACATGTGGTTCGCCAACCATATGGGCATCCTCAGGATCTAGATTGGCAAAATAAAACATTAAAAAATGGTTTATTTATACTAAGATTGAGGAACTGACCTATTACACCAGTTGGCTTAGTACCAATCAAGTAACTAGTGCAGAAAAATTAATCCTTATTCAGACAATTTTTACATTTCAAAACATCAGTACCTTCATATGTATCTAGTAATCTCCTATCAGCTACCTTTTTAAGTAACCCTAAAATAATAAAATGTTATTGTATGATTTTATTCAAGGACAAGTTTTAAAGAACAAATAGCACATTTCCACCATCAAGACCGGTGTCCACCAGGGGTCCATAATCCCACCCTTTTCCTTTATCAATCATGTACTAAAAACAATTAAAATTTCAACCTATAGCACTGCAGATGATGATATGCTTGTTTCTTCATTTACCTCGTAGACTTCAAGATCAGCTGCTCGTGCGGAGATACAGATTTAGCAGAAAGTTATATAACTTGAAGAAAATGTATAAACTGTCATTAATATTGAAGATTCTCATTTGTGTCAAGAATTATATAACACAAATATTTGCTAACGCATATGATGATAGTGGTAGTTAATTATGCTCATGTTAATTTTAAGAGATGGCGCAATTTCTGTATATTTGATGATAATATACATTATTCTATTCCACTATTTTCATTTCAGTTCTCCTAAGATAATACAAATAATTTTTAATTTTAATTTACTTTAATGTAGATCCCACCCTGTGTATTAGTTATTATGGATTATTTATATAATGTCTACTGAAGTTGCGCAATGTAAGGTGAAACAGTATGCATATGGATAATATAAATTATTTTATTAAAATTAAAAATTCCCATATTAATAAAAATTATATAGTAAGAAAAGTAATGTTTATGACAATAGTAATAGTGAATTAGGCTTAGGTTGATTTTAATAAATAGCAAATTGTGTAAATTTTGTACAATTATCATAATATATATCATTCCCTTCTAATATATTTATTTCTACTCTGTAAAAATCCAGTTCCACCACTGTAACTCAGTTCAGCATTAAAAGAGCAACAGAAAGTCGACCTATCGATATGAGTTATTTACATGTTAACTGGAGTTGTGAACTGTGAGTTGCGATAAACTGTATCTTTTCTGTAGGTAATAGGTGAAAACTCATTAACAATATTTTAACTAAACTGCATTTGGCCGAAGGTTTAACCCATTAATAAAACTTTCAAATCATTTAGAGCATATAAATTGATGGAAACCGATTTTCCAGAGAAAATTAACCAGGCTCTTCTTCAAACTGCCATGAATTCTTGAAGTAATAAGTAAGTATATGGAATTTAACAAACCTTGTATAATCTCTATAAAAGTAAGTACCAGAAGCCAAAATATATACAGTAAAAACTAATAAGCGGCAAGTTGTGTATTTGTATGATTACCTTTATGATATAATCAGGTTCATTTTATAAATTTTTAGAATAAACCCTAATTTATCCTCTTTTTGGCTGCTTGGATGGAATTATTTTCAAGCAATTTTTTTTTCTATATGCCCTCCATTAAATTCAAATTGACAGTCTTTTCCCATATTTTAGAAACTGCTATTTCAAAAACTTTTTTGGCCATACTGAGTGTTTCTAGTTGGTTATGTACCTAGACGTTTGATTTATTTGTATTTATATACATTATGCGTTCTAAATTTTGCAAAATTATTCAGATATGCTGATAAACAATAAGAATATTTAAAAAACTCAAGCTTACGCTTTACAACATTTTTGTTAGATGTTATGAAGAACAAAAATTATAATTTTATTTTGTTAACTGAAAAGCTTATCCTTATTAAAAAATTAAAGATATTAGAAATATAACATTCAATGAACAGGTGCTGGGTCTTCTTTTAATATCCTTCTGTCTTTAGCAATATAAATCCATGATTCTTCTTTTAAATAAATGTCTTGATACCATGAAGCAAAAACAGACAGAAACGCATGATTTTTTCGTGCTCGAAACATACATGTCAAGCAATATAGTTTTAGAAGAATGACCTTTTTATTTCTTTGCTCTATTAACTTTCGCCAATATTATCCTTATTTAATATAATACTAGAATAAAGTCTAATTTTGTGTTTGGCGATTTTATAAAACAACTCGTACATTTAGCACAAGCGAATCCATTATCTTCTTGTAAAAAATATTTAAAGGTAGGGACAGAGGACAATATTTCAACAATTGGCACTAGTACATACATATATGTTGTTTTATTTTCTTCATAAGTCTAAAGAAAGTGGACATCCCAATCAAGAAGGCTATTTCTTAGTTACAATGCAGCGTTCATAGTTTGAAAGAAGAGTGGCACGGTTCACGATAAATGGCACAAATATGTAATTGAAAGCTCTTGGAAAGTTGATTTACGAGTACGTACAACTTCCGTTTTATTCGATATTGTCAGTGATTATTTTTGCTTTCCCCCAGTACTGAGTTGCGTATATTCATCTTTAATTTTAGTTATCATATAGCTTTTCCGAACTTACACATGACGTTTCCTGTTAGCGATTTTTCTAAATGGATAATTGTATGTATTTTGGCATGATTTAAGGAATTATTAAAAATGATGCAGTATTTACTCCTCTGATAATAGTAAATCTATATTATAAAACATTTATTTTGGTACCAAATAAAATAGAAAATGTCGTAAAAAAGTAGACATAATTGTTAAATTATACCTGTTTTAGGAACAACAAGAGACACCATTTGATTAATCAAAAGGCGAATGAGCTCCTTATTTTTAGAGGAAATGGCAGGTCAGGTGTGTTCTTTTCCTTTCCATACAGCAACAGAGTTAACGGATACGAGACAAGATACAAGTGACGTTTGTTAAAATTTTTTTCGCCCAATCACATAATAATTTGTTCAGTCGCTTTTGAAATGAAGATTGTCCCTAAAATAGGTGCATTTTGTCATCGTTCTCTTGTCATGGTTACGTTAAACTGTACGTATTTTACGTCTATAATGTTTTTCAATTTTATAGAACCAAAGCATTAATTTTATAATATTGTTTCGCTGTTAACAAAGGGCTAAATACTATATTATTTTTTACTGAACAAATGAGGAACTTACCACACACCCACAAACAAAAGCGATACTGGCGAATCTCTCGTATATCGACGATTCCTTGGTAATTTACTCCACTAAACTAATTTATTGCGACATGTATATAAACTAAGTCTTGTACATTTAAAAAAAATAATTTTACCAAAATTAAGAGAAATCGTGCAGCAGACGCATCCAGTTTAATTTTACTGAAATCCCATAAGATCGTGGAAAATACGCCATCAGTAGCAGTTTCCTGAGGTGAACAATTTAAAAATATAATTAGAAAAATATTTGAGAGCTGAGGAGAGCTTAGGTTCGACTACTCAGTTTTTTAAAACTGCCAAACTACCGTCCACGCCGGTTTAAGGACGGGTATGCCCGGTAGGCAAATGCATCTCAGCAGTCAGCCAACAACCCAAAAGTTGACTAGACTACCAAGAAAACACCGCTTAACCTGCCATCATCATTTCTCGATGCATCTGGTTCTTATCAATGAAAACTGACTCGAATGTTTCGTCTATGTTCTAAATTTTTATAGAAGTAATATAAGTAATATACTATTTATTTCTATAGGCACTTTCTAATTATTTTAAAAATAAAATGGAAATAATATGTGGTAAAAAAATAATTTTAGGGAAGGCAGCAGTTTAATGCTTAATAATTTGCTTAAAGAAGCTGGGACTGTTAGTGTTGATACAATCACAGAAGGATTTGAATTGACACTTGAAGCCTAAAAAGAAACCGAAATTTATAACACAAGGCTATCTATAGCTTTGGGTGTAAAAGAGGGCAATAATATACCTCATACTGTTGTAATGGAAAGTGATGGTGAATTAGTAGAAATTGAACCAAAAATTGAAACTATACCTTTAGATGTTTACCCAGCTGTTTCAGCTAATACCTTGGAATATAACATGCCAAAAACTAATTTATCAAGTCAAATTGAAAAACCCATGAAATGTCTAGAAGATATAGAACATTTTTTAAAAATTGGTTGTGATCTTTTCTCAGATAAGTAAGTACTTTGTAAACTATAAGTTGTGTACAAGATTTAATTCATGAGCCCCACCTCATAATACACAACTTTATGCTAAAGATAAGTATTTTTACAAAACACTATATAAAATTACTTGAATCAAACCGCAGGTAGGTCTTTGGTATATGGCGATGCCTAGCCCAAAATAAACAGAGAGAAGAGGTTGTACTAAAACTTATATATTTATTAGAATAAAAACTATATAGAGCTCTTGTATTGTTTTCTTAATAATGAAATTTGAAATATTTTCAGTAACATCATTATAAAACTCCCTCCTGTAATAGGTTTAATATCATCTTAAAAGTCTAAAATTACACTTCACATAAAAAATAAGTTACTAAACTTTTCTGGTATTAAAATTGGTATGGTATTAAAATGATTAATTAAAAAACAGATTATACCACCATATCTGTTTTCTAGACTTTCGAAATTTGACAGGCTGAAAAAAAAATAAAAAATTAGGTTAAATTATTTCAAAATACCCTCTAAATGTGACCTAGGTTGGCAGGTGCATGAGGTCCACATAAGCAAAAGAAGCAGTTAATACCTTTTTAAAAAAATCTTTATCATAGAGATGCTAAGTAATTTCAATATATAATAAATATCCAGAAGTTTTATGCTACAAAGATACAGTCACTATTTTGCTGAAATAAAGACAAAATGAAAATAAGTTATTTGGCAAAACTAACATAGAGCTTATTAGCAGGCAACTGTGGTATGATGGATGGATTTAGTTTTAATGTTTATTAAAGGTACACATTGTATATAGACATTGTATAAGCATTTTCTAAGTAATAAATTACTTAAAAACCTAACAAAATACACAAATTACAATAAGTGTAAGTAAGAGCACATAGTAGAGTTAGTAAACATAGAACAACACAATTTAAATAAAACAACAAAAATAATAAAGTGAAAAAATCTAAACGTAGATGCTATCAAAACTCGTGAAATGATTCAAGTCTTCAGTCTTATAAAAATTCGATAAGATTTTAGAATTAATCGGGCAAACCTAAAAGAGAAAATCTTTGGGTGTTTGTTTGTTAATTGGTATTACTAAATAACGCTAAAATTTCTGATTTCTTATATGTCAAATGTAACTGATAAAGTGTTGTTTTATGTTAAAAATACTGTGCTAAAAATATTATTAATCTAATTTACTTGAAAGATATTGTAGACATGGTTGGTAACTGATGAAGGTTTGTTTACTCGGATTTAAATTGACTTTTTTGGTTCTTGTAATCCCTTTTTTGTAATTCACACCTCATTTATTTGTTTATTGATATTAGAAGTTGATTTGAAATTATAATTTTCAATGAATTTTTCAAGCATCACAAGCATTATCAGGGAACTTCTAGAAAAAGTTTAGCTGTGCCTTTTAAGCCGTTTTAATATATTGTCAATAAACTTAATTATCTGTTTTTTTTAGTGAAGTGAATCGTGAGAAAACAAGCGGTGACACATTTTTTGAGGATTTTGAGTTAATAAAATCTGAAAAGGTCGACATAAAAGATGATGAAGAAAGGTAAGTGCATTAACAGTTATTAATCAATATTCCAATAATCAACATGTATCTCATTTCACCATAATCCAACAAATTCATAAAATAATTTAGTAGCATCCCCCTACCCAGCTTAAATATAAATATTATTACAAGATAGTGTAATCTTCGTTCGACTGAAAACCATCCCAGAGTAGTAAGCATTAGGTTTATTGAAGTGTATTGGCTGCACCTCAAAATCATTCTTGTATCTCTGTTAAATAAAACTTGTACTGATTCATCATTCCACTATTAAGAAAAAACAAGGTTGCACAATAATGAGACTGTGGTTGAACACCATTATTCTAGAAAATAAAGACAAACTTTTTGCCAGTTTAGAAAAGAAAAACAGTTTCCGTCTAATTTTCTTCTGGATATATTCACAATGCCTTTTTATAGACAATGTATTATTCAACATAAAAACAAGATATTAAATTTGATTGACCCATTCTATATAGTCATAAGTAATTTATACAATGATCCATCAATATTTTTAACCTTATAATGGGTTCCCATTGTCATTGTTTTAGTTTTGCTGGCATTTAATTTCGGATTATTAACGGAAAAAACGGTTCAATTCCTCCAAGCAACCAATTCATCTCAAAAACCAGATCTCCCAAGTTGTCTCCACTACATGAAATTAAGGTGTCATCGGTACACAAATTGATGAACTCCAAACCCTCATTATAATTAATATCATTTAAATATATTACGAACAACAGTGCCCCCAATACGCTACCTTGCAGAACACCATACCCGTTCTTAATATCTTAATATTAGTAGAAAAGCTTCTGCCAACTTTAATTTATTGTATTCTATTTGATAGATAATTTTTGAACTAGTTTAAGCTTTATTTTTAATACCATAATATTCCAATTTTTTCAGTAGTATCCTTCTATCAATTATTTTTGAATGCTTAAATCTAAAAAGACTGCTATCACTTATTGATTCTTATCAATTAGATCTTTCCATTTAGTAACTGTAAGTTGAATTGCAGTCTCACATGAATGCCCCTTATGAAATCCGGATTGATTGTCCAGGAAAAGCTTATTCAAATTAAAATATTCAATTAATTGTTCATAGGCAGTTTTCTTTAAAACTTTTTCTATGCATGGTAGTAAGTTTACTGGCCTAAAGTTAACGACCTTATTACTACTTTGAACTTTTCAGTTGGTGTTACACAATTGCTTTTCAGATTCTTAAGAAACTTCCCACTTTGCAGTGAAGAGTTCACAAAATTTAAAACTATATATTTGATTGTTGTAAAAGTCTCCTTTAAAAATTTTGAGTTTAAAACATGAGCATCATTACAGTACGAGGGTGGACTGAAAAGTTCGCGGCCTAGTCAACAAAACAAAATAAAATACGTAAAAAAATATTTTTATTTTTCAACGTAATCTCCACCTACCTCTATGCACTTGTTCCACCTGCTTTTTAAAGTTTACACACCTGTTTGAAAAAAAGATTCCTCAAGGTCTTCAAAATACTGGTTAACTGCAGCTTCGACTTCTTCATTTGAAGAAAATTTCTGGACACCAAGGTGTTTTTTTAGGTTTGGAAACAGATGAAAGTCCGAAGGTGCCAAATCAGAAGAACAAGCCGGGTGGGGCAGCAATTCAAAACCACAATCACGAATTTGAGCCATAGACTCAACAGATGTGTGAACGCGAGCGTTGTCCTGGTGGACCAAAACTTTCTTTCTCAGTAATCCTGGGCGTTTCTCTTTAATTTTTGACGAAAACGACGCAAAAGGGTGCAATAATAAATCGAGTTTATTGTTTTGTCTTTCAGAAGGTAGTCTAACACAATAATACTTTAGCATCCCAAAAAACTGACGCCATCACTTTTCCAGCGAACAGAATTGCCTTCACTTTCTTTGGGGTCGGTTCACCAGATTTTTTCCACTGCTTGGATTGTTGTTTTGACTCTGGAGTATAGTGGCGAACCCCAGTTTCGTCCATTGTCACAAACGGGTTAAGAAAATCTTGCGGAACAGCCTCAAACATCTCCAAACAGTCGCGAGAAATCGTGAGTCGAATTCGTTTTTGTTCAACTGAAAGCAATCTGGGGACCCACCTAGCGGAAACCTTACAAAATCCGATTTC
This sequence comes from Pachyrhynchus sulphureomaculatus, assembly GCA_019049505.1. Classification (NCBI taxonomy): domain Eukaryota; kingdom Metazoa; phylum Arthropoda; class Insecta; order Coleoptera; family Curculionidae; genus Pachyrhynchus; species Pachyrhynchus sulphureomaculatus. Next base: position 89,941,319 of record CM032451.1, read on the forward strand.
GTTGGCAGTGATGTTCTGTGTTCGTTCATATGAGATGCCTATAGTGTCTACAATCTCCCTGATAGTTAATCTACAGTCTTTCAATATGAGATCACACTAAACTCGTTCTAACCTGAAAATCACAAAGTCTACGGCAACAAAATTTTACACTGTGATAACCAAAGAAAGTATGAACTTATCGAGGGTACTATAGTAAAAATATTATAATTAGTTTTTGGTGAGGCCGCAAACTTTTCAATCCATCCTCGTACTTTAGAGAAAAACTATTTGTTTTGACTGATCTATAGATATGGGCTTGAATTCATCAAGCCTGCTATTTATCACAGGTAAAAGTTCGCAAGACCATTCATATGGAACAATGATACTATTTACTATGTCCTTAACACTATTAATAAAAAATTCATTAAACATACAGGCAGCCTGATTCTCAATTAATGCAGTTATCCTTATCTCCTTTGTACCAAAATGAATAGTGAAATGTTTATCCTCACACCTTTTTCATAAGTTTTTGTAGACACATTCACATTTTTTTACAATTATTTTTACTCTTTTTGTTTTTTAATAAATTAACAACCATATTTCTTTTCACTTTATGATCATTCCATAGTGATTCTCTATTTTTTAGCAATAGAATAATTTGATATAATTTATATGCCCTATCTCTTTCATCCTTTTTCACCTTCTTATCATGCCAAGGAATATGGCAATTTTTAATTCTAGTTTCTCTAATAGGATTACAGCTAATAACTGTATGGTTAGATTTTTGCCTCAGATCATCAAATATAACATCTACTTTGGAACTACTAGTGTTCTAATTGCACTCTAAAATCTTTAAATCAATTTCATACTATACTTGTGATTTCATACATCTTGAGAGTTATTTTATCCTTTTTAATATCACAATAATTTTCTCTATTATTCCTCAGTCTAACACCTATCATTGAGTGGTCTATGATTTTCGGTGTATGAAATACCTGTGTTTTTACACTGTAATTTGTTAACACATAATCTATAAGACTACTACTATTAATATTAGACATAGTACATTCATTTACCATTTGCTCAATTCCCATTGCTTCCATAAGATATTTCAATTTTTTACGATAAAAATTACTTGTATCATGATAATTAATGTTAAAGTCACCAATCAAAACAGATCTCTGTCCTACAGATATATTATCATATATTATTTCCTCAGTCTTGTATAAATGAAGCCAAACTACTACTAGGTGAACGATACAATCCACCAATTTTCCACTTTTTTTTATGGGTCTAGCACACGTGCTACAGGGAAGTCCCTAAAGCACTCCAGGAGCGGCATGTGTGCGGAAAAAGCGATTCACGTTGTTCTTCGCTGTAAATTGTACTTGGTGGGAAACACAGCCCTGGGCAAATTATTCCAAAGGGATGATGTTCTCCATATAAAGACTGCTTGAAAAGCGTTGTACGCGGAATAACAAGCTGAACCTCATACAGATGTGAAGTATTAGCGCGACGTGTATTTCTGACACGCACTGCTCTGGGAGGAATTAAGCGGGCTACATCCTTCGAACACTTTCCATGAAAACACTTGTAGAACAGACTAAAGTTGCCAACCGTTCTTCGATGTTCCAGCGAATCGAGGCCGCCGGTCAGTTCCGGGACTCCAATCAGACGAACAGCTCTTCTCTAAACAGAATCTAATAAATGCAGTGTGCGTTTGGGAGCGGAGCCTCAAACATGGGAGCAGTATTCCATAGTTGGTCGAATTTGACCTTGTAAAGAATTAACAGTTGTGGAGTGTAAAGCTTTCTGGTTTAAAATAATATTCCCAACTTTTGAGAAGCTCTCCTTGCTATGCCTGCAACATGTTTATGCCAGGACATATTTGCTTCCAAATTAATGCCCAACAAATTGAGTGACGATGCTAGGGGAATGGAGTGCCCCGACATGACTATGTCGGGTTCAGCAACGTTAACTTTTTTAGAAAAAAACTGCCGCCTGGGTTTTTATAGCGTTAAATTCCACCTGGTTACTATCACCTCAAGATAGGATTTCTTCCAGGCCTTTGTTAAGTCGAACGACCTCCTGCTGTCTGCGAATATTCGCTTAAGTAGCCGATGTCCGAGCGTTTAAAGAAGAAATAAGCTTACTGTCATCTGCAAAGCTGTAGACTGGATTCTCGATCTTTTCCAGCAGATCGTTAATGTAAATGAGAAAAAGACTAGGAGACAGTATGGAGCCTTGGGGCACACCGTCGTTGATAGTGAAGGTGTTAGAAAGAAATCCGTCGACCGCCACTCGTAAAGTACGCTCTCTGAGGAAACATGAGAGCCACGAACAGAACTTTTCAGACATACCACAAGAGCGTAGCATCGTGCCAAACACGGTCGAATGCCTTGGATATGTCAAGAGCAATCGCTCGAGATTCTCCAAAGCGCACAATCGCGTTGTTCCAAACATGTGTTACATAAGTCAGAAGATCTCCTGTTGATCTATGTTTACGAAAGCCATATTGGTGATCGCTAATAATGTTGAATCCTTCAAGATATTTTAGAAGATGCTGATTGATACCCTATTCCATGACTTTCGATATTATCGACTGGTCGGTAGTTATTTGGCAAGGTCGTCTTGCCTTTTTTAGGTATCGGCTGAACCGCACATTTCCAGCAAGAAGGAAATATTCCCTTTCTGTGGGATAGGTTAAAAAGTCTACAGAAAACCGGTGTTAGTTCCCTCGCACAGTTTTTGACAACTATGGCAGGTATTCCGTCAGCGCCAGAAGCCTTTTTGGTGTCTAGCTTCATTAAAATACCCTTTATGATACGCTGTCTGAAGATAACATCGGGCATCCTTGGCTGCAATATGGGAATAGTAGGTGGTGTTTTTCCTTGGAAATCGACAGTAGAATGTGAAGCAAAGACTTCAGTCAACAAGTTCTCTTTCTCAACAGGTGTCGTTGCAATAGAATCATCTGGCCGTGTGAGTGGTGGTATGGTAACTGCCTTAGTGATTGACCAAAAGGACCTGGAATTGTTGCGACAAGGGAGAAGTTTGTTTCTAATTAGTTGATTGTGTGCATCTATTCCGAGCATGAACAAAGGTGTTACGATTTATGGTGTTAGGATTTTCACGCCATTGTCGGTAGGCAAGATGTTTAAAAGCAACAGCTTTGCATTTTCGGTCAAACCAAGACTTGCCGTTGGAGGGGCGTTTCTTCGAAAAAGGAATGTAGGCTTCCATACCAGCTAAAATAACATCGGAGACCCTGGCGCAGTCAGATGGGTTGTTAGATCGAAAACAAATGTCTGTCCAAGGGAAAGTTCTAAAATATTCCATGAGGTCTTCCCATTTAGCAGATTTGTAGTGCTAAATCTTGCGCGGCTTAGGCGCCTCTCTATCACTGATTGGTAGGATACTCGATGTCGAAAGCAATTTATGGTCGGAAGAACCTAACGGCGGATTTACGGTGACCGTGTAAATCTCCGGATTGGTGGTTAAAAACAGATCAAGAAGACTGACGAACTCCCCGTCTCGATCAGGGATCCGTGTTGGTTCTATACACTATACCACTATACACTTTCAATCTTAACTGTTACAAATTGGCACTACATGCTGTCATCAAAAACATATTTATTTCCACACTCAAATTGAATATCATTTCTTATATATACCAGCATACCACTTGTGTAATAAATACTTGAGTCACAGCATAGAATATTATATCCCGGTACATAGAGTTCCTCCTCTTCAACTTCCAATATTGCCCTTGTTTCGCTAAGCACAATCATGCATAGTATCACACTAAACACTCCTCAATTATTTCATCACGGTGAGCAAGGAAACTCTGCACATTAACATATAAATTGTGACATTGGTTTGACAGTTTGGCAAAAAAATTATTTCGGTTATTGTGTCCTTGATTGTATGATTTATAATCTCGATAATATCAAATACCATGCCCTTTTTAGCTGGGCAAATTCAGAAACATAAAATTTAATTTTGGTAGAACCAATGAAATGGCACTTTTAGTTTAAGTTCAGATCGAGTGATGATCTTTTAATGTAATTTATATTTATATTTTAGAGTAAATCTAATGATGTGTTTTTTTAGTGAAGTTAAAGAGGAAGACGCAGGTAGTGACACATTATTTGAGGACCATCATTTGATAAAATCTGAAGAGGTTGACATAAAGGATGAAGGTGATCGAGAAAGGTAAGTGCATTAAATTATAAAGAGTTGGCATAAGACTAATATGGTAATTGGAAACAAAGAAAACCTGCTCATTTACATTTGATATTAAAAAGTGACTTTTGATTTTGTAATTGCAAGATTAAATTCCTAAAGTTTTTAAATTAGAGATATAATGGGTAGTACTTTTTAGGATCCGGCAAAATCAGGTACCCGGCTATGTAGGATCTGACAATGTCGGGTACCCGGCCAGGTACGATCAACGAATATTATATTTAGTCATTCTTGTAGGTTTTATTAACAATATCTGCCAACTTTAGATAATTTTCTATGACTTGGTAATATTGTTAAGACGCGATAAATTAACGCTTACGCAACTACGCGTCTGGTTGCTTTGCGTGAAACCCCGTATTCAGCGGTAATATGATGAAATTAGTTTAACGATTGTGGGGTTTTACCAGGTGTACAAGTATGAAATGCGGATTTTTTTTCTAAAAAAACTTGTTAAATTCGGAAGAATGATAAAAACTGCTTTATTCAAAGTATGCTCCATCGCTTGTTATACATTTTTCCCATCTTTCGGGCAATTTGTGAAAACCACGCCAGTAAAAATCTTCCCCTTTTGCTGCGAACCATTCATCGAGCCATTTTTTCACATCTTCGTACGAACCAAAGCGCTGCTCAGCAAGTGCGTGATCCATCGATGCAAACAAGTGGTAATCGGAAGGAACCAAGTCTGGTGAGTAAGCCGCATCGGGTAGAACTTTGTGTTGCCTCTTTCGGTATTTTGGCCTTTTTTCAAGTAGCGAACGGTTCAAATTGCTCAATTGTTGTTGGTAACGTTTAGTATTAACCGTCTCCCCAGGTTTTAACAGCTCATAATAGACCACGCCACTCTGGCGACCTTGTAACTATACGATGCAAAAACGACTTCCTTTTGTACCGAGCGAGCAAAATGTCACACTTGTTTTTGCGCTTTTCCATTTGCCTATCGTTCAACTCATGTGGTTACCCATCTACCGGTCTTCTGAATCTTTCCCATCTCTCGTAACCGATTGGAAACAGCTTGTTGACTAACGCCCAATTGTTCGGCGAGTTGTTTTTGTGTTTGCGAATCATCTTCGTCCAACAATGCTTGCAATTCCACATCTTCGTATTTTTTTTGCGGTTTTCCACATTCCTTGTCGGCAATATCGAAGTCACCACTTTTAAAACGCCGAAACCATCGTTCATACGTATCTTGCGATGGAGCATGTTCATCATAAGCTTCTCGAAGTAATCGGTATGATTCAACAGAAGTTTTCTTTCAAATGAAAACAAAAAATTAATGCTGTCCGCGAATGCTCTTTGTTCGGTATAAATTTCGACATATTGAACACAACACTATGCACACACTTTTCCAATTTATCACTCGTGCGCGTCTGACACTTGTTGATGACACAACAAAATGGCGCAGTGTCAAATCTTTATAGCAAAAACTGCATTGGTGCACCATCTGTTGTCTGAAATACGCATTTCATACTTGTACATCTGGTAAAAAAATGGGCAAAGTCTGAAAATAATTTTTACTTAATCGAGAAGACGAATCAAAAGCAGTATGTGGGTTGTGTGGCGTAAAAATCACTCGAGGTTTAGGAAAAAAAGCAGTACTTCATCTTTATGGAAACATTTAAAATTTAAACATTCGACTAGTTTAGTCAATGAAGATAAAGATGAAGCAAAACCATCAACCATCTCTGAGAATTTAAAATAAGTTATTATTGCACAATATTTTGGGATAACCACACAGTGGCTTATAAATAATCCTAAAGTAAAACTTGTGCACATGACAATAGGAGATATGATAACTTTGGACAACCAGCTTTTTTCGCTTGTAGAAAATATAGGTAAGCGCAAGAATGAAATATTATTACCATATAATATGATTATTGTTGTTATTTACTTCTGCACAGTAAAATAAATCATAAATAACTTAATATTATTTCGAAAATAATCTTCTTTCTCTTTCTTTATAAAAAAAATAAGATTGCAAAATATTCTTCTAGCTAAAACGATAAAAACGCAAAAATTTTAGGGTTCAAGAGGCTGCTCGGTGTATATAAGATGAAATATAATATTCCAACCCAACCATTTTTTAGCCAAAGCGTCATTCTCAACATATGCAAAAAACTCAAGACTCGAATTGCTGATTTACTATCAGGTGTTGATTTCCATTCCTTTACAACAGATATGTGGACTTCTGATGTAAATAACAAGAGCTTTATAAGTTTGATGGCACATGCCTACCAAAACATTTTATGTTTAATATAATGTCTAGAAGGTAGTCACGCCAGTAAAAACATCAAGAATGTCTTAAATCAGATGCTCAAGGATAATAGTATAAACAAGACGAGTGCCCACCTATTTATTAGAGACATTGGAGCTAACATTAAAAAAGCTACAAGAGACTTAGAAGTAAATAGTGGATCATCTTTTGTACATACCTAACAATTGGTAGTAATCGACTCTCTAAAAGTACAAAGATCTATATTGGACGTTATAAATGTTAGAAGATGAGTCGTAACTTATGTAAACCGCTCATCTCCTTCCAGAATGAAATTAGAACAAATCCAGAGAGATTTTAACATTGGTTTAAAGACAATGGTAAAAGATGTACCTACACGTTAGAATTCTACATATTATCTATTGGAAAGGCTTTTTGAACAAAAAAAGCTATCAGCTTGCTTGCGGCTTGACACTAAATCAGTGAGACTTAATTAAAACATTACTGGAGGTTTTACAAGCATTGGAACAAACTATCAACATTTCAGTAGTTCACTGTATAATATCAAAAGTGATTCCACCAATTTTTTCATTAAATAAATATTTAATGGAAATTGAGGTTCCTAGTTTGCGATCTATGTGGGATAATTAACTTGAAGGTTTGAGCCAGATATTCGTCAATATTTAAACGAATAACAATTATATAATTGCCAGTTCCTGCAGGCTATATATAAATATGCTTATTTTACTAACAAAGAGCAGGTGAAAAAGGCATTCTAAAATACATCAAACAACCAATACCGTTAAAAGAAAATATTGAACCCGATGAAGATGTGGTATCAGTATTGGAATCAGACTCCTCGGACGATGTCCCACTTATTATTTTAAAAAACTTAACCATACCAAAAAAATGTAAGCAACGAAAGCAGACATTTTGGGATGTATTGTCTAATATTAGTCAAACCAGAGATAAAAATTAAAAGGTCTCCCATAGAATAGAAAAGGGAAAAACGGAGTTCAGTTCTTATTTTAGTTAGCCATTGATGGATCGTAAAGCAAGTCCGTTTTTAAGGTAGCAGTTTAAAATAAAGAGTTTTCCTTTGTTACGAGAACCTGCTCTTAAGATTCATTCTTTCAGCACCAGCTTCTTATTTAGTGAAAGGTTATTTTCTGAGTTTGGAAATATATATGAGGGAAAAAGGAACAGATTATTGTCTGAAAATGTTGAAAAATTAACAAAACACGTAGGTTTTTGGTCTGACACATAGATGTCGCCCTTTTCAAAAAAATCCATATGTTTTTTAGGAAGTACCAACTATCAAACGATACGTGTCAAAATTTCATGACATTTCGACGATTAGTTTACAATTACAGTGGTTTTTAGTGATGCTACTTTTGACATTTTCAAAACAATGGAAAAAATCTTAAAACAAAGAATTAAACACTGTTTTTTGATGGAGAAAAAATACCGTTCAAGCAAAGCAACGGCTTGATAAGTGTTACGGGGACTCTGCCTCTAGAAAATCACTCATCATTTACTGGTATGCGATTGTACAGTTACAAGTGATGCTGAACGCTCTGGATGCCCAAATGGAGTGGTTACACAGGAAAACCTCAAAAAATCTACAAAATTGTTTTGGATCACCGTAAAGTGAAATTGCGTGAGATAGCTGACACCCTAAAGATATCAAAAAAGCATGTTGGTAATATTTTGCATGAACATTTGGACCTGAGAAAGCGCTGTTCGAAATGGATACCGCGTTTGCTCACAGTGGACCAAAAACAAAACGTGTTGATGATTCTGAGCGCTGTTTGGACCTGTTTAAGCGCAATAAAAATGATTTTTTCATGCGATATGTGACAATAGATGAAACATGGATCCACCACTACACACCGGAATCAAATCGGTAGTCAGCTGAGTGAACAGCAGCCGGTGAAAGCCGCCCGAAGCGGCCAAAGACACAACAGTCATGGGCTATGCGGAAAAAAAACCATCAATAGCGAATATTATATAAAGTTATTGGTGCGTTTGAAGGCAGAAATCTTAAAGAAACGGGCCCAAATGAACAAGAAAAAAGTGCTCTTTCATCAAGACACTGCACTGTGTCACAAGTCAATGATTACGATAGCAAAATTGCATGAATTGAAGTTCGAATTGCTTCCTCATCCACCGTATTCTCCAGATTTGGCCTCCAGCGACTATTATGTGTTTGTAGACCCCAAAAAAATGCTCGCGGGAAAGAGATTTGGCTGCAATGATGAAGTTATCGCCGTAACTGAGACCCCTTTCTACAAGAAAGGTATAGAAATGTTAAAAAAGTGTTGGACTGCTTCTCTCGCTCTTGAAGGAGACAATGTTGACGAATAAAGTCAAATTTTGCAAAAAAAGTGTTTTAAGTAGCTAGACCAAAAACATTTTAGCCTGCGTGTTATATATATATATATATATATATATATATGTTATTAAAAATTAAATACTTTTTCCAGGAAGGTCTATAGTGACATCTATCTGTAGTTCGAGGGTGCCGATACTCTTTCAAGCGAAGGGCATTTCTTTGGGACCGTTAGTTTGGCTATAGCAGTTAAGCAAAGTGGGGTGGGGCTCAAATCCACCCAAGTGTGTCAAGTAGCGTTGTTTTTGTGAAATTTATGATTTTTTTTTCGTTGCATTTCGATATCAGTTACAACTTTCAAATATCTAGAACTGTAACCAAAAATAAGCGAGAGATTCCTGCCGAATTCAAAGTCGCTCCAAAAAAATACGACCGAATATCAAGTTTTGTTACACAGGATTTAACCCTCCTTTCATACGCTCCAAAAAAGAAGATTGTGCTCATCGTTTCTTCTTTTACGCATACGGAAGGAATAACCGATGGAAAACCTAACATTGTGAGGCATCATAATGCGACGAAACGAGAGAGATTAATAAATTTTGTCATTCTTATACTCTGAGCGGAAGGACAAACAGGTGGCCGATTAGATATTTTATGAAACATTAGACCAGGCTGTTGTAAACTGTAAAATTTTGATGAAATCGAAAATCGACATCAACAGAAAAACAACGGCGATGGATTGTCTCGAAAAACTACACCTTCATCTCTTGTCACCGTATTTGCGAGAGAGATATACGACAGCAATGCTGCAAAAAGATATAAAACTCGGCATCGCAGGAATTTTGAAAATAAATATTACAACAGCGATGCTGACTGGGTACAAGAAAAGAAGATAAAAAAATCAGAAAAGCTTGTTCTGCCTGCTATCGTCTTGTTTGTCAGTATCATAACCACAATATTTTTAATGATTGCGCCGGCGTGTAATTAATTAAAATGAATTAAAATTAACTTTAGTGCTTATTTTTTATAATCCATAACATGTTTTCTTTATTTTCAAATAAAAATCTTCTAAAAATTAGATTCAAACAATAAATATTACAGCATCTTTTCTTAATAATACAGAGTTAATTTTTTCGCAAAATCGCTTCCTTCATTTCGTAGAATAAATACCTTTTTTTTAAAGGACCACTAAATTACTATTTTTTTTTTCTTAAAGTAATACATCTTGAGAGTACTCAGTTAAATTTTTGACTCTTTATATGAAAAATAAAAAAGTTATGAATTTTTTAGTAAAATTAGCCGTTTTTTCACTTTTTTTTATTGTAATTTTTTTTCAAATTTTAATTTTTTGTCGCTGGGATGCAAAATACCCCAGTGTGTCAAGTACGTGATTCTACAGAAGTGTGCCAAGTAAGCGAAAAATTTCGTATTAGTAAAATTGGTAATAAAAATCTACTTCGGAAATAAATAACAATGTTTTTTTGACACTTTTTTCAACGATTTTTTTCTTTCTATTTTCCCGCAGTCATTCAAACTACTATTTCGCCTTATTAGAAATAATTTATGTAATGAAAGAGAATGTTTATTTTTGATCTAAAATCCATACAAAAATTTCCAAACGATCGTTCATTTTCAAATCAACAAAAAATAAATGATCTAGATTCAGATAAAAAAAATGTACTGAATTATTATAAAAGAGGGTAATTATTTTGAGCTCGAGGATCCAGATACCTGACTTCTTGCGATCACGGGCCTTATTGATACGTCCCGGGTGCCGGATGCGGCCCGCGGGCCGTATCTTTGACATCCCTGAATCTAGATAAAAAATGTTAACATGTGTCAAAACAACTTTCATGGACTGAAACCGTTTACATCCCTTTAAAAAATAACCGGTCAAGTGCAAGTTGAACTTGCGCAATTAGTGTTCTGTACGTTGATTGCTTTTGAAATAAAAATTTTTGTAACGGAGGTATAAAATGATCAATGACTTCACAAAACACACCCCAAATGAGTTTTGTTTCCAATCCTTACTGAAAATTGATGACCTTGAATTTTTTTTTTTTATATACCAGATAAATTATTAAAGGTAATGCACTCGTGGATGATTTTCGTTCAATCCACACCCCGTGGAGAATATTCCAGAATTTTTTCAAAATTTTTTATAAGTACTTTTCGAGATAAGGCAGGTGGACAGCGATTTATCGCGATTTTTTAAAACTAATACAAAGAAAAGTGCGCGCAAGTATTACATTATATGTATATATATATATATATATATATATATATATATATATATATATATATATATATATATATATATTACTCGTGTTTTCACAAGCTTTCATTTGACACCACACTCGATTACCTAGTAAAAAAATTTCACCCCCCAAAACTAACCCCTTAAGTGAAAATTTAACTTTCAAAACTACATGGCTCTGATGAGGCCATCAATTCCTATTACCAAATTTCAACTTTCTATGACAAATAGTTTCGGAGAAAATCGGGTGTGACAGACAAACGGACAGACACCGAAATCATCTTATAAATGTTCCGTACGGAACACTAAAAATCATTCATTAATAATACAATTTAACTTTAATAGTACCAACACTGTCTTATTTTAAATTTTCTTTTGGCTTTTTTTCAGTGCGTGTTCAAGTTATTCTCATGGAGAAAATCAGAACAGTTTTGAAGCTTACCAAGATCATTATGACCAAATAATATGGAGAAAAGTTCGTCTCACTGATGATAAGAAATCTTTACAGTATCAAACAGTTCAAAAAGGTAGTTTAAAACGACACTGTACGGTCTCTAAAAAAGCCCAAGAAGTTGGTATGCTTAAGTCCTCTTATTGCAATTTTCAAAGAATGTTAAAGGATAGTTTAAGGCCGCATCAAATACTGCATAAAAGTTTCAATAATGTTGAAATGTTTAAATGTAATTATTGTAATTTTCAAACAAAACATAAACGTAGTTTAAAGGGACATCTGTTACGCCATAAGAATTACAACGAAATAGAAATATTTAAGTGTATCCATTGTAATTTTCAAACAAAATATAAAAGAAACGTACAGAAGCATATATTGCTACATAAAAATTACAACGAAATTGAAATGTTTAAATGTACTAATTGTAATTTTCAAACAAAACGTAAAGACAATTTAAAAAGACATCTACTACTACATAAAAATAACAACGAAATAGAAATGTTTAAATGTACTCATTGCGATTTTCAGACAAAACATAAAGTAAGTTTAATGGGACATCTACTACTACACAAAAATTACAACGAAATAAAAATGTTTAAATGTTCCCATTGTAACTTTCAAACAAAATATAAAAATAGTTTACAGAAGCATATATTACTACATAAAAATTACAACGAATTAGAAATGTTTAAATGTGCTCATTGTAATTTTCAAACAAAACATAAAGTAAGTTTAAAGGGACATCTATTACTACATAAAAAATTACAACGAAATAAAAATGTTTAAATGTATCCATTGTAACTTTCAAACAAAATATAAAAATAGTTTGAAGACGCATATAATAATACATAAAAATTACAATGAAATAGAAATGTTTAAATGTGCTCATTGTAATTTTCAAACAAAACATAAAGTAAGTTTAAAGGGACATCTGTCACTACATAAAAAATGACAACGACATAGAAATGTTTAAATGTGCTCATTAGTGCAGTAAAAAAAGCATTTGAAATTGCTCAGTTTAGATACAGCAATATTATGATTTTATTCTCTCTGTGGTATCACCAGGAGTATTTCCTGAAATTTGGACCTTGAGAAACTTGTGCTCTTTTGTTTTATAAAACAATTGAAGTTTTCAAAACGCGTTTTTTGAGCTTAAAAATGCCAATAACTCCGGTTATATATGTCTGATCGAGACAAAAAAAAAACCAAACTCTTTGTAATGACATTTCCAAGAAATCATCTTTAGTTTCGTCGCTGAAATGTGTACATAACCTCTCATCCGAATAGGAGTATCGGTGACACTATGCAGTTGCTGCCTCAACAGTCAATCTCTAGGCATCTCGATCCTGCGCGACTTAACTTCACTCGTGCACACCCACCCCAAGAAGAGATCTTACTTGGTCGGACCATCTTGTCGGAGGCCGTTCCCTTGATCTTTTACCTTCTACCTTCCCCGCTACTATAAGCTTTTCCATGACATCCACTTTCCTCATAATGTGACCAAAATATTTCAGGTACTGTCTATTAATTCTATTTGAAAGTCGTTCATTTATACCAAGCTCTTCAAGAATAGATACATTAGTACGATGTTCGATATATGATACTCTGAGGATTCTTAACTATGCCCACATCGATTCGTCTTTTATCAGCTTGTTTAATGGTCCATGTTTCCGATGCGTAAGTTGCTATGGAGAATATACGGCTGGATAGCAATCCTAACTGTATTTTTTGTGACAGCTGGATCGTTTCACACCTTAGTGAGTTTGCTGGTCGAGTTTCTAGCCGTTGCCAAACGTCTTCTTACTTCCGCCTCATAACCACCATTGTTAGTTATGAGGGATCCCAAATAGTTGAAATGGTCTACAACAGGGATTCTCAAACAGTCGATCGCGATCGACAAGTCGATCGCGAGTGCTTTTTGAGTCGATCTCGAGAAAAAAAATTCCGATATAGAACTATTCACAGATTTTGTTTTAGGTAACTAAAACAAAATGTAATGAATAAACTACTAAAATTTATTCGATCCACAATTAGGCCAGAATAACCCCCTCATCACTTTCTTTTATCGTAATAACCCCCTGCTAGCGGCAAAAGGCGGCTTTATCAAAGGAACGCGCGGTACTTGTCAAAGAAAACCCGCGTTTTTGATTCCCGCCGATTTTTCTAGAAACTTCGGGTGGCGTGTTTGACGGGAACATTCGAGACTTCGTTCGCGCCGATATAAATGTTGCGCCTGCAGGAATAGGAGTCAGTCTGAGTTGTAACTTGAAGGCGATACATCGATACAAAGTTTATTAATAAGTAGTCCAAAATGAGTGCGGCGAAGAAAAGTAAAACTTATCATTTTAATAACGATTGGGAGGAAGAATTTTTCTTTTGTATGGTAAAGGATAAGTGCATTTGTCTCATTTGCCGTGCGTCAGTTGCAATACCTAAGCGTGGGAACGTAGAGAGGCATCATAAAACGGTTCATAAAAACTATGAAACGGATTTTCAGTCACAGAGTGAATTAAGAAAACGAAAAGTACGTGATTTGATAACTTGTTTGAAAAAAGAACTAACCATGTTCACAAGATCAGCCAAACAATCAAAAGCTGCAACGATCGCGTCATTTAAAATATCTCATATATTGGCGAAACACAAGAAACCATTTGATGATGGATTGGTTGTGAAGGAAGCATTTACTGAAGCGGGTGAGACTTTATTTGGAGATTTTAAAAATAAAACAGAGATTATGTCTGCTCTTAGAGAACTTCAGTTATCTCGTCCGACTGTCACAAGGCGTGTTGAAGTCATGAGTCAGGCAGATAAACTAAAACATGATATCATGGAATGTACATACTTTTCTTTACAGTTCGACGAATCCACCGATATGGCAGACACTGCCCAGCTGTGTATTTTTATTCGAATGGTATTCAATGACATGTCGGCTAAGGAAGAGTTTTTGACAATGATTCCTCTGAAAGGAAAGACCCGTGGCGAAGATATATATGACGTTTTCTTCAATTTTGTAACAAACTACAAGCTACCAATATATAAACTAGTGTGCATTACAACCGATGGAGCACCAGCAATGACTGAAAACAAAAACGGTTTTGTAGCATTGTGTCGAGCTAATGATGATTTCCCTTTATTTTTCTCATTCCATTGCATTATACATCAACAAGTTTTGTGTTCAAAAGTTCTAAACATGGAGGAGATTATGGGCATTGCAATAAAAATTGTGAATTCTATCCGTGCACGTAACTTGCAACGACGGCTCTTTAAATTGCAGTTGGAAGATGGTGAGTTAGCTGTACACACTGATTTAGTTCTTTACACGGACGTCAGGTGGTTGAGTCGCGGAAAATTCCTAGAAAGGTTTCAAGAATTATTGCCCGAAATAACAGCTTTTCTGGACGAAAGAGGTGATGACACTCACATGCTGAAAAACGGAAAATGGCTGACTGATTTGGCATTTTCGACAGACAATGCATTTAAACACCATTAATTTGGAGCTTCAAGGTAAAGGAAAAACTATTATTGAGATGATTAGCGTAATAAACGCATTCAAAAGTAAATTGCAACTTATGATAGATCAACTGAAAAGAAAGGATCTGAAAAATTTTCCGTCTTTGAAAGCAAGGATTCCTCAGTTGAATTATGATATTTATGAGGCAGAATTATCAAATATTTTGGGCCAATTCGAAATACGTTTTTATGATTTCAGTAAATTGGCAAATATCGCATCATTTATGAGTTATCCTTTTTCGTGTAAAAACATTGAGGAATTAGCTACTGAAATAGCAAGTCAGTTTAACATGGACTCATGTTCTGTTGAAAATGAGTTAGTGCAGATTATATCAGATATACATCTTAAAGCCACAGCATCTGATACAAAATTCTGGTGTTTTATATCTGAAGATAAATATCCGAATCTAAGGCAAATCGCCCTTCAACTGACTGCAATGTTTGGGTCAACTTACTTGTGCGAGTCTGCATTTTCTGAAATGAAGATAATTAAGTCAAAATATCGCAATCGACTAACTGACGAACATATGTCATCATGCTTGCGATTAGCACTCGGTAATTACGTACCATCTTATGAAAAGTATGCTAAGGACATGCAGTGCCACGCTTCAACATCCAAAGTCACTCTTTAATTAAGTTTAGACACTAGAACTCGTTTGTTTTGTAAGAACCAATAAACTCGCAATTTTGAATAATTATGAGTTTTTTTCATTGACATTTTAGAGCAGACCTACACTTACCTTGACTAAAAAACTGCATATTGTGCGGAAAACTAATATCTATGCCACGATACACCCTACCTAGACGACAATCCTGCATCACACTTACTTGCAGCCTCTCAGAGTCGATCGATCGTAGTCTAACAATATTGAGGTAGATCGCCAGCAGTTCAAATTTGAGCACCCCTGGTCTACAACAATGAAACCAACAATTTTATTTATGTGTGACAGATCTTCATTGCGACTAACAGTCATTACTTCGGTCTTCGCTCTATTAATTGTCAATCCATAGTATCTCCTAGTGATTTCTAGGCGCTCCATAATTGATTCTAGGTCTGTACATAACCTACAAAATTGAAAAAATCGATAAAAAACTTTTTTTTTCATTTTATTGTACAGGCCGACTAAGTGAACCGACCGGCTTGAAACTTCCAGAAAATATGCCTTTTGTTATAGCAAAAATACCCTGAAATTTTAGTTCAAAAATATTGAACCCAGTGGGCACAATTAAATTTGTTGCCATTTGGTCCAAAATGGATCTTTTTTTTTCAAAATTTAGGTTTTGACGCCAGCTTTCCAATGCCATTAAAAATTTTTTTTGGTGGAGTCATTTTAATCGGTTTTTTTACATTTGTTTATTAATTAAATAAAAACAAATGCGTTTTTTCGGTCATTTTGAAAAAAAATGAAATATTTTTATCACATCTGGTAGAGAATCGCGAGACCTTTATTTAAAAAAAAAACGTTAACAATTTTTTTTTTCAAAATGTCAGTTGTTATTTGATTAATAAACAAATGTAAAAAAAAGCGGTTAAAATGATTCCAAAAAGAATTTTTTTAATGGCATCGGAAAGCTAACGTCGAGACCTAAATTTGGAAAGAAAAGATCCATTTTGGATTAAATGGCATAAAATGGCGGGCATTTCAAATTTTAAATAACAATTCCAATTGTGTTCATTGGGTTCAATATTTTTATACCAAAATTTCAGGGTATTTTTGCTATAACAAAACGAATATTTTCTGAAAGTTTCAAGCCGATCGGATTTTTGCCTGTTTTTTTTCAATTTTGTAGGTTATGTACACATTTGAGCGATTTGTTGGAAATTTCATTACGAAGAGTTTAGTTTTTTGTTTGTCTCGATCCGACTTATAAAGGGTGATTCATTTAGAGGTACTTTTTTTTAAAATAAAAAAAAATTAATAAAAACAATTTTATTTTATAATCTTTATTATCATATAAAAGAACCATTCTTTACAATTATTTCTTAAAGATAATTTCTTTCAAATGTTGTCCGCGACTACGGTTAACAACGTCCATTCTGAAGTTCCAATTTTCAATGACGCGTGTGAGTATTTCGAGTGGTATTTGGCCAATGACTCGAGTAATATTGGCCTCCAATGCTTCAATTGTAGCTGGCTTATCCATGTAGACTTTGGACTTTACATAGCCCCAAAGGAAAATGTCAAGAGGTGTGATGTCACATGATCTAGCCGGCCAATTCACTGGTCCAAAGCGTGAAATGATCTGTTCGCCGAATTGCTCTCGCAGTAAAGCCATGGTTTCACGGGCTGTATGGCAAGTGGCCCCATCTTGTTGGAACCAAATTTCGTCGAGACCACGGGCTTCAATTTCTGGCATCAAATAGTCTGTTATCATGGCGCGATAGCGGTCACCATTCACAGTAACATTCCGGCCGGCCTCTGTTTTGAAGAAATATGGACCGATTATTCCACCGGCCCATGAACCACACCAAACAGTTGTTTTTTCTGGATTTAATGGCAGCTCTTGAACCTCTTCAGGTTGTTCGTCACCCCAAATACAGGCATTTTGTTTTTTCACGAACCCATTAAGCCAAAAATGGGCCTCATCGGTGAACAAAATTTTTCTCGAAAACAGTGGATCTTCTGCAAGCTTGTCAAGAGCCCAACGACTAAAACGGAAACGATTCGGAAGGTCGGTCGGCTTCAGTTGTTGCACTAGTTGAATTTTGTATGCTTTTAAAGAAAGATCCTTACGTAAAATACGCCAAGTTGTTGAATATGACAGGCCAAGCTGTTGAGAACGGCGACGAATCGACACTTCACGGTCTTCGCGTACACTCTCCGCTACCGCCCCTATATTTTCTTCACTACGTGCTGGATGTGGTCTATTCGGTCGAGCATTATCCAATAATGAAAATTGGGTCTCAAACTTATTGATGGTAGAGCGAATTATGCGTTCGGTAGGCCGATTATGTGGACCATAAGTTGCTCTAAGCGCCCGATACACATTCCTCGTAGAACGCCCATTTTCGTAATAAAGTTGAACAATTTGTAGACGCTGTGCCGGGCTAAGTCTTTCCATTATGAATTGTCAAACACTACTGAACAGGAATTCCACTTCAGTTGACACGACGCATGCGCAATCTGCAATTAAATCTCCATCACAAAAAGTACCTCTAAATGAATCACCCTTTATAACCGGAATTATTCACATTTTTAGCTGAAAAAAACGCGTTTTGAAAACTTTAATTGTTTATAAACAAAAGAGCGCAAGTTTTTCGAGGTCCAAAACTCAGGACGATACTCCTGGTGATACCCCAGGGAGGATAAAATCATAATATTGCTGTATCTAAACTATACCTATCTCTATTTTGACCTTTTTTTACTGCACTATATTGTAATTTTCAAACAAAGCATAAAGTAAGTTTAAAGGGACATTTGTTAATTACTACATAAAAATTACAACTAAATAGAAATATTTAAATGTACCCATTGTAACTTTCAAACAAAATATAAAAATAGTTTACAGACGCATATATTACTACCTAAAACAATGAAATTCTTCTAACGAGAATGACTCCTCGCGAAGGTTGGCGATCCATATAGCTAAACGAACTTTAGAAACTGCTGCTCGAAAAATATCACTCGGAGCACATCCAAGCCGTCTTCCCATGTCTTTCAGTCAAGAATTCTGTCGTCTTCCTTTATTTTGCCTTCAATAATTAAACGTAGCAAATTATATAAAAACCACACTATGTTTTAATTTCCAATATATTTAAAGTAACTTGAAAATTGTTTCACCATACAATAACTTCTTCAGAAGTAAATAAGAAAGAAAAATATTTGGTAGTAATCCTGCTTAAAACTATCCTTAATTAGCTAAGATTATGCTAATCATTTTATTATATTATTTACAGAAAGAATTATTTTAAGAATGCAAATCTGTGGTACTATTTCAGAGAGCTAATAAAGATTTTCCCTGTGTGTGTGTATAACTAGAACAATTTTCAAACATTTAATAAAAAAGAACAATAAAATATCATTCAAAACCAGTAATTCTTTAGGGAATATAATTTTGAATAACAAAACCAAATCTAAGAAATCCTTAAAATCAGAAGTTTATTTATTAAATTGTGGATCTTGTACTAAAACCTACGTAGGACAAACTGGTAGATCTTTTGAAACTCGCATTAAAGAACATAAACATAGTTATTTAAAAAATAAGAACAATTCACATTACGCAACCCATATAATAAACGAATCCCATAATTTTGATGATACGTTAAAAATAAATCTAAAAAATTAAATTTGCTTGAATGTTTTGAAATTAACAAACGGAAAAACTCCAATCTATTATTAAATGAACAGGTAGACTTAAACCATTCGCCCTTACTTAATCTTTATTAGTTCTCTGAAATAGGACCACAGATTTGCATTTGCTTATTCCCTAAAGAATTACTGGTTTTGAAAGCTATTTTATTGTTCTTTTTTATTAAATGTTTGAAAATTGTTCTAGTTATACACACACACAGAGAAAATCTTTATTAGTTCTCTGAAATAGTACCACAGATTTGCATTCTTAAAATAATTCTGTCTGTAAATAATCTAATAAAATGATTAGCATAATCTTAGGTAATTAAGGATAGTTTTAAGCACTATATAACCAGGATTACTACTAAATATTTTTCTTTCTTATTTACTTCTGAAGAAGCCATTATATGGTGAAACAATTGTCAAGTTACTTTAAATATAATGAAAATTAAAACATAGTGTGGTTTTTATATAATTTTATTATGAATTTCCAACAAGTATCGGCTAACACAATCAAAGATAAACGTAGCAATTTGTATTTTGCCCGAAGTATTTAGTTTTTCTTATTTTTATAGTTGTTAGTAATTCTTTCGTTTTGTTCATTCTTTCCAGTATTTCTGTGTTTTTTTATTTTTTGTATCTAGGAGTTGCGAAAAAGGCGTCTATAAATGTACATTTCAAAAGATTCCAGTCGTTTCTCTGAGCCAGGGTCAAGGATCCAGCACTCACATCCATACAGTAGTATGGAGAATACACTCTCTCTCGCCAATCTCATTCAGAGTTCGAGACTTGTTCGATGAAAAAATTTATTCATATTCATGTATGTCACTCGGGCCTGTTCAATTCGGGAATATATTTGCTTTCTTGGGTCCCACTTATCATTTATATTGGTACTCAAATATTTAAATGTTGGGACCTCTTCTACGGTGTTGCCTTTAATATCGCGGTATTCTGGTGGTAGATTTTTCTTTGTTATTATCATCCACTTGGTGTTTCTTTTATTCATAGTTAGTTCAAATCTTTCGCTGGCTGTTACAACTCGATTGATTAGTAGTTGAAGATTCTTGGTATTATTTACTAATAGAACAGTATCATCAGCATACCGTATGTTGTTTAATGTATTTCCATTAACTGTTGTTCCTTCAAAGGATTCATAGATGGCCCCACTAAACACAGTATCAGAATAAAAATTGAACAAAAGTGGTGAGAGAATGCTTTCCGGTCTTACACCTTGGTTTATTTTTATGCTTTCGGATTTTTCGAGCCCAATTTTAACTTCCATTGATTGATTCCAGTACAGATTTTTAATAATATTTAGATTTCTTTTGTCTATATTTATTGTTTCCAGAATTTTTATTAATTTCTCGTGTATCATACAGTCAAAAGCTTTATTGTCATCTATAGAACACGCACATATATCTACATTGATATCTTTACAACAGTGGACCAGTACATTTAATGAGAATAAAGCTTCGTGTGTGGAATCCTAATTGTGTGTTATCTATTTCTGTTTCACATTTTCTATATATTCTGGTATGGATGATTATCAGGAATATCTTGAGAATGTGAGGTATTAAACTTATTAAGCAATAATGTCACATTTCACTGACTTTGACTTTTTAGGTTTTGGGTGAAAGTCGACTTTAGCCAATCAAGAAAAATTTGTCCAGTTCCATAAATCATGTTAAATTAGATTAACAGACTTTTATCCGAAAATATTTTGAGCATTTCTCCCTTTATCTCATCTAGATCAACTGCTTTTTCATCCTTCTGTAGTTGTATAGCATGACTAACTTCCCTTTTTGTTATTTCTGATCCTATCTCATTATCCTTGTTTAGTCGTAAGTTTTGTAATCTATGTCCATTGAAAAGTTGTTCTAAGTATTGTTCCCATGTCTTTATTTTGTCGCTAACATCCAGGATAATTGCATTAGTTATGTTGCTCAGAATTGTTTCTGTTTTTTTTTCTTCATAATCCCCTCTCCTTCTTATGTAGGTTGAATGTCATATTTCTTTTGCAGTTTTTTAATTTCAGGGGTTTTCAGTTTATTTGTCTCTATGGGATATATTGTTAGTTTTTTGTTAATCTTTTTGAACCTGCGCATTCGAAACTCCATGAACACCGGATTGTAGTCCGAACTTGCGTCTGCCCCAGGGTAGGTTTTTATAGATTTTACAAATTTCTTCATGTTTTGTTTAACGAAAATAAAATCTATCTGGTTCCTAGTCCAATCGCCAGGTGAGTACAACCGCCCGGGTGGGATTTTGAAAAATGTGTTGCTATTAAAAAGATCGTTCTCGATACAAAATTGGAGGAGTCTGTCGCCTCGATCATTTCTCAGACCCAAGCCACATTGTCCAACCAGTTCTAGGTCCACTCCTAAACCCATCTTAGTGTTAAAATCACCCATAATCATAGTTATTTCGCCCTTTTTGCACGAGTCTCACCATCTCTACCAGTTCACTGTAAAAAACGTTCAACATCTTCATCTAAGTCAGGGGTCGGCAACTTATGGCACGCGTGCCATCTCTGGCACGCCAAGCAATTTTGAATGGCACGCGTACCTATTCAAAGTTTACACACATTAATTCTGTAATCTGTGACATGTTTCGAAATTAAGTAAATAATCGAAGGCAGAATTACTTTAACGATACAAACAAAAACGATATATTATATAGGTCACTAGGTATTATTACCAAAAACTACAAAATATATATTTTGTAATTTATAATTTTACTGAATGCATTGGTTTGGCTTTAATTTCGGCAAGTATTAAAGACAGCAAGTCTCAAAATATAAGCCTAGGCAAAAACACAAATAAACGTCCTCAATTCAGATCAAAAGAGCCGCTATAAGGCGGTTTTTGTTTGACTTGACTTCAATCGTTCCGACGCGCGCCGCAACTCTTTTTATATTGCCGAACTTTAGTTTTTGTTAGATTTAACTTCTAGGCGGCCCTTGATTGCAATGGGAGCGGACCCCCCCCCCCGCGGCCCTTTGATTGCAATGGGCGCGGTGGAGATAATAATTTTTGTTCTAAGAAATTTAATAAACGTAATTATTGGAATTTTCTGGAAACATTATTTTTCTATATATAGCAAGCGGCTACACGTTTGGATCATTTAGTATAGAAGTAACATCCGTTCCAGTCAATAGTCGCCGAAAAGTTTAAAAATTAAAATTACGTTGCGTCATGGCCGCGAAGAAACAGAAGGTAGACGTTCGATCATTTCAAACTTCATGGACAACAGATTACGGTTTTGTACAGCAAAACGATAGGGCCATTTGTGTCCTATGTCGGGAAAGCGTAGTTGAATGAATGAATCGTCATTTAAAGATAACGCTGATAAAAGGAAGGTAATAAAAAGAGCAAGTAAACAATACGAGACACAGTCAACATTCTTTAGCAAAGTTTTCCAAGGAAAAAATCAGGTAACTGAATGCAGTTTCAAAATTGCACAATCGTTGGCACAAAAGGGTAGGCCGTTCACTGACGGAGAATTTATGAAGCAAACGTTTTTGAGTACTGGCGAGATTTTATTCGACGACTTGCCCAATAAGGATTCAATATTGGCCAGGATTAGGGATATACCGGCATCAGAGCGGACCATCGAGAGACGAATTACCGAAATGACACAAAATGTCCAAAAACAGCAGAGAAACGCTATCAAACGGAGTTTTGTATTTAGTGTAGAATGGGATGAAAGTGTCGATATTAATGACATTGCCCGTCTGGTAATCATTGCGCGATACTTCGATGATGGCAGTGTGTATGAAGAGCTGATTTGTCTGCTCCCATTGCAGGGAACTACAAGAGAAGAGGATACATTTTCAGAATTTGTTAAACATTTTGAAAAGCGGAACATTGATTTATATAAAATTTTTTGCGTAACGACAGATGGCGCTCCTGCTATGATTGGGAGACATAAAGGATTTGTTTCCCTTCTTATTGAATGCATGGGTCGATCAGTTTTGTATTTTCATTGCATAATTCACCAAGAGAGTGTGTGCGCTAAAATCTCCGCTGGAAGTTTAAAATCCGTGATGGATCCGTAGGGGATAGTTAACTACATTGTCGGTCGTTCTTCACTGATCCATAGACAATTTAAGGCGTCTCTGCAGGAATTAGAAAGTGCATATTCAGATATACTATTGCACAATAATGTGCGCTGGCTCAGCCGTGGTAAAGTGCTCTCTAGATTTGTGCAATGTCTGGGCGAAATTAAATCGTTCTTGTTGGAAAAAAATGAAGTGGATGCTTATCCTGAACTAGAAGATAAGAACTGGATCTGTATGTTAATGTTTCTTACTGATATTTACAAACCATCTCAGTGAACTCAACTTAAAGTTACAAGGTTCAGGCAAAACAGTTCTGGATTTATACGAATCCTGGAAATCATTTAAATTAAAAATAGATTTATTTATCAGCGATATTACTACAAACACATATAAATATTTTCCAAATTTAAAAACTTATATATCCAGTGTCGACGATGGTGCACTAATATACGAAATTCTTAAATATATGACTAATTTAAAAGAGGAGTTTATCGATAGGGGTCAGGATTTTGATAAACATGGTCCTATGTTCGCTTTTTTAATCAAACCAGATTTAATGGATTTTTCCAGCAGTTGCTTTGACATATCTCTTTTCTCATGGATGGACATTAATGATTTTGATCTTCAATACATTGAATTTAAAAGCTCCGAGTTATGGAACACGAAATTTGTAGAATTAAGAAGGGTATATTAGAAGGTGAATGCCAGAATCATTCAAACGAGATACTCAGTTTACCAGAGAAATTTATTTGTCTTAAGAAAGTAGCGTTTGCCATGCTTACAGTTTTCGGATCATGCTATATCTGTGAACAACTTTTTTCCCATATGATAGTGATTTTAAACCCGTGCCGAAGCAGGCTGACAACAGACAACTCGGAAGCATGTGTGACACTGAAAATAACCAGACATGAACCGGATATAAGAAAACTCTCTAAAGAACTTCAAGCACAGGGTTCACACTAGGTCCTAGGACTAGTATAATAAAATTATTTGTTAAATGTTAAAATTTTTTTGTAATTAAACCTTCTAAAAGCAATATTTTAAGTTAATTTAAATTAATTTTTGTTAATTTTAGATGTAGTAAGTACCTATGTCGGCACGCAAAATGTTGTATGGATGAAAACTGGCACCCCTTAGTTAAAAGGTTGTCGACCCCTGATCTAAGTTATCACATGTTCGAGCATAAATCTGTATAATTATTTATTTTTCTGTGAGCCGTTTGTAGTTATACCATCGTTATTCTGTCATTATAAGGTAAAAAATTAATGAAAGAAATGTCTAAATGCGCTCGCTCATTGTAATTTTCAAACAAAACGTAAAGTTAAAGGGACATCTGTTACTACATAAAAATTAGAACGAAATAGAAATGTTTAAATGTACCCACTGTAATTTTCAAAACATACATAGAACACGATTACTACATAATAATTCAAACACGCTTGATATGTTTAAACGTAATTATCATACAAAACATAAAATCTATTTAAAGAAGCATCTATTACCATACAAGAATTTTGATAAAGTTGAAATGTGTAAATATACCGATTGTAATTGTCAAATAAAATATGAAGGCAGTTTGAAGAATCATTTATTATGACACATAAATTTTAATAAAGTTGGAGTGTTGAAATATACTGATTATAATTTTAAAACAAATAGGCCATCTGTTACGTCATAAAAATTCTAATAATGTGCTGAAATGTCCTCACATGAGCGCATAAAAATCCTGCAGAAAAAAACAATTTACAAATATTACAAACATAGAGTTGCGTGCAAAAATTTTGAGCCAAAAATATTTTTGTAATTAATCGAGTTATAAAGGTAGAAGAGAAAGAGAAAAAAAACCAAATACACTATCATAAACTACTTTAATTATACTAACGACATATAAATCTAAAAAATCGTCCACTATAAATAAAAATCATTTATAATAAAAATGACATTTTTCGGCTGTTCATAAGTATTGGGCCAAGTTAAAATTTCACATTAAAAAGGTATATAAAGCCGGGTTTCCACCAAACGGACAGTCTAAAAAAACAGTTCTGTTTTCAATAAACAAAACACAACATGTTTTGTTTTCTTCAAACAGTTCCTGTAGACCAGGGGTGCTCAAACGGTCGATCGCGATCGACAAGTCGATCGCGAGTGCTTTTTGAGTCGATCTCGAGAAAAAAATTCCGATATAGAACTATTCACAGATTTTGTTTTAGGTAACTAAAACAAAATGTAATGAATAAACTACTAAAATTTATTCGATCCACAATTAGGCCAGAATAACCCCCTCATCACTTTCTTTTATCGTAATAACCTCCTGCTAGCGGCAAAAGGCGGCTTTATCAGAGGAACGCGCGGTACTTGTCAAAGAAAAGCCGCGTTTTTGATTCCCGCCGATTTTTCTAGAAACTTCGGGCGGTGTGTTTGACGGGAACATTCGAGACTTCGTTCGCGCCGATATAAATGTTGCGCCTGCAGGAATAGGAGTCAGTCTGAGTTGTAACTTGAAGGCGATATATCGATACAAAGTTTATTAATAAATAGTCCAAAATGAGTGCGGCGAAGAAAAGTAAAACTTATCATTTTAATAACGATTGGCAGGAAGAATTTTTCTTTTGTATGGTAAAGGATAAGTTCATTTGTCTCATTTGCCGTGCGTCAGTTGCAATACCTAAGCGTGGGAACTTAGAGAGGCATCATAAAACGGTTCATAAAAACTATGAAAAGGACTTTCCGTCACAGAGTGAATTAAGAAAACGAAAAGTACGTGATTTGATAACTTGTTTGAAAAAAGAACAAACCATGTTCACAAGACCAGCCAAACAATCAAAAGCTGCAACGATCGCGTCATTTAAAATATCTCATATATTGGCGAAACACAAGAAACCATTTGATGATGGATTGGTTGTGAAGGAAGCATTTATTGAAGCGGGTGAGACTTTATTTGGAGATTTTAAAAATAAAACAGAGATTATGTCTGTTATTAGAAAACTTCAGTTATCTCGTCCGACTGTCACAAGGCGTGTTGAAGTCATGAGTCAGGACATGGCAGATAAACTAAAACATGATATCATGGCATGTACATACTTTTCTTTACAGTTCGACGAATCCACCGATATGACAGACACTGCCCAGCTGTGTATTTTTATTCGAATGGTATTCAATGACATGTCGGCTAAGGAAGAGTTTTTGACAATGATTCCTCTGAAAGGAAAGACCCGTGGCGAAGATATATATGACGTTTTCTTCAATTTTATAACAAACTACAAGCTACCAATATATAAACTAGTGTGCATTACAACCGATGGAGCACCAGTAATGACTGGAAACGAAAACGGTATTGTGGCATTGTGTCGAGCTAATGATGATTTCCCTTCATTTTTCTTCTTCCATTGCATTATACATCAACAAGTTTTGAGTTCAAAAGTTCTAAACATGGAGGAGATTATGGGCATTGCAATAAAAATTGTGAATTCTATCCGTGCACGTAGCTTGCAACGACGGCTCTTTAAATTGCAGTTGGAAGATAGTGAGTCAGCTGAACACACTGATTTAGTTCTTCACACGGACGTCAGGTGGTTGAATCGCGGAAAATTCCTAGAAAGGTTTCAAGAATTATTGCCCGAAATAACAGCTTTTCTGGACGAAAGAAGTGATGACACTCAGATGCTGAAAAACGGAAAATGGCTGACTGCTTTGGCATTTTTGACAGACATCACAATGCATTTAAACACCATTAATTTGGAGCTTCAAGGTAAAGGAAAAAAACTATTATTGAGATGATTAGCGCAATAAACGCATTCAAAAGTAAATTGCAACTTATGATAGATCAACTGAAAAGAAAGGATCTGAAAAATTTTCCGTCTTTGAAAGTAAGGATTCCTCAGTTGAATTATGATATTTATGAGGCAGAATTATTAAATATTTTGGGCCAATTCGAAATACGTTTTTATGATTTCAGTAAATTGGCAAATATCGCATCATTTATGAGTTATCCTTTTTCGTGTAAAACATTGAGGAATTAGCTACTGAAATAGCAAGTCAGTTTAACATGGACTCATGTTCTGTTGAAAATGAGTTAGTGCAGATTATATTAGATATACATCTCAAAGCCACAGCATCTGATACAAAATTCTGGTGTTTTATATCTGAAGATAAATATCCGAATCTAAGGCAAATCGCCCTTCAACTGACTGCAATGTTTGGGTCAACTTACTTGTGCGAGTCTGCATTTTCTGAAATGAAGATAATTAAGTCAAAATATCGCAATCGACTAACTGACGAACATATGTCATCATGCTTGCGATTAGCACTCGGTAATTACGTACCATCTTATGAAAAGTATGCTGAGGACATGCAGTCACTCTTTAGTTAAGTTTAGACACTAGAACTCGTTTGTTTTGTAAGAACCAATAAACTCGCAATTTTGAATAATTATGAGCTTTTTCATTGACATTTTAGAGCAGACCTACACTTACCTTGACTAAAAAAATGCATATTGTGTGGAAAACTAATATCTATGCCACGATACACCCTACCTAGACGACAATCCTGCATCACACTTACTTGCAGCCTCTCAGAGTCGATCGATCGTAGTCTAACAATATTGAGGTAGATCGCCAGCAGTTCAAGTTTGAGCACCCCTGCTGTAGACTGTTCCAAAAATTTTGTTGCTAGTGTTTATTCTCTTTTTCCCATTTTGTTTAGTCCCGCAAGAATGTCCTTCGACGACAATATTTTTTATAATTCGCTGTGATTCGTTTTTAGTTAATGGCCAATACAGAAAAAACAAAGTTATTGGGTCAGTTCTCGATTAAGAAGGGGAGTTAATTACGGCACAGAAGAATTATTGGCTGACTTAAGCACTGACAATGTTGTGTTAAATGGAGAATTGAGATCTTCCGGCTACAATTTTACCAGAATGTTAAGTACCGATTTTGAATTGTTAATTAATTTGTTAGGACCTAAAATCGCAAAGAATAATACAAATTACCGGGACACAATTTCGGTGAACAACCCCCTGTCAGTAACTCTGAGGTACTTGGCCACTGGGGACAGTTTTCAATCATTAAAATATTTATTCAATTCAATTTCAAATTCTTCTGTATCACGAATCATACCGGATGTATGTGAGGCCCTGTATGACGGTCTTCAACATTATATCAAGGTAAGCCTTCCTTTCCTCGGTTTATTCTTGTCATACAAAAAACTCACGGCGTCATATCCAAACCATCTTGAAACAAACGGGTGTCCAGCTCCAGACTTTTTCATGCTTTTATACTTCCTTCTTTCCCTATTGTAGGTACTGACTGAACAAGTTTTTGATATTTCGATCGATTTCACTGCTAGTTTAGTTTTAAAAGTATTACCAATTTCCTTGAGTGAATCTTGTTTTTTATTTTTATTCTTATAATCTATACATTTTAAGTCCCACAAGTTAGTATGTTGACAGTACGAGGCTGGTTTGAAAAGTCCGTGCAAAAATAAAAACTACTTATGTGTTTGGGGTAAACCTTTTTTATTTTTCGACATAGTCTCCTTTTAGGCTTATACACTTCGTCCAACGATGTTCTAGTTTGTTGATCCCTTCCGAATAATAGGATTTGTCCAATTCTGCAAAATATCCATTAGTGTCTGCAATCACCTCCTCGTTTGAATAAAATCTTTGTCCCGCCAGCCATTTCTTCAAATTGGGGAACAAATAGTAGTCCGAGGGAGCCAAGTCTGGAGAATAGGGGGGATGTGAAACGTCGTGATGGAAAAGGACTTTCTTGTGGGCCAATCGCGGGCGTTTTTCTTGCAGCTCGGTTTTCAAACGGTCCAATAACGATGAATAATATTCACCTGTAATAGTTTTACCCTTTTCCAGATAGTCGATGAGGATTATCCCTTGCGAATCCCAAAAGACAGTCGCCATAACCTTTCCGGCCGAAGGAACGGTCTTCGCCTTTTTTGGTGCAGATTCCCCCTTGGTAACCCATTGTTTAGATTGTTGTTTGGTCTCAGGAGTATAGTAATGTATCCATGTTTCATCCGCAGTGACGAAACGACGCTTAAAGTCCTTCGGATTCTTCTGGAACAGCTGCAAACCATCCTTGCAACACTTCACACGATTCCGTTTTTGGTCAAGCGTGAGCAATCGCGGCACCCATCTTGCGGATAGCTTTCTCATGTCCAAATGTTTATGCAAAATATTATGTACCCATTCAGTCGAGATGCCCACAGCACTAGCAATCTCACGCACCTTAACTCTTCTGTCATCCATCACCATATCATGGATTTGATCAATGATTTCTGGAGTCGTAACCGCCACAGGCCGTCCAGAACGTTCAGCGTCACTTGTGCCCGTATGGCCAGTCCGAAAATTTTGAAACCACTTATAAACTGTTCTAATCGAAGGTGCAGAGTCACCATAATGTTTATCAAGTTTCTCTTTAGTCTCCTGAGGCGTTTTGCCTTTCATAAAGTAATGTTTAATCACCACACGAAATTCTTTTTCGTCCATTTCTTGAAAATCACTCGACTTCCTTGATTCACACGAATGCCAAACACAAAGAAATAGACCAATATGGCTGAAACTTGGTGTGCGTTCATTCAAGAGATGCTACTAACTAAACATGACCTCGATACGCGCCGGTGGTGCCATCTCTCGGACTTTGCACGGACTTTTCAAACCAGCCTCGTACATTTCAATTCGATTGCTGCACTGATTTTTAGTACACTGCTTTTTGGAATTCATGGCCTGAAAGTGAATTAAAACTACAGTTTTGGTAAATCCGGTGTGCAGTCAACTCTTTTAATCGTAGCAGCATTGTAACTATATGTAATTGAATAAAAAGTTTAACAAAATAAATATAAAAAATCGTACTTAAGTGTTGACAAACTCTTCATAAGTCGCATACAGTTGATAAAAACTTGATAACTAGTTGAAAGAGTAGAGTACAAATGTCGCAGAGAATAAAACTACACCATTCAGGTGTTCCAACCAAACCGACAAAAAAACACGAACAAATTTGTTTTCTTTTGATGTACCGATTCGAGTTGGAAAAGTGTTTTGTTTATTAAACACTGTTCTTCGGCAAACATGTTTTCGGAACTGTTCATTTTATACAAAACGTGGCTCTTTTTGTTGAGAAAAACAGTTTTTGTTTGTGTTTTGTGCTATGTCCGTTTGGTGGAAACCCGGCTTAACATACTTTGAATTGTTTTGGCTTTTACTTGATGGAAATCCATAACTATACGCGCCATGCAATTTTGTAATAAAAAGTGGAAATTTTGACAAATTGTCTTTCATTACGTATATAACATAGCAAAAATCACTATAACTCAGAAAAAAGTGGCAGTAAAAGATACGAGGATGGATTGAAAAGTTCGCGGCCTAGTTAAGAAAACAAAATAAAATACGTACAAAAATATTTTTTATTTTTCGACTTAATCTACGAGGCTCGTTTGAAAAGTCCGTGCAAAGTCCGAGAGATGGCACCACCAGCGCGTATCGAGGTCATGTTTAGTTAGTAGCATCTCTTGAATGAACGCACACCAAGTTTCAGCCATATTGGTCTATTTCTTTGTGTTTGGCATTCGTGTGAATCAAGGAAGTCGAGTGATTTTCAAGAAATGGACGAAAAAGAATTTCGTGTGGTGATTAAACATTACTTTATGAAAGGCAAAACGCCTCAGGAGACTAAAGAGAAGCTTGATACACATTATGGTGACTCTGCACCTTCGATTCGAACAGTTTATAAGTGGTTTCAAAATTTTCGGACTGGCCATATGGGCACAAGTGACGCTGAACGTTCTGGACGGCCTGTGGAGGTTACGACTCCAGAAATCATTGATCAAATCCATGATATGGTGATGGATGACAGAAGAGTTAAAGTGCGTGAGATTGCTAGTGCTGTGGGCATCTCGACTGAACGGGTACATAATATTTTGCATAAACATTTGGACATGAGAAAGCTATCCGCAAGATGGGTGCCGCGCTTGCTCACGCTTGACCAAAAACGGAATCGTGTGAAGTGTTGCAAAGATGGTTTGCAGCTGTTCCAGAAGAATCCGGAGGACTTTAAGCGTCGTTTCGTCACTGTGGATGAAACATGGATACATTACTATACTCCTGAAACCAAACAACAATCTAAACAATGGGTTACCAAGGGGGAATCTGCACCAAAAAAGGCGAAGACCGTTCCTTCGGCCGGAAAGGTTATGGCGACTGTCTTTTGGGATTCGCAAGGGATAATCCCCATCGACTATCTGGAAAAGGGTAAAACTATTACAGGTGAATATTATTCATCGTTATTGGACCGTTTGAAAACCGAGCTGCAAGAAAAACGCCCGCGATTGGCCCACAAGAAAGTCCTTTTCCATCACGACAACGCACCAGCACACACCTCAGCAGTTGTGGTCGCAAAATTAATGGAAATAGTGATTCCAACTCGTTTCACATCCCCCCTATTCCCAGACTTGGCTCCCTCGGACTACTATTTGTTCCCCAATTTGAAGAAATGGCTGGCGGGACAAAGATTTTATTCAAACGAGGAGGTGATTGCAGACACTAATGGATATTTTGCAGACTTGGACAAATCCTATTATTCGGAAGGGATCAACAAACTAGAACATCGTTGGACGAAGTGTATAAGCCTAAAAGGAGACTATGTCGAAAAATAAAAAAGGTTTACCCCAAACACATAAGTAGTTTTTATTTTTGCACGGACTTTTCAAACCAGCCTCGTACACCTAGCACTATTCACTTCCACCTGTTTTCCAAAGCGTCCACACCTGTTTGAAAAAAAGATTCCTCAAGGTCTTCAAAATACTGGTTAACTGCGACTTCTATATTTGATGAAAATTTCTGGTCACCGAGGTGTTTTTTTAGGTTTGGAAACAGATGAAAGTCCGAAGGCACCAAATCAGGAGAATAAGCCGGGTGGGGCAGCAATTCGAAATCACAATCACGAATTTGAGCCATAAACTCAACAGACGTGTGAACGCGAGCGTTGTCCTGATGAAACAAAACTTTCTTTCTCAATAATCCTGGGTGTTTCTCTTT
Source organism: Pachyrhynchus sulphureomaculatus (assembly GCA_019049505.1). NCBI lineage: Eukaryota > Metazoa > Arthropoda > Insecta > Coleoptera > Curculionidae > Pachyrhynchus > Pachyrhynchus sulphureomaculatus. The sequence continues at coordinate 89,973,697 of CM032451.1, forward strand.
AATTTCGTGACGTAAACGACGCAAAAGGGTGCAACAGTAAGTCAAGTTTATTGTTTCGCCTTTCGGTAGGTAGTCCATCATAATAATACCTTTAGCATCCCAAAAAACTGACGCCATCACTTTTCCAGCCGACAAAATTGCCTTCGCTTTCTTTGGGGTTTCTTCTCTTGTTGTTTTGACTCTGGAGTATAGTGGTGAACCCAGGTTTCGTCCATTGTCACAAAACTGTTAAGAAAATCTTGCGGATCAGCCTCGAACATCTCCAAACAGTCGCGAGAAGTCGTAAGTCGAATTCGTTTTTGTTGAACTACAAGCAAGCTACCCCACCTAGCGGAAACCTTAGAAAATCCGAGTTCGTTGGCAATGATGTTTTGTGTTCGTTCATACGAGATGCCTATAGTGTCTGCAATCTCCCTGATAGTTAATTTACGGTCTTTCAATATGAGATCACACACTTTGCCAATGTTTTCTTCAGTCGTAGAGGTCGCGGGGCGGCCGGAGCGAGGGTCATCTTCGATGCTCTCTCGTCTACGTTTAAATTCTGCAACCCATTTTTTCACAGTGGTATATGACGGAGCAGATTCCCCTAGTGTTGTTTTCATATCATCGTGGACCTCCTTTGGTGTTAATCTTTTTTTAAACAGGTACTTGATGATTGCACGTTGTTCAATTTTTTCAAAAACGCTGCACTTGGTCTCACTAAACTCGTTCTAACCTAAAAACCACAAATTATATAGCAACAAAATTTTACACTGTGACAACCAAAGAAAGTATAGTATAAACTTATTGAGGGTACTATAATAAAAATATTATAATTATTTTTTAGTGAGGCCGCGAACTTTTCGATCCATACTCGTACATTCTTATCAATCCTTTGTAGCCATACCCTTCGAAACGAATACGGCGGCAATTAAGGCATCGATTCAATTAATTTGCGAATTCTGTCTCTGGTGATATTGGGACACTCTTCTTGAACTTTTTTTCCAGAGAGCACCTTTACTGGAACAATTCTGAGGTCCCACTTTCATTTTCAACGCTTTCCACAAATGTTCTATGAGGTTTAAGTCCGGAGATTAACTTGGCCATTCTAAAACTCGAAGATTTTTCTTTCTGAAAAATTCTTGCAAAACTTTGTAATGATGTTTTGGATCATAATCTTGTTGAAAAATACATCATCGTGGCATATTTCCATGTCCATAAGGAAGAATGTGTCCTGATAGAATATCTCTGTACATAATAGCGTGCATGGTACATTTAATTTTATCTACTGGACCGACGCCTTGCCACGAAAATGCTCCCCAAAGCATAATAGTGTCACCACCATGCTTAACAGTCTGTATTTGATACCGAGAATCATGTCTAGTGCCTTTTGGTCGTCGAACATATCTTCTTCCATTATTTCCAAATAACTTTAGTTTCATCCGAAAACAGCACTTTTTTCCAGCCTTCAATTGTCTAATTTTGGTGTATTTTTGCAAATTCTAATCTGGCCTTCTTATTTTTTTTACTGATGAACAGTTTTTTACTCTAACAAGTCCAACTTGTGTTAGTCTACGAAACAGTACTCCTACTGATGTTACCTAAATTTTCTTCATGTAATTCACGTGTAATAATTGCAGCATTCTTTTTTACGTCTGCAACTGCTTTTCTTTTAATTATTATCTGTTGAACTGTAGCACATTTCCAGCACGAAGGAAATATTTCCTTTCTGTGAACTATGTTGAAAACGCTACAGAAAACTGGTGTTAGTTCGCTCGCGCATTTTTTGAGTACTATGGCAGGAATTCCATCAGCGTCATTAAAATACGTTTTACAGTATTGAACTGATTGAAGACAATATCGGGGATTCTTGACTGCCCTCTAGGTATCTAGATTTCTTGGAAATCGATAGTAGAATGTCAAGCAAAGAGTGATCTTGATAAATTTGAATGATATGAATCGAATACTGCTCACAATCCTTTTTTAAGATTTTTTTTTTCATAATAAAATTTATTTTTAAATTTTAATATTTTTATACATAATACTAGAGGTTTTGAACTAACAGATTTTTTTTTGTTTTTTTCATGATTCATTTCCTTGGTAGGTCCGCCTGAACAGGGCCCTCTATAAATCTGGTTGACATGATAGCTGGACTTTGGAGCATCTGAAAGCAAATATTCCAGTAGATTCTTATAATATAGAGTTACGGCTATCGCCAGTGCTAAAATTCTGTACCCACGATAAAAAAAAAGGCAAAATGGCGGGCTTTTGAAATTTTCGACCTTATTTTTGCAACTTCAGTTGTTTAAAAATATGCTTAAATATTAATTATAAAAGTAATACCGGCGATAGGTGTTCATAAAAATTTGAGCCCGATTCGTACAATAGTTTTTTCTAAATCATGTCAACCAGGTCAAAAAAGGTTGTTTTTATGAAATAGCAAGCGTTATACTAAACGATATACAGACGCTCAACAGCCCCTTTCTTGACGAAAACCATTACTGAACTGCTCGAAAACTGAAACTGAAATGCCTATAGACTGAGGATTTACCAAAACGAAGCGGAAACGGAATACGGCAGCTGCCCGTTCGGGGCGCCAGGTATACACACATTTCTATATATATTTACTATAAGAAAATGTTTTTAGAAAATCGATTTTACCAGATGACCCCCTTAAGAATTTTTATTCAAGATTATACACGCCTTATAAAAGCAATTTGCATTCTAAAGTTGTAAGACGTTGAAGAATATTTCGTTTCAAATTATTATTCAACATTTATATAGGATATATAAGTGCAAGTGATTAATATAACCTGTTAAAAAAATCTTAAAATTAAGGAGTACCCTGATATTTTGGATTTAAACATTGCAAGTGCTTTTAACAATAAAAAACATTTATGTAACACTATTGTAGAAGAATTTGGGCGTACTCGTTTTACGATGTTGTCTATTCTATTGTATCTGCAGTTCACCAGAATATATGTAACTCAAGTAAAATAAAAAAGTTAAATAAATAAAATATTCCATTAACTCTAAATTGTAAGTATAGTTTAGAATACTATCTTATTACATTTAAAGATTTTCATATTTATATAAATAACATTATATAAAACTAATAACTAAGATCTTATATGATAGTTATAGTGAATTAGGTTGAAGTTAATTTGGGTAGATAACAGTTTATACAGTTCTTATTTAATAATATATTGTATATTATTCCATCCTATTCTACTTGTTTCATTTCTATTCTATGAATTTTAAACATAACTAATAATTTAATTTACTTTGATGATAGTCCAACCTTGTACATCAGTCATCATTTTGGGTTATTTAGATAATGTCAACTGGAATCATTCAGTATTAGTGAAGATAATCTAAATGTGTTCTATTAATTAATAGCTACTTTAAGAAGTACACTCAACCCTATTAAAAATCTTTTAACTAAGTTTTAGTTGTGTAATTATTTCGTTTATTAAAATAAGTTTGTTCTGTAATAGCTTTTATATTATTTAAACAATGACTACGAATATTAGCGCGAAATTGTTCCAAGACTCAAAACAAGCCAAAAACGGCTACACTATATATATATATATATATATATATATACGAGGCATGTTTTTTAAGTAAGTACCGTTTTGGAATTAAAAAAAGACGTGCAAAGATATCGCTATAATTTTATTTTTACATGAAAGCGTGTACCTTAATCTACTTTTCTACATAATTTCCGTGAATATTGAGGCACTTGTCATAACGTGGCACCAGTTTTTGAATACCCTCCTCATAAAATTCTGCCGCCTGAGAAAAAAGTTCTCGGTCACAATGCGATACAAAACACTACGAGAATATTGAGGAAAGCAGTCGCACAATGATGAAATTGTAAAGCGTCTGTTTTCTCTCACCTTTTCGTCCACTTTCTGCACCAAATCTTCATTAACGACCGAAGGACGCCTACTCCGTTCTTCATCATGCACATTTGTGCGGCCATCTTTAAATGCTCTCACCCATTTCCTTACCATTCCATCACTCATAATGTTTTGTCCGTAAACTTCACAGATCTCACGATGAATATCGATCGGTTTTACGCCTTTAGCACTAAGAAATCGTATAACAGCCCGTACTTCACAATCGGCGGGACTCACGATTGTCGGAGGCATCTTAAACACTCAGTAAACAACGTATACAATGAAGAATCAGACTGTAATGGCGTCAGTGCGTAGACATGAGATGTAGGTTACCAGCGCGCATGCGCGGAACGCCGACCGTATCGCTACGGCGGCGGAATCGCAAAACGGTACTTACTTAAAAAACATGCCTCGTATATATATATATATATATATATATATATATATACATATATATATATATATATATATATATATATATATATATATATATTATATATATATATATATATATATATAGCCAAAAACGGCTACACTATATATATATATATATATATATATATATATATATATATATATATATATATATATATATATATATATATATATATACACATATATACAACGTCTATTCTGAAGTTCCAATTTTCAATGACGCGTGTGAGTATTTCGAGTGGTATTTGGCCAATGACTCGAGTAATATTGGCCTCCAATGCCTCAATTGTAGCTGGCTTATCCATGTAGACTTTGGACTTTACATAGCCCCAAAGGAAAAAGTCAAGAGGTGTGATGTCACATGATCTAGCCGGCCAATTCACTGGTCCAAAGCGTGAAATGATCTGTTCGCCGAATTGCTCTCGCAGTAAAGCCATGGTTTCACGGGCTGTATGGCAAGTGGCGCCATCTTGTTGGAACCAAATTTCGTCGAGACCACGGGCTTCAATTTCTGGCATCAAATAGTCTGTTATCATGGCGCGATAACGGTCACCATTCACAGTAACATTCCGGCCGGGCTCTGTTTTGAAGAAATATGGACCGATTATTCCACCGGCCCATAAACCACACCAAACAGTTGTTTTTTCTGGATTTAATGGCAGCTCTTGAATCTCTTCAGGTTGTTCATCACCCCAAATACGGGCATTTTGTTTATTCACGAACCCATTAAGCCAAAAATGGGCCTCATCGGTGAACAAAATTTTTCTCGAAAACAGTGGATCTTCTGCAAGCTTGTCAAGAGCCCAACGACTAAAACGGAAACGATTCGGAAGGTCGGTCGGCTTCAGTTGTTGCACTAGTTGAATTTTGTATGCTTTTAAAGAAAGATTCTTACGTAAAATACGCCAAGTTGTTGAATATGACAGGCCAAGCTGTTGAGAACGGCGACGAATCGACACTTCACGGTCTTCGCGTACACTCTCCGCTACCGCCTCTATATTTTCTTCACTACGTGCTGGATGTGGTCTATTCGGTCGAGCATTATCCAAGAATGAAAATTGGGTCTCAAACTTATTGATGGTAGAGCGAATTGTGCGTTTGGTAGGCCGATTATGTGGACCATAAGTTGCTCTAAGCGCCCGATACACATTCCTCGTAGAACGCCCATTTTCGTAATAAAGTTGAACAATTTGTAGACGCTGTGCCGGGCTAAGTCTTTCCATTATGAATTGTCAAACACTACTGAACAGGAATGCCACTTCAGTTGACACGACGCATGCGCAATCTGCAATTAAATCCCCATCACAAAAAGTACCTCTAAATGAATCACCCTTTATATATATGTATATATATATATATATATATATATATATATATATATATATATATATATTTTATATGTGTATATATACGTATATATATATATATATATATATATATATATATATATATATATATATATATATATTTATATGTGTATATATACGTATATATATATATATATATATATATATATATATATATATATATATATATATATATATATATATATATATATATATATATTTATATATGTGTATATATACGTATATATATATATATATATATATATATATATATATATATATATATATATTTATATGTGTATATATACGTATATATATATATATATATATATATATATATATATATATATATATATATATATATATATATATTTATATGTGTATATATACGTATATATATATATATATATATATATATATATATATATATATATATATATATATATATATATATATATATATAAGAGGAAGAAGAACGATTTTTATGAAAAAATTAGTTTCCAGTAAAGTTAAGGTTTTTTCTCTTTCTGTCATTTCTGCTTTTTATATATTTCAAATTACTTTACGAGTCCCGTTGTTATAAAATTAAAGAATAAATGTAATTAATAATAAGTAATTCGTCTAATAGTAACATTTATCAAAATTTAAGTCCCTTGTTACAAAATCATAAAATAAATACAATTAATAATAAATAATTTGTCTAATAGTAGCATCCACCAAAATTTATCACATCCCTAACTTTAATGCTTTTTGGGTTTTTTGTCGACCTAATGACGACATAGACTACCAACAATATCCGGTTCAGACTCGAATATTTCTAAATAAGTTACTAAACTCGATCTCAAAAATTTTTTAAATAAATGGAGTACCATTTCACCATCATGGTCTTTCTTACAGTTGTGTTCTGCCTTAAAAAGTGTTTTTGAATAATGTTTATTGACAACGTTTTATTTTTGATATTGTAATTCTCTAAGTGTCCTTTTATCATGTTTTTGTGATCATACCTATTACCTCGCCAACAAAAATGCAAATTTTATTGTCTTCACTAGAGATACATTAACTGCTAAATTTTTGTAAGTAATTTCTCATACAACCTTATAATTTATCACATTTCAAAAAAGAACGTCTTAAGTTTATTTCTCTATACCTTGTTTGCATTTTTAGGATCCAGAAGAAGCTACCATCAAGTAGGGAAAGCTCGATAACAAAAATAAAAAGCAGATACCAGAACCTTTAGATCTTTGATTGCTCATCTCTTTTCCTTAAAGGGCGTTTCCCAGTAGTTAAACTTCCGATTGTTATATATATATATATATATATATATATATATATATATATATATATATATATATATATATATGTATATATATATATATATATATATATTGTCTAATATCTTAAGCAATACTGTGGGAGATAATACTAATCTAATTACAATATTAAAGATAGCTTTTCATTTGTTAATAATAATAACAAAGTTGTACTACCGAAAAATTACACATTAATCGCCTTGGATGTAGTTTCATTATTTACGAATATACCTCTAGAGTCGGTTGGGAGTATTCTGGATAGAGAATGGGATTAAATAAAAATTGAATTCATTTTTAAAAATACGTATTTCAGTTTCAATGACAAATTTTATAGACAAATATTCGGAACACCAATGGGTTCACCCATCAGTCCCATCCTGGGTACTATTGTTCTAGACCATCTTCTAAACTCCGTGTTATCCTATATTGCGATTTCATCTTCCGTTCATTTCTAAATATGTGGATGATATTGTCTGTTCTGTGCCGGCGGAGTATGTGCGGCTTACGCTGGACGTTTTCAACTGGTTCAGTGATAGATTGCACTTTACTGTCGAAATTGAGACGGATGATAGTGTTCCTTTTCTGGATACCAAAATCATAAGAAGCAAAAATAACAAAATTATATTGGATTGGGACCAGAAACGTACAGTTTCTGATAGATTTATAAATTTCTTTTCAAATCATCCAGCGAGTCAAAAGTATAATACGGTGGTGGCAATGAGGAACAGAGTTACTCACATCAGTGACGATACTTTTTTACAAAACAATTTAAAAAAATCTTCCATATTTTTCGCAACAATGGTTAGCCTAGGCATATTTTGAATAGATTGATTTTCATCCCAACATCTTTGATGATCCCACGGGAGAAGTAAGAAATGTAGTCCAATACAAAAACCTACCCTACATACGTTGTCTGACGGACAAGAAAGTCTCGACCTTCAAAGACTACGCTGACATAAAAATAGCAAGATATAATCAATTATGTAATAGAAATTTATTTAGTCGTGTAAAATAAAAAACGCTACTTATGTATAACAACAATGTAATATATAAAATGTCTTGCTTGGACTGCGAGGGCAGTTATATTAGACAAACATCACAATGGTTTAAACAAAGATTCACTCAACATAAAACTGATTGCCCAACAGGAAAGAAATCTTACGTCGCAGTGGATCATCACTTGAGAACAGGACACAAATTTGACTTTGATAATGTTATGATCCTAGAATACGAAAAAAACTATAAAAAACGCTTGCTCCTTGAAATGTGTCATATCATAAAAGAGAAAAGCATCAATTACATAATGGACATTAATAGTTTAAGCAACATTCTAAATAATTATATTAATCCCTACCTGACCACTGTATACACACCGATAAGGAACAAAAAATAAAAGAAAATAAAATAATATTTAATATCAGTTCTAAAGAAAAACATTAGATCGAAGTGTTAGTTACAGTTAGTCTAAATGTGTGATGTTTTGTTTTCTTTTTGTATCTATTTTATTCTACGAGGCTGGTTTGAAAAGTCCGTGCAAAAATAAAAACTACTTATGTGTTTGGGGTAAACCTTTTTTATTTTTCGACATAGTCTTCTTTTAGGCTTATACACTTCGTCCAACGATGTTCTAGTTTGTTGATCCCTTCCGAATAATAGGATTTGTCCAAGTCTGCAAAATATCCATTAGTGTCTGCAATCACCTCCTCGTTTGAATAAAATCTTTGCCCCGCCAGCCATTTCTTCAAATTAGGGAACAAATAGTAGTCCGAGGGAGCCAAGTCTGGAGAATAGGAGGGATGTGAAACGAGTTGGAATCCTATTTCCATTAATTTTGCGACTACAACTGCTGAGGTGTGTGCTGGTGCGTTGTCGTGATGGAAAAGGACTTTCTTGTGGGCCAATCGCGGGCGTTTTTCTTGCAGCTCGGTTTTTAAACGGTCCAATAACGATGAATAATATTCACCTGTAATAGTTTTACCCTTTTCCAGATAGTCGATGAGGATTATCCCTTGCGAATCCCAAAAGACAGTCGCCATAACCTTTCTGGCCGAAGGAACGGTCTTCGCCTTTTTTGGTGCAGATTCCCCCTTGGTAACCCATTGTTTAGATTGTTGTTTGGTCTCAGGAGTATAGTAATGTATCCATGTTTCATCCACAGTGACGAAACGACGCTTAAAGTCCTCCGGATTCTTCTGGAACAGCTGCAAACCATCCTTGCAACACTTCACACGATTCCGTTTTTGGTCAAGCGTGAGCAATCGCGGCACCCATCTTGCGAATAGCTTTCTCATGTCCAAATGTTTATGCAAAATATTATGTACCCGTTCAGTCGAGATGCCCACAGCACTAGCAATCTCACGTACCTTAACTCTTCTGTCATCCATCACCATATCATGGATTTGATCAATGATTTCTGGAGTCGTAACCTCCACAGGCCGTCCAGAACGTTCAGCGTCACTTGTGCCCATATGGCCAGTCCGAAAATTTTGAAACCACTTATAAACTGTTCTAATCGAAGGTGCAGAGTCACCATAATGTTTATCAAGCTTCTCTTTAGTCTCCTGAGGCGTTTTGCCTTTCATAAAGTAATGTTTAATCACCACACGAAATTCTTTTTCGTCCATTTCTTGAAAATCACTTGACTTCCTTGATTCACACGAATGCCAAACACAAAGGAATATACCAATATGGCTGAAACTTGGTGTGCGTTCATTCAAGAGATGCTACTAACTAAACATGACCTCGATACGCGCGCGGTGGTGCCATCTCTCGGACTTTGCACGGACTTTTCAAACCAGCCTCGTAGTTGGTAAGTTCATGTTGTATGTTTTTAGCGACCTATGGGTGTATGACGGTTTTAATTTTAATAATACTCCTGATGAAGCCGAGAAGGATTGGCGAACTATAGAGTTTTAAACAACAAAAGAATAATTTTACTACATAGACCACTATCCCGATACTTTTCACCTCATAATCTTTATTACGGTCGAGAAAAAGAAACACAATATCTATATCTATATCCTTCTTCTTCTTCAGCCTTGAGTCGTCCACTGCTAGACATAGGCCTTCCTTAAGTGCCTCCAAGCTACTTTGTCTTGTGCAATTTGATACCATCTGTTTCCTGCAAAAGCCTTTAGTCATTGGTCCATCTTTTTTGTGATCTTCTCACTCTTCTTTTGTATGCCCTAGGTCTCCATTACGTTATTCAGAAGTTTTTCCTACAACATGTCCTATCAAGCTCCATTTTTGTCTTGCGACTCGTTGCATGATGTCAGTTATCTTGGTTTTCTTTCTAATTTCCATACTACTGACTCCATCTCTCCGAATTATGCCAAGCATAGCTCTTTCCATGGCACGTTGTGCTATTCTCAGTCTCTCTTCACTCTTTTTCGTTAGTGTTATGGTCTCTAATCCATATGTCATAACCGTCAATACACAGGAGTCAAATACTTTTTTCTTCATACAGTTTGGCACTTCTTTATTTCTTAGGATGTCTTTGAGTTTGGAAAATGCCATCCAGCTCAGCCTAATTCTTCTGTTTACCTCCGCGGTCTGGTTCTTTTTTTGCCAACTTTATTAGATATCCGAGGTATACATACTCTTCAACCGACTCTGTATGTTTTAATTCTTTTAACCGGTTAGTGCCTGTAATATAATATTAATTTGGCTGCTGTTACAAATACCACAAGTCACTTCTAACTTACATATAATGATTATGATTAGTACCAAATTCTAAGTCTAATTATCTTAAGCAAATAAAATAATAATAAAAAATCATTTAATTATTTAATACTTATTTCATAATATAGGTACAATTTTAATGTTCTTTATTTCAATTATAGTTATAATTTTATAATACAACCTATAAGACTATTTCTACATCCTAATTACACCAAGGATTTTTGCAACAAACAGATCAATGTAATGTTTATACCCAGTTTTCACATCAAGCTCAAAGTGAACAGTAGATATAATACATTCACAATTTTGCTAACAATTAACTAAGATAATAATATTTATTCAACAAGTCCAATAAGATTTTGGGACTTATATATAGAAATCTCAGAGATTTATCATTGTCCTCATTAACGGTCCTGTACTGCACGTTGCGTTGGTGAGGTCTGTTCTGGAGTGTTCAGCGGTCGTCTGGTCGCCAATGTTTGAAGTACATAAGTACAATCTCGAAAAAATTCAGAACAGGTTTCTACGACTGTATGCTTATAAGTGTGATATGGCAATAGCTGACCGTGATTATACTATTATTAGGAGCCATATGAACTTGAATCTGTTAGCTCATAGAAGTTTGGTGAGTGATCAGTATTTTCTATATAAGATAGCTAACGGGTTGATAGATTGTCCTACTTTATTGTCATTCATAAAATTTAATGTACCTCAAAGACATTTAAGGCAAACTGAATTGTTCTTTAGTGGCTTCCACAGAACTAATTATGGTTATCATTCGCTACTGCTGAGGGCTATGAGCATCATGAACCAGTGCCGGGAATTGAACATTTTTTCAGCTCTGGCGTTGATTGTTTCACGGTAGGAGTATAAGCCGTTCTTGTGTTTCATTCCACATTTTCGGCCGTTCTTTTATGGTTATAGCCTAAAGTATTATAAATACATTGTAAAAATTCTCAAATAAATAAATTTTCTGTCCTACATGTTAATAATAATAATAATTGCAATTACAATAAATTATAAATTAATCAATGTTGTCTATTTTCTGTTTTATTCCTAATCCTTTTGATACCAAAAAGCGTCATGTTGTGTGCCATGCGACTAATCTACACTCTTCTCTGATAAAGTTATTGTTATGTGCTGAAACCTCCAGTTCTATTAATAATTTGAATTGAACTGTAACCTTTTGATTTTTACATCAAAAGTTAGCAGTAGATTTTATCATATATTCACCATTTTGTCAACAATTATTAGATTAATACTTGAGCGTTGAATTAATAGGTATTGATGTTATTTACGTCAATTAAATTAAAATTGAGAATAAAAAATCATTTAATTATTTAATGCTTTTATTTCATAATATAGGTATAATTTTAATGTTCTTTATTTCAATTATAGTTATAACTTTATAATACAATCTATAAGACCATTTCTTCGTCCTAATTATACCAAGGATTTTTGCAACAAGCAGATCAATATGATGTCTATTTCCAGTTTTCACATCAAGCTCAAAGTGAACGGTAGATATTATAATACATTCACAATTTTGCTAACAATTAACTAAGATAATAACATTTATTTAATTATAGGTTTCTGTTAATAGGATATGTATATTAGTCTATTTCAGTAATTTTTATTATGAACAGTGCTGTCGCTTCTTGGGTTTTGAAAGCCATAGACCGATTGTAGATGTTCAATCCTGTATTGAAACACTTCGTGTTGATCTGGCAACATTTGTGTTTCACCATTTCGACTTCTCGTGTTGTTTCTGATAGATATAGGTTGAATACTCGTACTTTCTTCATTATTTGACCATTTATATTCAGGGGATCCAAAGAGAATACATTGACTCCATCCAAGATGTTCTCCATTAGCAAGATGAATCCATTTGCAATATTTTTGAACAGTTTGTAAATGTGGTACCAATTGGAAACACCAATTACACCGTTTAAATCGTTCTTTAGATACAATATACTTTAATTTCCAAGCACCCCACTCTGTTATTTTCAAACCACACACTGGCCACTGATTGATATGATTATTTTAAAGCGAGCAATATCACACCACTTTGATGGTTACTATTCGACATGAATATTACATGAACTGCTCTAATTCTAAGTTTTATAGCAAATAAAACACATCCTCACATGTTTGCCATGATAACTATTAATCTTGTCTATTTTTCCTTTTATCTCTTTTTATCTAACTTCACATCCATCCAATTACAGGTTTTTACCTCACGCTTTCCGTTATTTAGGATATTGACATTAAAACTGTCGGTAATACAGATCCCTGTAATTCTAGTTCCCCAACTTGCCACAAACAACGACAGATGGCGCTACTTGTGATCTTAACGCAAAAGTGAGGTTAGGCACAGTTTCTATGTTGGAATTAGACATCTACTATCATTTAAACCATATTTTTCCTAAATTATAAATAATTTGTGTAATGAAAGAGAATGTTTATTTTTGATCGAGTATCCATACTAACATTTCGAAAAAATTGGTCATTTCTCAAGTCAATAAAATTAATGTTCTAGATAAAAATGTGAACATATGACAAAACATCTTTTTTAGTGTTCCGTGCGGAACACTTATAAGATCACTTCGGTGTCTGTCCGTCTGTCTGTCCGTCTGTCACACCCGATTTTCTCCGAAACTACTTGTCATAGAAAGTTGAAATTTGGTAGCAATATAGGAATTGATGGCCTCATCAGAGCCATGTAGTTTTGAAAATTAAATTTTGACTTAAGGGGTTAGTTTTGGGGGGTGAAATCGGAAATGAAAAAAAAATAATTTTACTAGGTAATCGAGTGTGGTGTCAAATGAAAGCTTGTGAAAACACGAGTAAAAAATATATATATATAATGTAATACTTGCGCTCACTTTTCTTTGTATTATTTTTAAAAAATCGCGAAAAATCGCTGTCCACCCGCCTTATCTCGGAAAGTACTTAGCAAAAAATTTTGAAAAAATTCTGGAATATTCTCCACGGGGTGTAGATTGAACTAAAATTATCACGAGTGCATTACCTGTAATAATTTATCTGTTATATAAAAAAAACAGAAATTTCAAGGTCATCAATTTTTAGTAAAGATTGGAATAAACTTTGTTGAAAACTTATTTGGGGTGTGTTTTGTGAAGTCACGGATCATTTTATATCACCGTAACATAAATTTTGACTTAAGGGATTCGTTTGGAGGGGTGAAATCGGAAGTGAAAAAAAAATTTTTTTTACTAGGTCATCGAGTGTGGTGTCAAATGAAAGCTTGTGAAAACACGAGTAAAAAATATATATATAAATGTAATACTTGCGCACACTTTTCTTCGTATTACTTTTAAAAAATCGTGAAAAAATCGCTGTCCCCTACCTTATCTCGAAAAGTACTGATCAAAAAATTTTGAAAAAACTCTGGAATATTCTCCACGGGGTATAGATTGAACGAAAATTATCATTACCTTTAATAATTTATCTGGTATAAAAAAAAAAACACAATATTTCAAGGTCATCAGTTTTCAGTGAAGATTGGAAACAAACTTTGTTGAAAACTCATTTGGGGTGTGTTTTGTGAAGTCACTAATCATTTTATACCACCCTAACAAAACTTTATTTCAAAAACAATCAACGTACGGAACACTAATTGTGCAAGTTCAACTTGCACTTGACCGGTTTTTCATGACTTGAAAGTAACTATTTACATCCCTTTAAAAAAAATAATTTTTTAATAAAATCTAACTTTAGTAGTACCAATCAATACTATCGTATTTTAAATTTTCTTGTGGCTTTTTTTTTAGTATCTGTTCAAGTTTTTCTGGTGGAGAAAATCAAAAAAATATTTTGAAGCTTGTCAAGATCACAATGACCAAGTAATATGGAAAAAAATATTCAAAATCGTGATAAGAAATCCTTACAAGATCAAACAATTCGAAAAAGTAATTTAAAACACCATTCCATGGTTTATAAAAAAACTCAAGAAGTTGAGATGTTTAAGTGCTCTCATTGCAATTTTCAAACAAAGTTAAAGGGCAATTTAAAGCGGACCTTGAAGTGGCATTAAATATTACACAAAAGTTTGAATATTTGAATGTACTTATTGCAACTTTCAAACAAAACATAAACGTAGTTTACAGATGCATATATTTAAATTCAAACAAAATATAAAACTACCTTTACTGAGCATTTATTACGATATAAAAGTTTCAACAAAATAGAAATATTTAAATCTGCCCATTTTCATTTTCAAACAAAACAAATCTCATCTAAAAAGACATCTGTTACTATATAAAAATGACAATGAAATAGAAATGTTTAAATGTACTTATTGTAACTTTCAAACAAAACAAAAACAATTTAGATAGGCATAGATTACTACATAAAAATTACAACAAAATAGAAATTTTTAATTTCTATTTCTTTGTAACTTTCAAACTAAATATACTCGTAAAAATAGTTTACGGATGCATGTGTTACTGCATAAAATTGCAACAAAATAGAAAATTTTTAAATGTACCCATTTTAAGTTTCAAACAAAACAGCATATATTGCTACATAAAAATTCCAATGAAATGTGCCGTTTTTAATTATCAAACAAAACATAAAATCTATTTTAAGCAGCATCTGTCACGACACAAAAAAAATTTGATAAGATTGAACAGTTTACATGTACTAGTAATTTTCAAACAAAATATAAAAGCGATTTCAAGAAGTATGTATTACAACACAAAAATTCCAAAACAGCTTAATGGGGCACCTCTTACGACACAAAAATTCTAATGAAGTTGAAGTGTTGAAATGAATTGATTGTAATTTTTAAACAAAAATGAAACAGCATAATGGAACATCTATTACGTCGTAAAAATTCTAATAAATACTTAAAATGTGGTTATTAAGCGGCCAATAATATTGTCAATAATTCACATGTCAATACTATTGTCAATATGCAAGCCAATAACGACAGATCGCACACTGATCAATATTATGGTCAATAATTTCATTTTGCCTCTAGTCGTTGCATCAGGCGGATCACACTGATTTATTTTTTTTTTACAATGAATAAAGAAAAAGCGTGTATTTCTCTTTTAGTGTTTTGTGCAAGCAAACGAACAATCATTCGTAAATGGTGGGTGAAAGACTGGATCGAAAGAAGAGAACATTATTCTCATGTAACATTACTAAGAGAAATTTCTCTTAGTGATTCCACAGACTATTGCCATTATTTTCGAATGGACATCCACACGTTCCATACTCTCAAAGATATGCTTGAATCTCTACTAAGACGCCAAGATACGAATATGAGAGCTGCTATTAGTGTAGAAGATAAATTGGCAGTTACTCTAAGGTACTTAGCGACCGGTAGAAACTTTGAAGATCTAAAATTTGCTGCACTAATGGGACCAAGAACAATAAGTTACGCAGTGATGGAGACTTGTGAAGCATTAATTTACATTTTAAAGGATTACATGAAATCCCATAATTTTTTACATTTTTTTATTTTTATAAATAAGTAAAATTAAAACGTAAGTTAAAGTATAATTAAATGTTGGTAAAGTTGGAAATGTACAAAGCTGCCGTATCTTCTAATTGTTGTGAACGAAACATATACGAGTTTTGTTCGGATGATATACTTTCATGGATTGTTGCAGCCTGTGGCGGTGGTGGCGATGTTATCTGGGGGTTACTGCTTGACTCTGGCGAATAAATATTAGTATTTCTCGCAGAGTATGAGGGCGATGTTATTTGGGACTGGATGCTTGACCCTGGTGAATATATATTATTTGGCATTTGCAATGTATTCATGCTTGCCTCAAAGAGTATGTCATTAATTGCCTTTTCCGCAAGCAACATTTGTGTTTTCTCCAATTCCCTCAATTTATTCGCCCACACTTTAGCAAGGCAATCAAATTTGTCATTACTTTCAGTAGGGTTTGGTTTTTCAAGATATTCACATGCAAGTGATAGTAGCTCGTTTTGCCTTGCCATGGGACCTTTAATTTTTTTTCTTGGTATAAATGTTTGTGGTGTTATTGAGGAAACAGACGAATTTCCACTGGTCTGAATTGTACGGGGTGCTGGTTCTCCTGACGAGTTCTGCGTTTCTTGAACATCCTGAAAAACAATTACCAATAAAATGTTGAATAACATTAAAATAAAATGAACTAAAAACATATTCCTATAGGGTTTACATTAATGTTCTTTTAAATGTATTTGTTTTAGTTGCCATCCTGCCCAGAGGAATGGTTAAGCATTGCTCACCAATTTGGAGAGAGGAATCAATTCTGGAACTGCCTGGGGTCAATAGATGGGAAGCATATAGCTGTTAAAAAACCAGCACAGTCTGGGTCTCAGTACTATAACTATAAAGGGTTTTATAGTATAGTTTTACTGGCACTTGTGGATGCAAATAGAAAGTTTATAATGATTGATGTTGGAACTAACGGTAAAGTATCAGATGACGGGGTGTTGTTCTATTCAAAATTTGGGAATCTTCTACTTCATAACAAGCTCACCTTGCCAAAACCCACTGTTCTGCCTAACACATCACAAACTCATAATTTTGTATTTGTCGGTGACGAATCTTTTGCACTGAGACCCGACCTAATGAAGCCCTGCTCTCAAACGAAAGTTGATTCAGCAAGTCAGGAATTTAATCTGAGGTTATCCTCTGCTAGAGTATCCGTAGAGAACTGTTTTGGAATACTTGCCGCTAGATTTGGTGTATTCAATAAAGCCATCTACTTGGAACCTAAAAAAGCCAGGGTAATAACTATGGCATCCTGCTACTTACACAATTATTTAGCAGCAAGAGTTACTGCTTACTTGCAACGTGATACTCAAGATGATGTGGCTAATTCCCATATGACACCACTACAGTGTACCATGTCCAAAAACAGCAATAACTGGTCCAAGGTGGTCAGAGATAATCTTCGTGATTATTTTAATAATGATGATAAACGAATTTAACCCAAACATTTTATAATAACGTTATGATGAAAAATATAATATATAATTAATGATATACCTATTTGTAAATTATTGAAATCCACCTCGAAATCCACAGGAACTTCACTGTCGCCCAGAAATTGAAGGGCATGGAAAACCCACGAAGTTGGTGTATATACTTCATCTTCGCCACAACCAGAACGCCTAGATGTTATTATCTTCTTTACTTCTTTTCGGTAGTTGGTTCTCAGAGCGTTAATTTTTTGTCGTACTTCCGCCTCATCTGCGTTGGGTTTAAGTTTTTGATAGATTGGAATTAGTTTTTGTATTGCTTTTTTGCGACTGTTTCTGTTCTTGTAAGCTGGTAAGCGTGGATTCCATAATTCTGGGAGAGTCTCATAAACTTCAATAAAATGTTTTAAATATTCAGTATCCGTTTCACTTAAATTTTCACCAACTTCAGAATTATCACCAATTTCTTCTGTTCCATTACTCATTTTTTAAAAAGATAAATAATAATTAATATAAAAACACTAAAGTTACCACTGTTTATGAACATTGCACAAGGCACTCAAGAGACAGAGAACTCAGAGAAGGTTATTTAAAATCAGGTTCTACTTTGGCTTGTAAAAGAATCGACTTCTTTTTTAAAAATTAAGTTTATAAAAACAAATATAACGATTAAAAAACTAGTTCCTACCTCGACGAAATTTTTTTTTGAACTAAGTATTGAAGAAAGTATTGATAAGCCACCGCACATTATCAATAGTATTGTCAATATCTCTACCACTTTGCAGTATTGATGTTTGAATATCAAAAAATTTAGATTTTCGTCAATACAAAATTATTTCATCAATACCAACTTCAATACCTACCGCACACGATCAATAGTATTGACAATACTTTTCTATATTGACAATATTATTGACCGTGTGCGGGCCGCTTTAGACAATTCATAAACATTGCTTAAAACGTCACACGCGCACCCAAAAACCTGAAGAATAAAATAAAATTACAATTCGACAGACAAAGAATGTATCCGAACCTGGGATAAGAAGCTTTAACTACTTTATTTAAGGGAACACTACACTTTCTCGGAAAAATCAACTTGTTAGAAAGTATTCTATTGAAAAGTATCATATTTCAATAATATTCTCTGAAAATTTCAGATGAAAATTTCAAATACTTTCGAAGTTATAGACGATTATAGCGCCAAGTGTAAGGCAGGCCAAGTTGACCGCGCGGTGTGCCAACTTACCTTTCGGCCGTTTACAAAGATTTTACTCTACATGTGTTGAACATCTGTTGCTACTTTTATGATTCTAAAAAAAGATAGAAGCAGGTAAAAGGAGAGCTTACTATAATGGGTATAATATCTTTTCAGTTTAAGGCAAAACTGTAGCTTCAAAGCAAATGATACGCTGGCCTGCTCGCAAGGCTAACATCATTCAGTAAACGTCTCGGCTAATATTGTGCAAAAGGGATAAAAAATATGGGAGTTTTAGTTCGAAGCGAGTGTGCAGACAGTTTTATAGTAATCGATTTTCAGATGAAAGTAATTCTTATTTTGCCAGTACATCTACAGAGAAAATTGTAAAAACTTCAAAGAGACCACTAACTTTGGAGGTCCACCATTTTGTGAATTTTTGATCAAACAAAAATAATCGTAGTCTCTACTGAGGCCATAGTCATACTTTTTCTAAGGATATATTGTTTTAGACGTTCGAGTGAGCCGCTAGCTACACGCCAGCAGATCAAAATTTTCAAAATGGCTTCCATGAGGCTGCAGAAAAACCCCAATAAAAAATCATTTAAAAAGTTATGTTTTTTTTTCTTGTATGTGAAGACTTTCGACTGAGAAAGTGTAATGTTCCATTAAATGAGAATTCGTGGTTTTTGAGATAAGATTGTGTCAAATTAAAGTGAATTTCTGGGGTTTCGCCTACAATCGCACGAGACATCTTCAGTTGTAGATTTATCAATTTTAACAGTAACTGAGAATTACCAGCTCGTGGATAAGCCAAATGACAACTTACAGGACTACCAAAAGCTATCCAATAAGCAAGGTCGAGAGACAAACTATGAATCCAATTACCGCTTCCAGACTAGAGAAGATTCATTTTTTATTTCATTTCAAATAAAGGTTAGATTTATGCAGAGAGAGATTCCTGGCCTGTTAAAGTCCCTAAATAAAAATGTGATTAATTTTGTCAGTTGTAGAGTATGAAAATAAAGATATTGATAAAAATATTACAAAATTAAGTGAGATGTAAATTTATATATACCGTACATAAAAATCAATATCACTACGAAAATGCAATAGAGTCCATATTTCAGAAATTATTTACTGTTTTTAGTGTTCAGTACGGAACACTTATAAGATCACTTCGGTGTCTGTCCGTCTGTCACAACCGATTTTGTTCGAAACTATTTGTCATAGAAAGTTGAAATTTGGTAATAATATAGGAATTGATGGCCTCATCAGAGCCATGTAGTTTTGAAAGTTAAATTTTGACTTAAGGGGTTAGTTTTGGGGGGTGAAATCGGAAGTGAAAAAAATTTTTTTTTTAATAGGTAATCCAGTGTGATGTCAAATGAAAGCTTGTGAAAATACTAGTAAAAAATGTATATATAATGTAATACTTGCGCGCACTTTTCTTTGTATTATTTTAAAAATATCACGAAAAAGTGCTGTCCACCCGCCTTATCTCGAAAAGTACTTATCAAAAAATTTTTAAAAAATTCTGGAATATTCTCCACGGGGTGTGGATTGAACGAAAATTATCACGAGTGCATTACCTTTAATAATTTATCTGGTATATAAAAAACAAAAATTTCAAGGTCATCAGATTTCAGTAAAGATTGGAAACAAACTTTGTTGAAAAACTCATTTGGGGTGTGTTTTGTGAAGTCACTGATCATTTTATACCTCTGTAACAAAATTTTTTATTTGAAAAGCAATTAACGTACGGAACACTAATTGCGCAAGTTCAACTTGCACTTGACCGGTTATTTTTTTTTTTTATCAGGCATAGACTTTTAAAGCATTAGGTTGGCTCAAATAGTGTTACGTTTGGCTGCGCTGTATGTGGTCACGTTAAAACATAAAGACGTCTATATACGGACGATATTTTCGCGTCGAGGCGGTCGTTCAATCACCAAGATGTATTAGCTGCACAAAAATGCCGCAACACTTAACTAGCTATATTTGCCCATTTGGAGCATGATTTTGCGTATGAGTCACATGCCTGAATGGGTCATTTTCAAATGAGAAATTTAATAAAAGTCATATTTCTTTCTCAGGCTTGCGTATATATAAAAAGCATATAGTGATCTTGATAAATTTGAAAGATATGAATCGAATGCTGCTCTATTTAAGAGTTTTTATTCGGGATTATAAAGACACGACTTATAACCGTAGTTTGCATGCTAAAATTGTAAGACGTTGAACAATATTTCGTTTTAACATATGCCGTTTTTAATTATTGATGTAAATCCAACATTTATATAGGATATATGAGTTTAAGAAGTGATTAATATAATAAAATCTTAAACTTAAGGAATACGTCGTAGATTTTGGACTTAAAGATTTTAGAAGTTGCAAGTGCTTTCAAGAATAAAAAACCGGTCAAGTGCAAGTTGAACTTGCAGAATTAGTGTTCCGTACGTTGATTGTTTTTAAATAAAAAATTTTGTTAGGGTGGTATAAAATGATCAGTTACTTCACAAAACACACCCCAAATGAGTTTTCAACAAAGTTTGTTTACAATCTTTACTAAAAACTGGTGACCTTGAAATTTTGTTTTTTTTTCTATACCAGATAAATTATTAAAGGTAATGATAATTTTCGTTCAATCTATACCCCGTGGAGAATATTCCAGGATTTTTTCAAAATTTTTTGATCAGTAGTTTTAGAGATAAGGTAGGGGACAGCGATTTTTCACGATTTTTTAAAAGTAATACGAAGAAAAGTGTGCGCAAGTATTACATTATATATATATTTTTTACTCGTGTTTTCGCAAGCTTTCATTTGACACCACACTCTATGACCTAGTAAAAAAATTTTTTTTTCACTTCCGATTTCACCCCTCAAAACGAATCCCTTAAGTCAAAATTTATGTTACGGTGATATAAAATGATCAGTGACTTCACAAAACACACCCTAAGTAAGTTTTCAACAAAGTTTATTTCCAATCTTTTCTGAAAATTGATGACCTTGAAATTTGTGTTTTTTTTATATACCAGATAAATTATTACAGATAATGCACTCGTGATAATTTTCGTTCAATCTACACCCCGTGGAGAATATTCCGGAATTTTTTCAAAATTTTTTGATAAGTACTTTTCGAGATAAGGCCCGGGACAGCGATTTTTCGCGATTTTTTTAAAAGTAATACGAAGAAAAGTGTGCGCAAGTATTACATTATATATATATTTTTTACTCGTGTTTTCGCAAGCTTTCATTTGACACCACACTCTATGACCTAGTAAAAAAATTTTTTTTTTCACTTCCGATTTCACCCCTCAAAACGAATCCCTTAAGTCAACATTTATGTTACGGTGATATAAAATGATCAGTTTCTTCACAAAACACACCCTAAATAAGTTTTCAACAAAGTTTATTTCCAATCTTTTCTGAAAATTGATGACCTTGAAATTTCTGTTTTTTTTTATATACCAGATAAATTATTACAGGTAATGCACTCGTGATAAGTTTCGTTCAATCTACACCCCGTGGAGAATATTCCGGAATTTTTTCAAAATTTTTTGATAAGTACTTTTCGAGATAAGGCCCGGACAGCGATTTTTCGCGATTTTTTTTTAAAATAATACAAAGAAAAGTGCGCGCAAGTATTACATTATATATACATTTTTTACTCGTCTTTTCACAAGCTTTCATTTGACACCACACTCGATGATCTAGTAAAAAATTTTTTTTTTTCACTTCCAATTTCACCCCCCAAAACTAACCCCTTAAGTCAAAATTTAACTCTCAAAACTACATGGCTCTGATGAGGCCATCAATTCCTATATTATTACCAAATTTCAACTTTCTATGTCAAATAGTTTCGGAGAAAATCGGGTGTGACAGACAGACACCAAAGTGATCTTATAAGTGTTCCGTACGGAACACTAAAAACAATATGTATGTAACACTATTATAGAAAAATTTGGGCATACTCTTCTTCATCTTCTTTCCACTAGAATATATGTAACTCAAGTACAATAAAAAAGTTAAATTGTAGATATAGTTTAAAATACTATATTATATTTAAAGATTTTCATATTTATATAAATAATTATATTGAACCGAAAATTAGGAACGTAGATAATAGTTCTAGTGAATTAGGCCCAAGTTAATTTGGGTAGATATAAATAATTATATTGAACCATAAACATAGAGGATGGACTGAGTGTTCCGTATCCCGCTGTGAAGTAAATATGGACGAAAAGGGTGAGAGAGATAAAGTGAATGAGTGGCCAGTAGCTGTCTCTTTTTAGAATGCCGCTAATCTAGTTGAAAATAATATTTCTAAGTATTCTATTTGAACTAAAATCGGGTATGGGGCTTTTCCTCCCTTACATTCCGTTTCGGGGTACTACGCCTTGTTTATTACAGGCCTACAGAAAAGAGACAGGTATTGGCCGCACAATCGCTTTGTCTCTTTCTAGAGAGTGGTCAATTTTATGAGGTTAATGCTTAGTCCATCCTCTATGTCTACGTATTGAACCAATAATTAGGAATGTAGATAATAGTTCTAGTGAATTAGGCCCAAGTTAATTTGGGTAGATAACATTATACAGTTATACATATACAAACACTGAAAGCAATATCAGACGGTAATATACAACACCATAAGAATTACTTCCAACAAAACGATAAAAATATTTCAAATTTACACACCGATAAGTAGCCACGATGACGATCAGGTCGAAACATTGTTTGAAGAAATATCATAAGGCCTGACAGAAAATAGAACGAAATGCACCCTGATTATAGGAGATTTCAACGCAAAAATAGGCAATACACACAATTTGGACTTGGTACTAGGAATGAGAGAGGTAACATGCTGGCTAACTACTTAGACGAAGAACAACTCTACGCACTGAACATCTTATAAATGTTCCGTACAGAACACTTATAAAATGACTTCGGTGTCTGTCTGTCTGTCCGTCTGTCACACCCGTTTTTCTCCGAAACTATTTGTCACAGAAAGTTGAAAGTTGGTAATAACATAGAAATTGATGGCCTCATCAGAGCCATGTAGTTTTGAAAGTTGAATTTTGACTTAAGGGGTTAGTTTTGGGCTGTGAAATCGGAAGTGAAGAAAAAATTTTTTACTAGGTCATTGAGTGTGGTGTCAAATGAAAGCTTGTGAAAACACGCGTAATAATATATATATATATATATATATATATATATATATATATATATATATATATATATATATATATATATATATATATATATATATAAGGGTGACCGCAAAAAATCGATGTCGGAATTTTGTTCGTCTGGACCCACAAAACGATTCCCCTTTCCAGATATTGAGATAGCCGAAATTTGAGCTCGATTAAACGACGTTAACCCGTTTGAGTTTGAAAAAATCCAAATTTTTGGCCAAAAAGCTGACATATGGAGCCATAACTCCAGAACGGTAAATAATAGAAACACGCTTAATATATCAAAAGAAAGCTAATGTTGGTCTTCAAAATTTATATTCTATACATAATTGTTGTTATTTTAAGTCAAACCTAGTTACAACAGCCTTTAGCCCCAAAAACGTGACCTGGTACCAGTAGGAGCCAGTTTGGGAGTATTCAAAGAATTTTACAGGTTTTTACATAATGTGTCTCGGAATTAACATTTTTTTGTTAAAAAGTATTTTGGAACTCAATTTTCAAACATAAAGAGCCTTTTGTTCAAATTTAATCTTTTATTATATGTGGATTACCTGACTAGTTTACCAAAGAAAGACCCGTTTGACAGGTAAAAAGGAGGGGGAATCTAATTTCTATTTTAGGGATGATGATTTTACTTCAGCATACAACCGACCTTTTATTTATTCAGTTTAGTTTCTAAAGTGCCTTTGAGCTGGTTAGATCGAACAATTATCTAGTGAAGATATTTTAACATTTTTTTTTTTTAATTTTCCAAGTGTGTGTGTTATTGTTTTTATAACTATTATAGTATTATTTTAAAAGACATTTGAAAACATTTTATTGAAATTAAAGTTTGCAATATATTTTGTTTCATTTTCCAAGTTAACTGTTATTTACCTATTGGCCTCTGAAATGGCATCCACATCAGGTGTACAAAGCCGGACCAAGGATAAAATATTTCTTGTGGGCTATCCCATTCACCAGATCACCGGTTGTAAACTACCCTCAAATCGTCAAGTTTTGTGTGCTTTATTTTATAATTTACGTACTGTGAAATTAACTGTAAGAGAATCAGCAAAACTTACAATACGAGAAGTGTTCATTTTTTGGGAGAAAGCTCGAATCCCGACTAAACATGAGCAAGATGCAATTACTAAGCTGGAAAAACTTCACGCCGAGTGGAGAACTCTTCAAAAAGACCGGAAGAAAACATCGAAAACGGCCAAGAACAAATTTAAACAGTTTGTTGAAAAGTTGGATGATCTCTTTGATATTGCTCAACAAGATGCCTTGGCTCTGATGAAATCGGAAGAAGATAAGGCGTTTCTCGTGAAACAGAGGCAGAAGGGCCGCCCAGGTTCCATGACTGGAGTGGATCTCAAGTTGTCTCGAGCTGAAGAAATCAAGGTGCAAAAGGAACTTGCAAAAATGAACCGACAAATCCAAGAAGCAACTTTTGATATTGGTAAGTTTTTTTTTTTTATTAGTATTCTAAAAAAATAGATAAACAAATAAGTAAATAGTTTCATTATACTTGAAAGAAAATTGTACATGAGAGCATGATTTGGCATCTTTATGATTGAGTTTATATTTTTTAAATAATACCTTTTGATAATTAGAAGTAGGTAATTTAGTACCTATGTATTATTACTATTCTGCTAAAACGAAAAGTTTTTATAGTCTTTTTTTTCTCTTTCTTTTGTTGCTTCTTAGAGACGGATGATGAAGACAAGTTCGAAGAAGGAGAAGAAGACACTGAAGAGGACAGCATCTACCAGGAACTTGAGAGCTTGGAGGAAATGGACATCCCTGAAGAAGCTGCAGAAGATCGAGGACCATCTGAGAGCAAGAAGATGAAAGTTTCATTTGCAAGGGCGTTAAAGAGATTTTAAACATGAAATTGTCCATTTTATTAGATCGATGTAAGGTATCCGGCAGAAATGCCACGAGAATTTTAATAGCTACTCTAGAAGCACTAAACCTTGACCCTCTTGAGTACAAAGTCTCGAACACTTTATTACATGATAGAAGGCAAATGTTCAGAGAACAATATAATAAAAAATTTTTTGATAAAGTAAACATTCCTGAAAAAGAGCCCGTGGTTGTCCATTGGGACGGTAAAACTTTTACCGGGTGTTTTAAAAAATGAACAATGTGAGCGAATAGCTATAGCTATTTCATATGGCGAAAAGGAACAGCTGCTGGGAGTTCCTGTAACAGCAAACAGCTCTGGAGAGGAGCAAGCCGTAGCCGTATATGAATGCCTACATGAATGGAGTCTTCTCAACACCGTCAAGGCGATGTGTTTCGACACTACAGCATCCAACACGGGAAGACTCAAAGGAGCATGCGTCATATTGGAGCAAATGTTAGGAAGAGAATTGTTATACCTAGCTTGCCGTCACCATATCTTGGAAATTTTGTTAAGAGGCGTATTCGACACAAAAATGGGATCAACCACTGGACCTCATCCAGACATTTTCAAGAGATTCCTCACTGCGTGGCCCAAGATAGACAAAGGAAAATACGACACAGGTATCAGTGACAATCTAATACAAAAGCAGCTAACTCCAGAAGTAATTGCAAATGTTACTGCTGAATTCGAGACCAAATCAACTGAGAGCCACCCCAGAGATGACTACTGACTATTGCAGTTGGTTCTCGTATTTGTTGGATCACTAGACGGCAATGTTGTGGGTTTTAGAACTCCAGGAGCCATTCATCACGCTAGGTGGATGGCAAAGGCTATTTACTGCTTAAAAAATTTTTCGTCGTCAATTTAAGATGTCTAAAGAAGAAGAAAGTTCTGTGCGTGCCATTTCTGTTTTCCTAGTTAAAATTTATTGTAAAGCTTGGTTCAATGCTCCAAAAGCTCATCCTGCACCAAAGCAAGATTTAGGTATTTTGCATAGTCTGTTAGACTATAAAGAATGTGACAACGACATTGCAGAAATAGCCCTGACCAAATTTTCGAACCATTTGTGGTATTTGAATGCAAAGTTGGTGGGATTATCGTTTTTTGATCCCACCATTACAGACGATGAAAAGTTGTTAATGGCTAATAAATTGCTCAGTAGCACAGATGAACCATCACAGCACGCTAGGGTTGTAAATCCAAAAGTTAGGAAAGAAAACTTAAAAGAGGACTGGTAAATTTACTTACCAAAGAAACGTTTACATTCTTTGACCAATTTAATATAAAAACAGATTTCCTAAGACAACATCCAAACACCTGGCCTCAAAATAATGACTTCCAAGAAGGATTGAAAATTGTCAAAACATTAAAAGTAGTTAATGATATGGCTGAGCGTGGTGTTAAATTAATAACCGACTTTAACGACCTTCTGACAAAAGATGAAGACCAAAAGCAATATGTCCTGCAAGTTGTAAGTAAATACCGAGCATTATATCCTGACGTTTCAAAAACTACTTTAACAAAAGCTCTAGAATAGATTAGATAACTATGTAAAATTATCAACTCATGTAGGTACTACGTCTGTATCTTTTCTGTGTCTGTTTTGTATGTATTATATACCTAATTTTTATATTTTAAAATAAAAAATGTCATTAGACTTATCAGAATTACTTGTTTTTTTATTATATTTCTACTTTAAACTCAAAAATATACCAAAAAAAGCAAAATTTATCACTTAATAACAAAATATACGAAGTATGCTTCTAGTGGTACCAGGTCACGTTTTTGGGGCTAAAGGCTGTTGTAACTCGGTTTGACTTAAAATAACAACAATTATGTATAGAATATAAATTTTGAAGAACAACATTAGCTTTCTTTTGGGATATTAAGCTTGTTTCTATTCTTTACCGTTCTGGAGTTATGGCTCCATATGTCCGCTTTTTGGCCAAAAATTTGGATTTTTTTTCAAACTTTGAGCGACGAGCGGCACGGGTTAACGTCGTTTAATCGAGCTCAAATTTCGGCTATCTCAATATCTGGAAAGGGGAATCGTTTTGTGGGGGTCCAGACGAACAAGATTCCGACATTTTTTTTCCCTCTCTATGAGATCCGGTCACTCTAATATATATATATATATATATATATATATATATATATATATATATATATATATATATATATATATTTATATATATATATATATATATATATATATATATATATATATATATATATATATAATCTAATACTTCCGCACACTTTTCTTTGTATTATTTTTAAAAAATCGCTGTCCCCCCTTTATCTCGAAAAGTACTAATCAAAAAATTTTGACAAAACTCTGGAATATTCTCTACGGGGTGTAGATTGAACGAAAATTATCACGAGTGCATTACTTTTAATAATTTATCTGGTATATAAAAAAAACAAAAATTTCAAGGTCATCAGTTTTCAGTAAAGATTGGAAGCAAACTTTGTTAAAAACTCATTTGGGGTGTGTTTTGCGAAGTCATTGATCATGTTATACCTCCGTAACAAAAATTTTTATTTTAAAAGCAATCAACGAACGGAACACTAATTGCGTAAGTTCAACTTGCACTTGACCGGTTATTTAAAAAAATACCAAACTAAAAGTGGACCTGGATAAGCCCAGATGGTAAAATTAAAAATGAGATAGACTACGTGCTAACATACCACAAGCACATAATCCAAGATGTCGATGTCCTTAGTTCCGTCGCAACTGGCAGTGATCACGGACTAGTAAGATGCAAAATCCTTATAAATGGAAAACTAGAAAGAGCCAGGAAATTTAGTAACAAACAAAAACCATTAGATGTGAGCTCACTGAAGGAGCACAAAGAAGACTATAAGAGACAACTAACACAACAATTAACAAAGGGATCATCATAGCTTCAGGAGAATATGGATGAAATGAATGGAAGACTGACAAAATTGATAAAAGAAACGGCAGCAAACCACATGGGATTAAAGGAACAAAGAAAGAATAAATTGACACAAAATACAAAACAACTAATGGAGAAACGGAGGTCGAATAAAAGAAATACGATGGAATATGCTGAAATCAACAGAACTGCAAGAAGAATGGCAAAACAGAATAGTAGAGAATACCAGGAGAAATGGATAAAAGAACTTATACAACAGAATAGGGGCTTGAATATATTCAGAAAGGAAAACTCCCACAGAAGGGAGATTAACAAACTGATAGGCAAAAATGGAAACCTCATAGACGAAAGACCACAAATACTTAAAGTGACAGAAACATTCTATGCAGATTTATACGGGTCGAAAGCCGATGAGCAAACTCTGAGAGGATCAAGAGAGGACAACCGAAGGATACTCAATATCGGTTCTGAAGATCTACCACCATCGAAGTTGAAGAAATTGAAAAAACCATTAACCAAATTAAAAATGGAAAAGCAGCAGAAGGAGACGGCATCCTGCTAATGCTAAAAGTGGGAGGATCGCCATTAATCAAAGAGCTTAAAAGACTCTTCAATTAATGTCTAATCGAAGGAGTGATACTAAAAGATTGGAAAACTGCCATAGTTATATACATATATATTTTTTATGAGTCTAGCACACGTGTTGCAGGGAAGTCCCTAAAGCGCTACAAGAACGACACGTGTGTGGAGAACGCGATTCACGTTGTTCTTGAATTGCTGTAAATTGTGCTCGGTGGGAAACACAGTCCTGGGCAAATTATTCCAAAGGGATGATGTTTTCCATATAAAAGACTGCTTGAAAAGCGTTGTACGAGAAGTAACAAGCTGAACCTCATACGGATGTGAAGTATTAGCGCGACGTGTATTTCTAACATGCACCGCTCTGGGAGGACCTAAGCGGGCTACATCCTTCGCACACTTTCCATGAAAATACTTGTAGAACAGGCTCAAGTCGCCAACCGTTCTTCGATGTTCCAGCGAATCAAGGCCGCCGGTCAATTCCGGGTCTCCAATCAGACGAACAGCTCTTCTCTGAATAGAATCCAACAAATGCAGTGTATGTTTGGAAGCGGAGCCCCAAATATGGGAGCAGTATTCCATAGTTGGTCGAATTTGAGCTTTGTAAAGAATTAACAGTTGTTGTGGAAAGCTTCTGGTTCGAAATAATATTCCCAACTTCTGAGAAGCTCTCCTTGCTATGCCTGCAACATGTTCACGCCAGGACATATTTGCTCCCAAATTAACGCCCAACAAATTGAATGACGATGTTAGAGGAATGGAGTGCCCCGACATAACTATGTCGAGTTCAGCAACGGTAATTTTTTAAGAAAAAACGCCTGAGTTTTTGTAGCGTTAAATTCCACTTGGTTACTGACACCCCAAGATAGAATTTCTTCCAGGTCTGCGAATATTCGTCTGAGTAGCCGATGTCCCAGCGTCCAAAGTAAATGAAGAGATAAGCGTACTCTCATCTGCAAAGCTGTAGATTGAATTTTCGATCTTTTCCAGCAGATCGTTAATGTAAATGAGAAAGAGAGTAGGAGACAGTATGGAGCCTTGGGGTACACCGGCGTTGATAGTGAAGGTGTTAGAAAGAAATCCGGCGACTGCTACTCGTAAAGAACGCTCTCTAAGGAAACATGAGAGCCACAAACAGAACTTTTCAGACATACCATAAGAGCGTAGCTTAGCCAACAGCCCATCGTGCCAAACACGGTCGAATGCCTTGGATATGTCAAGACCAACCGCTCGAGATTCTCTAAAGTGTTCAATTGCTTGGTTCCAAACATGTGTTACATAAGTCAGAAGATCTCTTGTTGATCTATTTTTACGGAAGCCATATTGGTGATCGCTAATAATGTTGAATCCTTCAAGATATTTTAGAAGATGCTGATTGATAGCCTTTTCCATGACATTCAATATTATTGAAAGCAGTGCGATTGCTCGGTAGTTATTTGGCAAGGTCTTCTTGCTTTTTTTTTAGGTATCGTCTGAACTGTGGCACATTTCCAGCAGGAAGGAAATATTCCCTTTCTGTAGGATAGGTTGAAACGTCTACAGAAAACTGGTGTTAGTTCCCTCGCACAGTTTTTGAGAACTGTGGCAGGTATTCCGTCAGCGCCAGAAGCTTTTTTGGTGTCTAGCTTCATTAAAATACGTTTTATGATACGCTGTCTGAAGACAATATCGAGCATCCTTGACTGCACTATGGGAATAGTAGGTGGTGTTTTTCCTTGGAAATCGATACTCGAATGTGAAGCAAAGAGTTCAGCCAACAAGTTTGCTTTCTCAACAAGTGTCGTGGCAATAGAATTATGTGGCCGTGTGAGTGGTGGTATGGTGGATTTGGTAAAATTTTGATTAACTGCCTTAGCGACTTACCAAAAGGACCTGGAATTGTCCGGACAAGCGAGAAGTTTGTTTCTAATTCGTTGATTGTGTGCCTCCTTGGTTTCGTCGATAATTTTTTTGCATCCGTTCCTGGTACGAACAAAGGTGTTACGATTTATGGTGTTAGGATTTTCACGCCATTGTCGGTATGCAAGATGTTTAGAAGCAACAGCTTCTTTGCATTTTCCGTCAAACCAAGGCTTGCCGTTGGAAGGGTATTTCTTCGAAAAAGCGATGTAAGCCTCCATACCGGCCAAAATAACATCGGACTGATATACAAAAAAGGAGATCCTAGCAATTTGGAGAACTATAGACCAATAAGTCTTCTATCTCCAAGGCTCCATACTGTCTCCTACTCTCTTTCTGATTTACATTAACGATCTGCTTGAAAAGGCCGAGAATCCAATCTACAGCTTTGCAGACGACAGTACGTACGCTTATCTCTTCATTCACTTTGAACGCTCGGACATCAGCTACTCAGGTGAATATCCGCAGACAGCAGGAAGTCGTTCAACTTAACAAAGACCTGGAAGAAATTCTATCTTGGGGTAACAGTAACCAAGTGGAATTTAACGCTACAAAAACCCAGGCGACAGTTTTTTCTAAAAAAGTTAACGTTGCTGAACCCGACATAGTTATGTCGGGGCACTCCATTCCCCTAGCATTGTCACTCAATTTGTTGGGCGTTAATTTGGGAGCAAATATGTCCTGGCATGAACATGTTGCAGCATAGCAAGAAAAGCTTCTTAAAAGTTGGGAATATTATTTCAAACTAGAAAGTTTTACACTCCACGACTGTTACTTCTTTACAAAGCTCAAATTCGAACAACTATGGAGTACTGCTCCCATGTTTGGGGCTCCGCTCCCAAACATACGCTGCATTTGTTGGATTCTGTTCAGAGAAGAGCTGTTCGTCTGACTGGAGACCCGAAACTGACCGGCGGCCTTGATTCGCTGGAACATCGAACAACGGTTGGCGACTTGAGTCTGTTCTACAAATATTTTCATAGAAAGTGTTCGAAGGATGTAGCCCGCTTAATCCCTTCCAGAGCGGTGCATGTCAGAAATACACGTCGCGCCAATATTTCACATCCGTATGAGGTTCAGCTTGTTACTCCGCGTACAACGGCAAGCAGTCTTTTATATGGAGAACGTCATCCCTTTGGAATAATTTGCCCAGGGCTGTGTTTCCCACTGGTACAATTTACAGCGATTCAGGAACAACGTGAATCGCTTTTTCGCACTCATGCCGCTCCTGGAACGCTTTAGAGACTTCCCTACAGCATGTGTGCTAGACATATAAAAAAAAGGCGAGCCCATACCGAAGAAACCACGCCAAAGCAAGTAGAAAATCAAGGTGATGTTAACAGTTTTTCTTCGATTATCGTGGCTCTTCGCGACTTCTTCATCAAAAATTCAACTAACATCATTCCGCTTGATTTAGCTTCGTCGGACTTCTGGTTATTCCCTAAACTCAAAAAACCGCTTAGAGGACATCGTGTTGGGTCGACTGAGGAGAGTAAAACCGAATCGAAGAAAGCTTTAAAGGCCATTCCAGAAATCGAATTCAAGAACTGTTTCGAAGACTGGAAAAAATGATGAAATAAAAACGTTGACATAAATGCATTGTATTACTTTGAAGGGGACGAAATAAATTTGGAAAAATAAATAACCCGTTTGCGTTTTATTTCAAAAGTCTTACTATTTTTTGATCACATTTGTATTACGGGCCTTTTTGAGTGACCGCCTTCCTAAGATGACCCACCACCCACGTTTTTAAAATTTGGTTTTCTTTCTGTTACAATGCAAGGAAACATTGTAGACTGTTTAATATTTTGTTTCACAAATAAAGAAATTGCAATTTTATTGATGGTTTTTCATTATTTATCTTAACGGAACGGAAGGTTTTGAAATTAAGTGAGCCTTAATCGGTGCCTGTACCTAGTAGCCTCTTCGGGCGTTGCCTTTTTTATATAGCCTCACCTTGGAGTGCTATTTTAAAAGGTCTTACCCTACTTTACTTTTAATAAGTATTATATTTATTAAATAGAAGTCGTTATTTGCCCCTTACGTATATCTTAATTTCTGAGAATGGATCGAGTGGATATTAATATTGAAAGAACTAAAGAAATTACACATAAACTAGCTCAGTTTTTTTTTTTGGAGAGATAATTTTTGTACGTCTTTTGAAAATAGTCTCTATAGTTGTTTAAAATTTTGGTTGTACAGATTTTGGGCATCATTCATTTTAAAATAAAAAGAATCTAACTTCAGCTCAAAAAATGAAAAAAGAAGGGTTATGTAGTTGTTGAAAAAATCAATAGATATAGAAATGTTTGAAAATTTTTGATTTGTTATTTAATACAGCATGAGTAATATAAAAGTTAACGCAGCATGAGTAATATAAAAAAAAACAAAAAGAATGGAAGCACTTTGTTAGAAAAGAACTGAATACAGGTGAAAAACTTGATAGGAAGGTATTTGATGGAATTCTTCATATTCAACTTCAGTTTTTAATAACCTTATCCAAAAATTCAAGTCTATCAAAGTTAAACGTCACTGTTTGAGGTTAAAGTTTTATTTACATCATTTTTCAAGTAAATTTGGGATTAAAGATGTTTTTTAAGGACTAAATTAATTTAATCTTAATTGTCATTACTAAGATGTCAACATCTAAAATAAGAGCATTTTTTTCTAAGCAGTGTTGTGTTGTTTGGTGTGATAGATCTCTCGTTAATTAAAAAACACTGTATCTACTGTTTTGGTACTTATTTTTCCTTAAACTACAAAACTATATTGTGTAACTTCGAGAAAGGTTAATATAATATTATTAATGAATTATGAACCTATATGTATAGACCTCTATTTTCTATGTGAATGATTCTTAGAGGTTCTATACCTTTCTGTGTTCTGTTATCTGTATTGCTTTTTGATAATGTAATTAACACTTGCTTTTATTTACAATGAATTAATATTTAGATTAAAGAGTCAATACAGTAATTTCCTAATTATAGTTACATACAGTACTTAGTTATGACCAAGCTGACTTGTTGATTACAACTATATTGCGAATGTGGAATTTTTGGCACAATGACACTACTCAGTATATATCACCACTACACCAAACACTTTATTTTTGCACTTGATGCGCGTTTCGCTAACCATATTAGCTTCATTAGGAGAAATGATTGACTCATATATATTGAGTATTGTCAATTACAGTTTAAAAGGAAAATAACTATACTTTAATTTATAGTATAGGTATACAACAATAGAAATAAGTTCTTTATAGGAGGAATATTAATAACAGGTAACTAAATCTTCAAAATTTTAATAGTAACCATAATTAGGTGTACTGTCCATTTAACAAACTTATTTTCAGAATATTTTACCCTCTAGCACACATCGTCTGACAAAATCATATTACAAAAATTTCTTTGGAATCACATTAAAATTTTTCTTATTTTAATAGCATATTTGATTCAATAATCCATTTATATCAGTTATTTCAATAATCCCATTCCCCAGTGGTTTTTTTTTATCTCAACACGACACTTAATATTTAAACTTTCAAACCCAGCTTATAAGGAAATAAAATATACTGTCTAAAATTTGAAAATAATAAATATGTTGTTATAGGTTCTGTATTCCTTACAATATATTCACAGAAATTTTTGAAAGATTGGCATGAAAAAGGAGCAATGTAATTTATAGAGAAAAATAGAAAAAAAAAAGTCATTTTCAGAGTATTAATTGTACTTGCAATTAAACAGTGTTAAATTTATCAGGCTTATTATTAGAAAAGGTGTGTCAAACAATTAATTCAGATGAAGTTATTGAAAACTAGAAACCTCTTGAGAATACACCTTTTAGAAAAAAATAATGTTTTATTTATAATTTATCAAATATAAATAGTTTTAAATAACTGAATACTAGTTTACACAAAAATAAATCTTTCTAAAAACCAGAATTTGGAGGATTATTTATTAATCATAAAAAAATTACACAGGCACACAAAAAAAGTTTTTCACTACCAAACAGATCGCTATACCTACATGTATTTTTGGGCGCTGAAACCGAATCCGAGGTCAGAATTGAGCAATCACGTCAGGATTTTTAAATAACCAGCCGAACTAAGTTTAGAAATAAATTTCAAGCTTTAATGACCAAATCACTCTACCAATACGAACGTTTTATTAAATCAATCAAGGTTCCCTGGAAGGCCGTCTCTTGAGCAAATACGCCTAAATACAATAATACAATGTACATTAGTAATGATAATATTGTTTCATGCATATGTATTTTTTCAAAAATGCATTTAAGATAGTGAAAAGTTGTCTTGTGAAAGCAAGCAATAAGAGATTTATTAAAATAATCAACAACTCCAACAACTTTAATTGCATACCATGATTTCTATGAAATCATTGTTTCAACTAAAAACAGAGGAACTGCAAAAAAAAATCATTAATGCAGCAACTTAAATTTTGACGGATAATACTGTTGATGATTACATGTGATGTAAATAAAGCATAATTAAATTTAGTTATGATTTAGAATAATAGTCTTAGCGCGCCCTGATTGAGTTAGAAATTTCTTATTTGCAAATTTTAGAGCATAAAAAAGTGTGACTCGAGCAAATAATTTGTGAAAATAATTATATGGAATATTGCAATTCTCAACGGAACAACAATAACCTCCTTTCCCCATGATTATATAAACTGTTTCTCAACCTCTCTTTTCCTTCTGTCTTTATATTCATATAAACTGCAGTCACATCAAGAAACGATGGACAATACATTTGCAAAGACACATTCCGAGATCGGATGTAAACACTGAGCGGCCATTTTGAAAAGGACCCGTCGACGCACGCGCCGTCAAAATCTCGTCACCAAATTGGAGCTCAGTTTCGCTACTGTAGTATGTTTACTATGGTTGCGTCCTGAAAGATAAAACGGGTGATTAAGTGAAACGCTAGAAAGGTAAAATAAAAAAAAGGTTTATTAAATGACAAAATTAAAAGTTCTAACTTCACTAACCTAAAAATGACTACTACTACTAAAATTAAAATCCCTTAATCTAGTAGATGGTACGATCATATAGAGTCTTTAAATCAGGATTCTAACTAAAGGCTTAGTTAAATACGATGTTAAAAGTTCATGGGATTATCTTCACGAGTTACCCGTGCTGAATAGCGATGTAAACGCACTTGTCAGCAGCAAGCGAGATCTATGGATTGATGTACTGATGACTTACGGTTTTTCTATAAGTTTTTGGCCTGTCCCAGTGAGATTTTCATAACACTGATGTCTCAACCTTTGCTACCCCAGTTCCCTTTGGACTGCTAAACACTTCTCGACCCCTAAATGTCTGGGAATGAGCAGGATATTTCAAGGAAAAGGCCCTGAACTTGAAAGCTAAAACCATTTCTGCACTACCACATTAGTAATAACCTACTATGGCAACGTAATGGAAAAAAAGCCTACCGCGGCTTGCTGAAGGAAAAGCCCCCTACGGCTACATGATCAAAGAAGCCCTCTAACCATGCCATCCGGACCCTTAAATATTTTTCTCTCATCCTTAAAATCACGTCTTCAAGATGGCTACTCTCCAGATACACATCTTTAGCCAATCATACGCATTCGATGCAAATTAAATAAGTCCAGGAGGTAATCCGCAATGCACACTGTAAAATAAACGGCTCAAAAATTCAAAACACTGTTTTAAAAACTACACTGCTTAAGAGTTAGTAAGTAAAGTAAAATAAAAAAATATAAATTATAGATGGAAACAGTGTCGTAACATGGTCTTAAAATCTAGGAAGAAATGAATGTTACAACCTTATATAAATTTAAGAAGAATTTTTATGTAGTAATAGATGCCGATTTAATTACGTTTACGTTTTGATTCATACTTACAATGGACACATTTAAACATTTCGATTTCACTGGAATTTTTATGTACTAATAAATGTTCCTTCAAACCCTGCCTACGGTTGGTTTGAAAATGACAATAAACGCATTTAAACATTTTAGATTCACTTGAATTTTTATGAATTAATAGATGTTCATTTAAACGACCTATACGTTTTGATTCATAATTACAATGCACACATTTAAACATTTTGTTTTCACTGGAATTTTTATGTACTAATAGATGTTGATTTAAACTTCTCTTATGTTTGTGTTTGAAAATCACAATAAATGCACCGAAACACTTCAATTTCATTGAAATCGTTATGTACTAATAAATGTCGTTTTAAATAGATTTATGTTTTGTTTGAAAATGGCAATAAGTACATTTAGACATTTTAATTTCACTGGAATTTTTTATGTATTAATAGATGTTGATTTAAACTATGCTTACGTTTTGTTTGAAAATGACAATTGGTACATTTAAACTTGTTAATTTCACTGGAATTTTTTGTGGATTAATAGATGTTGATTTAAACTTATCTTATTTATGGTTTGAAAATGACAATAAATGCACTGAAATACTTCAGTTTCACTGGAATTTTTATGTACTAATCATTAATGCAGCAACTTAAACTTTGACGGATAATACTGATGATGATTACATGTGATGTAAATAAAGCATAATTAAATTTAGTTATGATTTAGAATAATAGTCTTAGCGCGCCCTGATTGAGTTAGAAATTTCTTATTTGCAAATTTTAGAGCATAAAAAAGTGTGACTCAAGCAAATAATTTGTGAAAATAATTATATGGAATATTGCAATTCTCAACGGAACAACAATAACCTCCTTTCTCCATGATTATATAAACTGTTTCTCAACCTTTTCGATTCTCTTCACTTACAAACGTTTTTAATTCTCTTTTTCTACAAACTCTCTTTTCCTTCTGTCTTTATATTCATATAAACTGCAGTCACATCAAGAAACGATGGACAATATATTTGCAAAGACACATTCCGAGATCGGATGTAAACACTGAGCGGCCATTTTGAAAAAGGACCCGTCGACGCACGCGCCGTCAAAATCTCGTCACCAAATTGGAGCTCAGTTTCGCTACTGTAGTATGTTTACTATGGTTGCGTCCTGAAAGATAAAACGGGTGATTAAGTGAAACGCTAGAAAGGTAAAATAAAAAAAGGTTTATTAAATGACAAAATTAAAAGTTCTAACTTCACTAATCTAAAAATGACTACTACTACTAAATAAAATCCCTTAATCTAGTAGATGGTACGATTATTTAGAGTCTTATGTTAAAAGTTCATGGGATTAACTTCACGAGTTACCCGTGCTGAATAGCGATGTAAACGCACTTGTCAGCAGGAAGCGAGATCTATGGATTGACGTACTGATGACTTACGGTTTTTCTATAAGTTTTTGGGCTGTCCCGGTGAGATTTTCATAACACTGATGTCTCAACCTTTGCTACCCCAGTTCCCTTTGGGCTGCTAAACACTTCTCGACCCCTAAATGTGTGGGAATGAGCTGGATATTTTAAGGAAAAGGCCCTGAACTTGAAAGCTAAAACCATTTCTGCACTACCACATCAGTAATAAACTACTACGGCAACGTGATGGAAAAAAGCCTACCGCGGCTTGCTGAAGGAAAAGCCCCCTACGGCTACATGATCAAAGAAGCCCTCTAACCATGCCATCCGGACCCTTAAATATTTTTCTCTCATCCTTAAAATCACGTCTTCAAGATGGCTACTCTCCAGATACACATCTTTAGCCAATCATACGCATTCGATGCAAATTAAATAAGTCCAGGAGGGAATCCGCAATGCACACTGTAAAATAAACGGCTCAAAAATTCAAAAACACTGTTTTAAACTACACTGCTTAAGAGTTAGTAAGTAAAGTAAAATAAAAAAATATAAATTATAGATGGAAACAGTGTCGTAACATGGTCTTAAAATCTAGGAAGAAATGAATGTTACAACCTTATATAAATTTAAGAAGAATTTTTATGTAGTAATAGATGCCGATTTAAATTACGTTTACGTTTTGATTCATACTTACAATGGACACATTTAAACATTTCGATTTCACTGGAATTTTTATGTACTAATAAATGTTCCTTCAAACCCTGCCTACGGTTGGTTTGAAAATGACAATAAACGCATTTAAACATTTTAGATTCACTTGAATTTTTATGAATTAATAGATGTTCATTTAAACGACCTATACGTTTTGATTCATAATTACAATGCACACATTTAAACATTTTGTTTTCACTGGAATTTTTATGTACTAATAGATGTTGATTTAAACTTATCTTATGTTTTGTTTGAAAGTCACAATAAATGCACTGAAACACTTTAATTTCATTGAAATCGTTATGTACTAATAAATGTCGTTTTAAATTAGATTTATGTTTTGTTTGAAAATGGCAATAAATACATTTAGACATTTTAATTTCACTGGAATTTTTATGTATTAATAGATGTTGATTTAAACTATGCTTACGTTTTGTTTGAAAATGACAATTAGTACATTTAAACTTGTTAATTTCACTAGAATTTTTGTGGATTAATAGATGTTGATTTAAACTTATCTTATTTATGGTTTGAAAATGACAATAAATGCACTGAAATACTTCAGTTTCACTGGAATTTTTATGTACTAATTGATGTCGTTTTAAATTATACTTATGTTTTGTTTGAAAATGACAATCAGTGCATTTAAACATTTCAATTTCACTGGAATTTTTATGTACTAATAGATCAAATTTTAAAATACGATCTTGTATAGATTCTGTACCGTCAGCAAGATGATTTATGGTACTTTCTTCATCGCCGTCATCTTCGGGGACTGTACAACTTCCCTGATCTTCTCGGATAAAATACCTTGAAGACTCACTAAAAAAAAAACAAAAAGAAAATTTAAAATAAAACGATGTTGGTATAACTAGGATTACAATTTGTTGCTAATAAACAATTTATTAAACAAAAGAGGTTTCATCACTCGTTAGCACTTTTAATCTAGAACATTACATGAATCTTATTTTAAAGAACCGCCATTTTTATTTAAATCTTAACAAGTGAAAAGAAACATTTTCTTTTTTATGGGTCTAGCACACGTGCTGCAGGGAAGTCCTTAAAGCGCTACAGGAGCGACACGTGTGCAGAAAAGGCGATTCACGTTGTTCTTGAATCGCTGTAAATTGTACTCGGTGGGAAATACAGTCCTGAGCAAATTATTCCAAAGGGATGATGTTCTCCATATAAAAGACTGCTTGAAAAGCGTTGTACGAAGAGTAACAAGCCGAACATCATACGGATGTGAAGTATTAGCTCGACGTGTATTTCTAACATGCACCGCTCTGGGAGAAATTAAGCGGGCTACATTCTTCGAACACTTTCCATGAAAATACTTGTAGAATAGGCTCAAGTCGCCAACCGTTCTTCGATGTTTCCAATCAGACGAACAGCTTTTCTCTGAATAAAATCCGACAAATGCAATGTATCTTTGGGAGCGGAGCCCCAAACCTGGGAGCAGTATTCCATAGTTGGTCGAATTTCAGCTTTGTAAAGAATTAACAGTTGTTGTGGAGTGTAAAGCTTTCTGGTTCGAAATAATATTCATAACTTTTGAGAAGCTCTCCTTGCTATCCCTTCGACATGTTCATGCCAGGACATATTTACTCCCAAATTAACGCCCAACAAATTGAGTGACGATGTTAGAGGAATGGAGTGCCCCGCCATAACTATGTCGGGTTCAGCAACGTTAAAAAAAATAACTTTTTTAGAAAAAACTGCCGCCTGGGTTTTTCGTAGCGTTAAATTCCACTTGGTTACTGTCACCCCAAGATAGAGTTTCTTCCAGGTCTTTGTTAAGTTGAACGACTTCCCGCTATCTGCGGATATTCGACTGAGTAGCCGATGTCCGAGGGTTCAAGGTGAATGAAGAGATAAGCGTACTGTCATCTGCAAAGCTGTAGATTGGGTTTCCGGTCTTCTCCAGCAGATCGTTAATGTAAATAAGAAAGAGAGTAGGAGATAGTATGGAGCCTTGGGGCACACTGGCGTTGATAGTGAATCCGTCGATCCGTCTTTTATTATA
Organism: Pachyrhynchus sulphureomaculatus; assembly: GCA_019049505.1. Taxonomy (NCBI): domain Eukaryota; kingdom Metazoa; phylum Arthropoda; class Insecta; order Coleoptera; family Curculionidae; genus Pachyrhynchus; species Pachyrhynchus sulphureomaculatus. Next base: position 90,014,971 of record CM032451.1, read on the forward strand.
TTAATATCGAAAAAAATGTCTAAACAGGTTGTAATATTCATTTTTTCCTAGATTTTAAGATCATGTTATGACACTGTTTTTCTTTCTATAATTCATTTTTTTTACATTTTTATATTTGATTAGGCAGTGATTTCAATTTTTGAGCAGTGTAACTTAAAACAGTGATTTAAATTTTTGAACAGTGTAACTCAACCGTAGATAACGTGTTGCTGACCCACCCTTATTTAGTTTGCATTGATTCTGCGTCCGGGAAGTGAGCCATTTTAAAGATGTCACTTTGAAGAAGGGGCAAAAGATACATAAATGGCCGTATGGAATTTTTAAAGGCCTTTCCTCTAGCAAGCCGTAGTGGGTTTTTTCTCCGAGATGCAGTAACGGCTTTTTTCCTTCAGCATGACGTAGCGGCTTTGTTCTTCCATCTGCCGTAGTGCAGTAACGGAGTTTTTATATCACCAAGTGGGTGTAGTTTATAGATCTCAGGTTTGATGCCTTTTTCTAATCTTAAAATATTCTGCTCATCCTAAGACATTTCGGGTCAAAAAGTGATTAGCTACCTAAATGAAATTAGGAGAGTGGCGGCTGAGACAATATTTTCGATGAGAATCTCACCAGGAGGGACCAAGCAGCTTATAGAAAACCCACGAGAAGAAGCCAACCAGTAAGTCATAAGGATACCAGTTTAAATATCTCACTTCCCGTGTACAAAGTGTGTTTCCAACAACTAAGTCCACCTGTGAAATTCGCAAAGTTAATTTTACAAACATTTAGATCGTGTTTTTTTTAAGCCTTTTTTTCACTTAGGATCAGTAATTTATAGAGTTCTAGTTTAAATGTGTACACTCTCATAGCCTAAGAGGTTTTTATTTAGCTAATGTAATTTTAAGAGTGTAATAACATCAAGAATTTTTATTTTGTTAATATACTTTTCTCTGTGTTAATTCAACCTTTTATTGAACTACCTGCCTTTTCTTTCAGGACGCACAGGTTGTAATATATTTAGTCTTATTTTAACAACTAAATAACTAAAATTATATAAAAAAACAACACTATGTTTTAATTTCCAATATATTTAAAGTCATTTGACAATTGTTTCACCATACAATGGCTTCTTCAGAAGTAAATAAGCGAGAAAAATATTTGGTAGTAATCCTGGTTATATAGTGCTTAAAACTATCCTTAATTATCTAAGATTACCCAAAAATCAAGAGAAATCCTCGGAGTTGAATGTGAATTAGCTTTATCTAATGAAGATCCACATTTTAAATAGATGATAGCCAACAAGATTAAAAAAGAATTATTTGAACAACCACAACCAAGACAAGCTAGAGAACAGAAAACAGCAGTATCGATCAAAACCAAAGCCAAAGAAAACATAATATTCACTAGAGCTGATAAAGGTAAGTCTGTGGTAGCTATTTCTAGAGAACAATATATATTTAAAACTTTTCTTAACACAGACAAATTTCAAGTATTAAATAATGACCCAACAAAAGTCTACCAAAAACTAATAAAATCTACTTTAAAAGATCTCACAATTTTCAATGATTTTGAAAAAAGTATTTTAAGAATAATGAACCCACAGGCTCCAAAATTATATTCCCTAATTAAATTGCATAAAAAGGATTTCCCTATTAGATCAGTTGTCTCGTTTGTTACGGCACCATCAATCAAATTATCATAAAAACTCATCCCTTTACTACGACAACATTGCAGATTTAAACCGAAATATAGTATATCCAACACCTATGAACTAATTGATAAAATTAAAAATATTAACTTACCGGAAAATTCTAGAATTATCTCATTTGATGTACAAAACTTATTTCCTAGTATCCCACCATATAAAGTCATAGAATTAGTAGATAAGCTCTTAATCAAGAATAAAGTAAACGAAATTATTAAACGGGATATTTTAGATTTACTTACGACGTGCTTGGATCAAAACTATTTTGAATTCAACGATAACTTTTATACATCTAAAGAAGGTCTAATAATGGGTAATCCTTTAAGCCCGTTACTAGCGGAAATTTTCATGGATCATTTAGAACTAAAAATTCATCAAAACGCGGTAAGCAAAAATATTGTTTACTGGTATAGTTATGTTGACGATATCATTTCCTGTTTCGCGGGAACAGATAGACAACTAATAATTCTCCTTAACTTTCTAAATAATTTGCATCCTAATATTAAATTTCCCATAGAATTAGAAACCAATAACTCTATAAATTTCTTAGACATATCTATATCAAAAGTGAACAATAAACACGATTTCTCGATTTTTCACAAACCTTCACATACTGATACAGTCATACCCAATAGTTCATCCCACCCCTTATTCTCACAAAATGGCAGCTTTTAACTCTTTCATACATAGATTGTTACATATCCCTATGACTAAAACTAATTTTGACAAAGAATTCAACATAATCAAACAAATAGCAATTAATAATGGATATGACCCCAACATTATAGATAATATCTTGAATAAAAAAAAATCCTTTAAACAAGCAATATCTCTAATTTATCCCATAATTAATGACAAAAAGGAAAATTTAGTACACTCACATACACAGGGAAAATAACTAGAACAATTTCCAAACATTTGGTTAGACGTTTGTTTTCGATCCGATGACCCATCTGACTGCGCCAAGGAGGTTTCCGATGTTATTTTGGCCGGTATGGAGGCTTACATACCTTTTTCGAAGAAATGCCCTTCCAACGGCAAGCCTTGGTTTGACCGAAAATCCAAAGAAGCTGTTGCTTCTAAACATCTTGCATACCGACATTGGCGTGAAAATCCTAACACCATAAATCGTAACATCTTTGTTCGTGCCAGGAACAGATGCAAAGGAATTATCGACGAAACCTAGGAGGCACACAATCAACGGATTAGAAACAAACTTCTCGTTTGTCCCAACAATTCCAAGTCCTTTTGGTCAGTCGCTAAGGCAGTTAGTCAAAATTTCACCAAATCCACCATACCACCACTCACACGGCCAGATAATTCTATTGCAAAGACACCTGTTGAGAAAGCGAACTTGTTGGCTGAACTCTTTGCTTCACATTCTACTGTCGATTTCCAAGGAAAAACACCACCTAATATTCCCATAGTGCAGTCAAGGATGCCCGATGTTGTCTTCAGACAGCGTATCATAAAACGTATTTTGATGAAGATAGACACCAAAAAGGCTTCTGGCGCTGACGTAATACCTGTCATAGTTCTCAAAAACCGTGCGAGGGAACTAACACCAGTTTTCTGTACACTTTTCAACCTATCTTACAGAAAGGGAATATTTCCTTCCTGCTGGAAATGTGCCACCGTTCAGCCAATACCTAAAAAAGGCAAGAAGACCTTGCCAAATAACTACCGACCAAGCGCACTGCTTTCAATAATATCGGAAGTCATGAAAAAGGCTATCAATCAGCATCTTCTAAAATATCTTGAAGGATTCAACATTATTAGCGATCACCAATATGGCTTTCGTAAAAATAGATCAACAGGAGTTGACTTATGTAACACATGTTTGGAACAACGCAATTGAACACTTTGGAGAATTTCGAGCGGTTGCTCTTGACATATCCAAGGCATTCGACTGTGTTTGGCACGATGAGCTGTTGGCTAAGCTACGTTCTTATGGTATGTCTGAAAAGTTCTGTTTGTGGCTCTCATGTTTCCTTAGAGAGCGTTCTTTGCGAGTGGCAGTCGACGGATTTCTTTCTAACACCTTTACTATCAAAGCCGGTGTACCCCAAGGCTCCATACTGTCTCCTACTCTCTTTCTCATTTATATTAACGATCTGCTGGAAAAGACCGAGAATCCAATCTACAGCTTTGCAGATGACAGTACACTTATCTCTTCATTCACTTTGAACGCTCGGACATCGGCTACTCAGACGAATATCCGCAGACAGCAGGAAGTCATTCAACTTAACAAAGACCTGGAAGACATTCTATCTTGGGGTGACAGTAATCAAGTGGAATTTAACGCTACAAAAACCCAGGCGGCAGTTTTTTCTAAAAAGGTTAACGTTGCTGAACCCGACATGGTTATGTCGGGGCACTCCATTCCCCTAACATCGTCACTCAAATTGTTGGGCGTAAATTTGAGAGCAAATATGTCCTGGCATGAACATGTTGCAGGCATAGCAAGGAGAGCTTCTCAGAAGTTGGGAATATTATTTCGAACCAGAAAGCTTTACACTTCACAACAACTGTTAATTTTTTACAAAGCTCAAATTCGACCAACTATGGAATACTGCTCCCATGTTTGGGGCTCCGCTCCCAAACATACACTGCATTTGTTGGATTCTATTCAGAGAAGAGCTGTTCGTCTGATTGGAGACCCGGAACTGACAGGTGGCCTTGATTCGCTAGAACATCGAAGAACGGTTGGCGACTTGAGCCTATTCTACAAGTATTTTCATGGAAAGTGTTCGAAGGATGTGGCCCGCTTAATTCCTCTCAGAGCGGTGCATGTTAGAAGTACACGTCACGCTAATACTTCACATCCGTATGAGGTTCAGCTGGTTACTCCTCGTACAACGCTTTTCAAGCAGTCATTTATATGGAGAACATCATCCCTTTGGAATAATTTGCCCAGGACTGTGTTTCCCACCGAGTACAATTTACAGCGATTTAAGAACAACGTGAATCGCTTTCTCCGCACACGTGTCGCTCCTGTAGCGCTTTAGGGACTTCTCTGTAGCACGTGTGCTAGACCCATAAAAAAAAAAAATAAAAAATAGCATTCAAAACCAGTAATTCCTTAGGGAGTATAATTTTGAATAACAAAACCAAATCTAAGAAATCCTTAAAATCAGGAGTTTATCTATTAAATTGTGGATCTTGTACTAAAACCTACGTTGAACAAACTGGTAGATCTTTTGAAACACGCATTAAAGAACATAAACATAGTTATTTAAAAAATAAGAACAATTCACATTACGCAACCCATTTAATAAACGACTCCCATAATTTTGATGGTACGTTAAAAATCCTACATGTAGAAAATAAATCTAAAAAATTAAATTTGCTTGAATGCCTTGAAATTAACAAACGGAAAAACTCCAATCAATTATTAAACGAACAGGTAGACTTAAACCATTCACCCTTACTTAATCTCTATTAGTTCTCGGAAACAGTACCACAGATTTGTCTGTAAATAATATAATAAAATGATTAGCATAATTTTAGATAATTAAGGATAGTTTTAAGCATTATATAACCAGGATTACTACCAAATATTTGTCTTGCTTATTTACTTCTGAAGAAGCCATTGTATGGTGAAACAATTGTCAAGTGACTTTAAATATATTGGAAATTAAAACATAGTGTTGTTTTTTATATAATTTTATTATGAATTTCCAACAAGTATCGGCTAACACAATCAAAGAAACTAAATAACTCTTCAGTATTTTTTCATTCCTTTTATGCTAAATAAAGACTATTTTCAAAAGACGTATACAAATTATCTCTTATCCACAATTTCTCCAAACAAAGCGAGCTAGCTTATATATAATTTTTTTAGTTCTTTCAGTATTAATATCCACTCAATCCATTCTCAAAAATTAAGATATACATAAGGGGCAAGTAACGGCTTAAATAAAATATTTATTAAAAATAGAGAAAGTTGGGGCTATAAACACAGCGCCGCAACAATGAGATGTCATAAAATGACGCAGCAAACGTGAGGTTACAAGTTTTTTCATGATAAATTTAATACTAATTGATAATACTGTGAAAGTAACCTTC
>CM032451.1:90020822-90045822 GCA_019049505.1 Pachyrhynchus sulphureomaculatus
ATATATATATATATATATATATATATATATATAAATATATATATATATATATATATATATATATATATATATATATATATATATATATATATATATATATATAAATATATATATATATATATATATATATATATATATATAAATATATATAAATATATATATATATATATATATATATATATATATATATATATATATATATATATATATATATATATATAAATATATATATATATATATATATATATATATATATATATATATATATATATATATAATATATATATATATATATATATATATATATATATATATATATATATATATATATATATATATATTATGCGTGTTTTCACAAGCTTTCATTTGACACCACACTCGATGACCTAGTAAAAAAAATTTTTTTCACTTCCGATTTCACACCCCAAAATTTACCCCTTAAGTCAAAATTTTACTTTCAAAACTACATGGCTCTGATAAGGCCGTCAATTCCTATATTATTACCAACTTTCAACTTTCTATGACAAATAGTTTCGGAGAAAAACGGGTGTCACAGACGAACAGACAGACAGTCATCTTATAAGTGTTCTGTACGGAACATTTATAAGATGTTCAGTGCGTAGAGTTGTTCTTCGTCTAAGTAGTTAGCCAGCATTCCTAGTACCAAGTCCAAATGGGCCAATATATTTTGATTCGCTGTATGTATTGCCTATTTTTGCGTTGAAATCTCCTATAATCAGGGTGCGTTTCGTTCTATTTTCTATCAGGCCTTGTGATATTTCTTCAAACAATGTTTCGACCTGATCGTCATCGTGGCTACTTGTCGGTCTGTAAATTTGAAATATTTTTATCGTTTTGTTAGAAGTAAAATTCTTATGGTGTTGTATATTACCGTCTGATATTGCTTTCAGTGTTTGTATATGTATAACTGTATAATGTTATCTACCCAAATTAACTTGGGCCTAATTCACTAGAACTATTATCTACATTCCTAATTATTGGTTCAATACATAGACATAGAGGATGGACTGAGCATTAACCTCATAAAACTGACCACTCTCTAGAGGTGATTGTGCGGCCAATACCTGTCTCTTTTCTGTAGGCCTGTAATAAACAAGGCGTAGAACCCCGAGACGGAATGCAAGGGAGGAAAAGCCCCATACCCGATTTTAGTTCAAATAGAATACTTAGAAATATTATTTTCAAGTAGATTAGCGGCATTCTAAAAAGAGACAGCTACTGGCCACTCATTCACTTTATCTCTCTCACCCTTTTCGTCCATATTTACTTCACAGCGGGATACGGAACACTCAGTCCATCCTCTATGTTTATGGTTGAATATAATTATTTATATCTACCCAAATTAACTTGGGCCTAATTCACTAGAACTATTATCTACGTTCCTAATTTTCGGTTCAATATAATTATTTATATAAATATGAAAATCTTTAAATATAATAATATAGTATTTTAAACTATATCTACAATTTAACTTTTTTTATTGTACTTGAGTTACATATATTCTAGTGGAAAGAAGATGAAGAAGAGTATGCCCAAATTTTTCTATAATAGTGTTACATACATATTGTTTTTTTACTCTTGAAAGCACTTGCAACTTCTAAAATCTTTAAGTCCAAAATCTACGAGGTGTTCCTTAAGTTTAAGATTTTATTATATTAATCACTTCTTAAACTCATATATCCTATATAAATGTTGGGTTTACATCAATAATTGAAAACGGCATATTTTAAAACGAAATATTGTTCAACGTCTTACAATTTTAGCATGCAAACTACGTTGATAAGTCGTGTCTTTATAATCCCGAATAAAAATTCTTAAATAGAGCAGCATTCGATTCATATCTTTCAAATTTATCAAGATCACTATATGCTTTTATATATACGCAAGCCTGAGAAAGAAATATGATTTTTATTAAATTCCTCATTTAAAAATGACCCATTCAGGCATGTGACTCATACGCAAAATCATGCTCCAAATGGGCAAATATAGCTAGTTAAGTGTTGCGGCATTTTTGTGTAGCTAATACATCTTGGATCACTTGGTGATTGAACGACCGCCTCGACGCGAAAATATCGTCCGTATATAGACGTCTTTATGTTTTAACGTGACCACGTACAGCGCAGCGAAACGTAACACTATTTGAGCCAACCTAATGCTTTAAAAAAGTCTATGCCTGATAAAAAAAAATAACCGGTCAAGTGCAAGTTGAACTTGCGCAATTAGTGTTCCGTACGTTGATTGCTTTTCAAATAAAAAATTGTGTTACAGAGGTATAAAATGATCAGTGACTTCACAAAACACACCCCAAATGAGTTTTCAACAAAGTTTGTTTCCAATCTTTACTGAAATCTGATGACCTTGAAATTTTTGTTTTTTATATACCAGATAAATTATTAAAGGTAATGCACTCGTGATAATTTTCGTTCAATCTACACCCCGTGGAGAATATTCCAGAATTTTTTTAAAATTTTTTGATAAGTACTTTTCGAGATAAGGCGGGTGGACAGCACTTTTTCGTGATATTTTTAAAATAATACAAAGAAAAGTACACGCAAGTATTACATTATATATACATTTTTTACTCGTATTTTCACAAGCTTTCATTTGACATCACACTGGATTACCTATTAAAAAAAATTTTTTTTCACTTCCGATTTCACCCCCCAAAACTAACCCCTTAAGTCAAAATTTAACTTTCAAAACTACATGGCTCTGATGAGGCCATCAATTCCTATATTATTACCAAATTTCAACTTTCTATGACAAATAGTTTCGGACAAAATCGGTTGTGACAGACGGACACACACCGAAGTGATCTTATAAGTGTTCCGTACTGAACACTAAAAACAGTAAATAATTTCTGAAATATGGACTCTATTGCATTTTCGTAGTGATATTGATTTTTATGTACGGTATATATAAATTTACATCTCACTTAATTTTGTAATATTTTTATCAATATCTTTATTTTCATACTCTACAACTGACAAAATTAATCACATTTTTATTTAGGGACTTTAACAGGCCAGGAATCTCTCTCTGCATAAATCTAACCTTTATTTGAAATGAAATAAAAAATGAATCTTCTCTAGTCTGGAAGCGGTAATTGGATTCATAGTTTGTCTCTCGACCTTGCTTATTGGCTAGCTTTTGGTAGTCCTGTAAGTTGTCATTTGGCTTATCCACGAGCTGGTAATTCTCAGTTACTGTTAAAATTGATAAATTCACAACTGAAGATGTCTCGTGCGATTGTAGGCGAAACGCCAGAAATTCAGTTTAATTTGACACAACCTTATCTCAAAAACCACGAATTCTCATTTAATGGAACATTACACTTTCTCAGTCGAAAGTCTTCACATACAAGAAAAAAAAAACAACTTTTTAAATGATTTTTTATTGGGGTTTTTCTGCAGCCTTATGGAAGCCATTTTGAAAATTTTGATCTGCTGGCGTGTAGCTAGCGGCTTACTCGAACGTCTAAAAAAATATATAAATAAAAGTGTGACTCTGGCCTCAGTAGAGACTACGATTATTTTGTTTGATCAAAAATTCACAAAATGGTGGACCTCCAAAGTTGGTGGAAGTTTTTACAATTTTCTCTGTAGATGTACTGGCAAAATAAGAATTACTTTCATCTGAAAATCGATTACTATAAAACTGTCTGTACACTCGCTTTGAACTAAAACTCCCGTATTTTTTATCCCTTTTGCACAATATTAGCCGAGACGTTTACTGAATGATGTTAGCCCTGCGAGCAATATTTTCGAACTGAGCAGGCCAGCGTATCGTTTGCTTTGAAGCTACAGTTTTGCCTTAAAGTGAAAAGATATTATACCCATTATAGTAAGCTCTCCTTTTATCTGCTTCTATCTTTCTTAGAATCATAAAAGTAGCAACAGATTGTAACATTCATTTTTTCCTAGATTTTAAGACCATGTAATGTTACTGATTTTTCACTTCAAATTGTACTTATTTTCATTTTTGCATCGAACGGTATATTAAACAGAGATTCCAAGACGTTCGGTATATACTGTGCAGTGCGGGTTCCTGACCGAATCTACCGCTACGCCGCGATTGGTGAAATGTGTGTATCCGCAGTTTTGGTTCCGGCGGCGCCATATTACCGGCAGAGTTTGCATGGTTTATATAAGGGTCCGAGAAACGACGGTCTTGGCTAATTTCCATCCAGCCGCCGAGTACGCCGGGCTGATTTCCATCCAGCCGCCGAGTAGGCGAGGCTAATTGCCTCGGAGCCGCCAAGTAGGCTTCCTTCGACTGAGCTTCAGAAAAAGCTCATAACAACCATCATGCGAGCTAAGTAAAGCACCAGTTCCTTAACGAAAAGCCGTAGTGGGCTCTCTAAGTGTTTGCTAGAAAAGTGTGAAATCGGTCGTATTCCATCAAAGCAGGAATAAGAACAGTAAGTTACCAAAGCATACTTCAATAGACCTGTCCCTGAGTAGTGCCTTAACAGTAATTTAAAACTGACTAAAAAGTGAAGTGAAAAGCACTAGTTTTCGTCTTCGGGGGTTGTCATAGTTCAGAATTTAAATGTAATAACTACTAGTTAGGCTAGAATCTTTTTGTAGAACTGCAAAGGTTAGAACTTTTTATTTTTTTCAAAAAACATGAATAAATTTTCTTTTTGTTGATTAAAGCTAGTGTCTCACTGAATACCTATCTTTCTTTTCAGGATAAGGACGGCTGTACTAAACTAACTTTTTATTTAATAACCATAAAACCCTTCAGTATTTTTTTATTTTTTTAGCTGAAGTTAGATCCTTTCTATTTTTAAAATGAATGGTGCCCAAAAAGAAATCGTACAGCTAAAGCTTTTTAAAAATAGGAAATAAATCCAAAAAGACGTACAAAAATTATCTCTTACCCATATCTCTCTACCAAAGAAAACTGAGCTAGTGTGTGTTTAATTTCTTTAGTTCTTTTAAAATCAGGGTTCACTCGATTCATTATCAAAAATTAAAGTGGGGCGCAATTAAAAATGACGCCTCAAAAAGCGGGTAAGTTCACACCTTACAAAATTACGCCCAAGCTTGGGGCAACATTTTTTCAACCGGTACAAAATAGCGCTGTCAACGCGGGGCTTTTGGAATTTTATTTTTTAAAGGGTTCAGTGTACTAGCTTTCGAACAAAGTAAAAGCTCTAACTTTGCAGATATTTTTATTTCATAATATTTATTAAACGAAATTACACTATAGCAATAAGACAAAAGCAGGAAATTTGTAGAATTATTTATTTCAATTTATCCGATGGTGGTTTAGATATTTGAATTTTGTTAATCGACTCTAAGATAAGAGATTCCTACTTTTTTCTTAACAGCTAGCTTTATAGTTCAGATAAGCAGATGTGCTGGTTTACTTTAATTTTTTTGCAGTGTTAGATTTATTTTGCGGTTAACCGAACAAAAAACTGTTCTTTCTTCTCACCGATGTTTTGCATGAATATTAAAAATACTTTGTCGATACGGAACGGTATTTGGAGATTTTTTGTTGAAAATTCTTAACATATTTGGTAAAAGAATTTTAATAGAAGGCAATACTTAGAAATTTTTTTTGAAATTGTCGAAGATTTTTTAAATGTTTGATAAAGAAGTTTACATATTTTAAGTGCCTTTACGTATTTTTTATTTTGACTATTGGGAGCACAGGAAAAATATTTTTACGACTTTTTAAACAATTCTTTTAAATTTTATAATCTAAATACATTTATCATGGAAGCCGTCAATTTTAAAGTCAATCACTTACTGAAAAATGAGTTAGACTATGAATTGAAAATCCGTCGTACTTTCTCAGAACGTCCGGTCGCGGATAAAAGAAAGATTCTAACGAGGATCTTAAGGACAAAAATATTCCAATAGATCAGATTGGACTAAATGGTTACAAAAAGTTTCTGATTTTTTTTAAGTCTAATAAAAATTCTCCTTCTCAAGTTAAAACTCCTGCTTCTCCAAATGGTCACATGTCTCCTTTATTCGTGCATAAATATTCAGATAACAGACCGCATATCAAGATACACACACACACACAAGATGCAAAGAGCAGCTGATTATAGATAGCGTGATTATGGGACAAACCAGAAAAGAACACAGAAACCTTCACATCGGTTACATAGACTATAAAAAAGCCTTCGACTCCATACCCCACAGCTGGTTAATTAGGGCCCTAGAAATCTATAAAATCAACCAACACCTCAGGCAGTTTCTCGCGCAAATTATGAAAACATGGAAAACCAAAATACGCCTAGAAACACAAACCGAACGGATCCAAACAGAAGAGCTGTACATCAGACGGGGTATATTTCAGGGAGACTCGCTCAGTGCTCTATGGTTTTGCCTCTGTCTCAATCCACTCTCAAATATACTAAGCAGAACAGAGCATGGCTTCAATATCAGACACCAAAAAGTGAATCAACATAAAATAAGCCACCTCCTATATATGGACGACATAAAACTCTACGCTGCCACACAAACACAGCTGAAAGAACTCCTCAAAATCACAGAAATATTCACCTTAGATGTCAATATGGAATTTGGTATAAGTAAATGCAAAGTGCTCCACATCAACAAAGGCCAATGGAAGGGCCACCATGAGACAGAAACCATCAACAATGAAACTCTCGATAACATGTTCGATAAAGAAACATACAAATATCTAGGCTTCCAACAAAGCACCAAACTCAACCACACTCACATCAAAACAGAGCTCAGAACCGAATTCAAAAACAGACTGACGAAACTTTTGCAAACAAAACTCAACTCTAAGAATCTCACTAAAGCCATCAACACGTTCGCTATACCTATACTCACATATTCATTTGGTATCATCAAATGGTCACAAACAGACATGGAAAATATTCACATCCTTATACGATCTCAATTCACCAAATACAGGAAATTACACCCCAACGCATGCAAAGAAAGACTTACCATCGAGAGGAAGGCAGGAGGAAGAGGAATTATAGATATCAGATCATTACACGCAAAACAAATACGAACACTTAGGAAATTCTTTCACAGCAAGCAAACCAGCCTCCACACAGCGACAGTGAAAGCAGACAAAAACTACACACCTCTCGACTTAGCCCGGGCAGACCACTCAGCAGATACCCACAGTCACACCCAATTACAACAGGAAAAGATGAAAACGTGGTCAGAGAAAACACTCCACGGAAAACACAGATACCACATAGAACAAGACCACGTAAATAAAAAACAATCATACACCTGGTTACGGGATGGGCAGCAATTCCCTGAGACTGAAGGCTTCTTACTTGCCATCCAGGATAAAGTCATATTAACCAGAAACTACCAAAAGTATATCATCAAAGACCCGACTATTGCAGAGGACAGATGTAGGAAATGCCACCAGCAGAAAGAAACGATCGAACACATAACGAGCGGATGTAAAATATTGGCCGGAACGGAGTACACAGCCAGGCATGTTCAGCTGCCAAAGTGGTTCACCAAGCACTGGCCACAGCGTACGGACTCATAGAAAACACAGATCCCTACTACAAATACACCCCAACATCCATACTTGAAAATGAAGATTACAAGCTCTACTGGGATATCGGTATCCATACAGATAAAACAGTCTCCGCCAATAGACCCGATATTACTTTTCAGTGCAAAAAAGGAAAAGTCACCTATCTGATTGACATAGCTGTCCCCAACGACACAAACATCCAAGCGAAATACACAGAAAAAATTTCCAAATACACAGACCTTGCAACGGAAATAAAAAGGCTATGGAGACAGGAAAAAGTCATCATTGTCCCCCTCATTATATCAGCCACAGGCCTTACACCAATAACATTCACACCACATTTAGTGCAATTGGGACTCAACACAGACATACACAGAAACATTCAGAAGTCAGTGATTTTGAAAACATGTAACATTGTCAGGTCATTCCTTAATACGGAATAGTAATAGCGTTTGTGCCGCTCCTGGAGCGCTTTTTAGGGACTTCCCTGCAGCACGTGTGCTAGACCAATAAAAAAAAAAAAAATCTATTAGGTGCCCATTTCTCGGCTTTATTTGACTCTGGTGCAAATACCTCCGTTGTAGGTCGGAATGGTATTAAAATTTTAAGTCGTTTAAGTATAAAAATATGCCATGTCAAAAATAGAAGTGTTACCACTGCAGATGGCAGCCGTCTAAAAGTTTTAGGTACGGTTGAGTTGCCGCTAGTCTGCAATGGTCATTGTTTAGTAATTTCTGCTTTAGTAGTACCTTCTCTATCACATACTTTGGTTTTAGGATGTGATTTTGCACAAAAATTCGGAATTTTAGTAAATCTTAAAAATAATTCGTGGTATCCACAGTCCCTAGAAGTCAATTCTCAAACAAGTTTTAAAGATTGTTATTCTGAAAGTTCTATAGAAAACCTTTTCTCGCGTTTATGTACCCTAGATGATCTCTCGCGGACGGAACGCTTAAAGGCAGAAAAAGTAATAAGCTCTTTCAAAGAAATAAGTAGTAAAGATAGGTTAGGCCGAACGAATAAAATCAACATGTCTATAGATACGGCTGATGCCAGTCCTGTAAAGACAAGGCCCATCGCCATGTCTCCGTACATGTCAAAAGTATTAAATAAGGAGTTAGACGAAATGTTGAAACTCGGAGTGATATCGTCTATGCTTTGACGGAAGAAAGCTCAACGAGGCCAGCAAATTTGATAACTATCCATTACCGAACATCGACAGAATTTTGTAAGGAGTTAGACGAAATGTTGAAACTCGGAGTGATATCGTCTATGCTTTGACGGTAGAAAGCTCAACGAGGTCAGCAAATTTGATAACTATCCCTTACCGAACATCGACAGAATTTTGACATCACTCAGGAATGCTAAGTATGTATCCTCGATAGACCTTAGAAAGGCTTTCTGGCAAATTCCTTTGGACAAATCCTCTAAGGAAAAGACCGCTTTTGCAGTAGTAGGCCGAGGTCTATTTCAGTTCGTCATTATGCCGTTTGGTCTAATGAACGCTGCTCAAACTCAGCAACGTTTAGTAGACACTATATTTGGTCCGAAATATGAGCCACATATTTTTACCTATCTAGATGATATTTTAGTAACATCGGAAGACTTCGAATCGCATATTCGCTTACTTAAAGAAGTAAAAGATAAATTGAAAGAGGCCGGACTGACGATAAATTTGAGCAAATGTGATTTTTTCAAAACTTCTCTAAAGTTTTTAGGCTATATAGTAGGCTCAAATTCCTTGCGTACCGATCCGGATAAAGTAGCAAGCATGGTTAATTATGCGAGACCTACTAATACTACGGAAGTTAAGCGCTTCGTAGGAATGTGTTCATGGTACAGACGTTTTATCGAGAATTTTTCTACCCTGTTGTCGCCTATTAATGACCTTTTGAAAGGACGAAAAAAAAGGACAATCAATAGATTGGACAAAGGCAGCCGAAGAATCTTTTATAAAGATTAAAGAGCTATTGGTTTCAGCTCCAATTTTATCCCAACCAGATTTTTCCCAACAGTTTTATATTTCTAGCGATGCTTCTAATACCGGTTTAGGGGGCGTCCTAACACAGAAAATCAATGGTGAGGAAAGAGTGATAGCGTATGCCAGTAGAACTTTATCAAAGGCTGAACGTAACTATTCGGTTGTTGAAAAAGAATGTTTAGCAGTACTCTTTAACATCGAAAAGTTTCGACCTTACATAGAAGGTGTTCCTTTCACGGTCATAACAGATCATTATAGTTTATTGTGGCTTAATTCTATTAAAAACCCTAGTGGCAAACTAGCGCGTTGGGCGATTAGGCTGAGACAACATACATTTAAAAATGCGTTTTGATATTTTAAAGTTTGTGAGGACTTGTGAAGTATGTGGAGCGCAGAAATCTCCAAATACACTACCTATGGGACTGATGGGAAAGGAGAAAACGGTTAATTACCCTTTTCAAGTCATAGCAGCTGATCTAGTAGGCCCATTCCCACGTTCAAAAAAGGGAAATAAATGGCTTCTCGTGGTTTCTTGCTGGTTTACAAAGTATACCATGCTATTTCCTTTGAAAAGTTCTAAAGCTGGATATATAGAGAGAATTTTGGAAAATAATGTCTTTCTAATCCACGGGGTCCCATCGCTCTTAATATGCGATAACGGTACTCAGTTTACCTCTAAGAGTTTTAGGAGCTTAAGTGAGACCTATGGTTTTAACATCCGTTTTAATCCCGTGTACACCGCAAGACACGAAGTAACAGGGTTTACACCGTCTTTCTTAGTTTACGGCAGACATATAACATACCTCTAGCTGTATCGTATTATAAAAATTTAGATTTGGATGTCAATGTTGACAGCGAAATAATTCCGAGTAACAGGGGTGCGTACGCCGAAAATTTAAAGGGTTTAAAAGATATTTTCACCGACGTGCGTAGTAAGATACATAAGGCTTATGAACGGAACAGTAAGTCTTACAACCTTAGAAAAAGGGATTTTTCCTTTAAAATAGGTGATCACGTTTCGCGAAAAAATAAAATTCTTTCCAGTGCAGCAGATAAATTCACATCTAAGTTGGTACCTAAGTATGTGCATTGCGTGATTAGAGAAAAGATTTCAGATTTAGTTTATGGTTTAGTTAATTTAGATGGGACTAAAATAGGACGATGGCATATTAAAGACTTAAAACCATTCAAAGGACCTAACCCTAATGAAAGTTTGTCAGAAGAAGAATAATTTATATTTACATTATCTTAATTGCTTTACTTTACTTTTTTTTGATGTTGCTCTGTAGAGGTGACGACCTCGTTTTTTTTGACTGTTATAAAAGTTGAGCAGAGTATAGCTTACTTTTATAGTTTTTTGCTAAGGTTTTGGGTACTGATCATATCCAAACTTAGGTTGATTGTAGTTGATGTTTAGCATCGACTCAGCTGTTGCGAGCTTGCGAAAGAGTCACACTCAGGATATATCATAAGACTGGTATGTCGGTGGTCGCGGGATTTGATTTGCTTATGACCCCAAATAATATCCAGTTCTTGACACTTGGAAGCGAAATTTTGATTAGAGGCAATCCAAGGTGATCTTGAGTTAGGACAAGCGCAAGATGTAGCTCGTGTAGTGTGATGTAGAGTCAAAATTTTTAAGAGCAATTTCAAAGTTCGTTACCCGAGTGGGTGTATTTTTATTACCTTAATGGTGTATGTTGGGTGCAATTAAGAGTAAATTGATTTTGGTTATCCAGTAAGTCTAAGACTTGGATTATTTTGATTCAGATCTTCTTCTGAATTGACAAACTGAGGGTATTTTCGATTTTTTTTTCAGAGCCGTTTAAACGTTACCTTTGAGTCACTAATTTTTTTAAAATTTTTTTTGCATGGACTCATAGGCGTATGTTGAGTTTTTTTTCGGTCTACTATCAGATTGATAGAAAATTGAAGTTCTGCAGGAGAACTAAAGGCTGATCATTTACAAGAGATGAGAGCAGAGTAAGACAGTAGTTTCACAAAGAAATGATCAAAATCTGATACCGAGATGAGAACCTTGTCAGAGAGGCTAGGCGCAGTGAAGGAAGATTCCTAACCGAATTTTTAGATTTCCAAGAGGTAATCTAGGAGTTTGGGCTGACAGAAAACGGTTATGCCTGATACCTGTAGCAGTTTCTTCTAGAGGCTATTGTCTAGGAAGACGATTAACACCATGATCAAATATTTTAGCAGTCAACGATGTTTTCTTCTTGTTTCTGATTAAGCTGGAAAAGCTCTTGTCGTCTTCAACAGTTTTGTTGCGTTGCCACCAAAAATTTGAGAAATTTTTGCTTCATGTAGCTTTTTAAGCTCATTTTCGTTTTTTTAAAATTTCGTTAGAAGCTTGGTTAAGTCAACCTTGTAAACCTTTTAGGTTGTATCCCATGAGTTATTTGTTTTTACAGGCTGTGATGCACCGGGTGCTAACAGATGCCGTTACGACGTTTGGTAGGGAGTTAGTCTTCCTGAGGAACAGACTGATTGGAAGGGTAGTCTATGGGGAGTGAACGTTTGACCTTTGGGACCTTTAGGGGTTTTGTTACCCAATGGTTATTTCTATTTGAACCAAAGGAGAGCCTAGCTACTGTAGTCGACCTCAGCTCCAATTAGCCTATTAGTGGTGACAGGCTGTTGGCAGTAGTGTGTTTCGGAACACCCTATTGATTAAATTTTTTTTGACTTATGGTGGTGTGGTAGACACCGTTTCAGTTAAGTGGATGCTATAATCTACTCCCTTTTGTTGGTGGACACCAGGGTCACCAATTCTGTATTTTATTGTCTCCACCATTCAGTATATCGTGGTGAGGTGTTTGTCTCCTGTTATGTGGGATGGATTGAATGTTTTTCGTTGTTGTTCTAGGGCGAGACCAGTACACGAGGGTTCTTCATGCAACTTGGAGAAGCGCAATGCTGGTTAAATTTTATATCTCGGTGTAGCCACCCTGAAGAATGACGGAGGGCGTTTTTTCTGGCTCATGTTTCTAGGCAGATTTGTCACTTTGGTGCGATGTGCTGAAGATTTGATTAGCTTTTGCTAAGAGCTTTCACCAAGCTCAGTATGGAGTTATCATAACCAAGAGTTTGGGATTTGAACTCCTGTATATATTTCTGTACATATTTCTGTATATATTTCGGTGTATGTTGGTTGCCTGAGGGCATGTGCTCAAAATGCGAGATTTTGAGTCGTTTTGCTTATGGACTCCTATATATAGGATTATGACTTTAGGGAGGTCCTATTTCGAGACTTGCTGTCTCATACAGTTATTTTGGGAATGTTTCCTTGAATGTTAGTTGCGCGCGGACTAATCATTCTGTTTTTAGTGAACATTGCTTTTTGAAGCAGGATCATTCAGTTTGGTGAATTTTAGCTTTTATAGCTATTCACTGTGTTTAGGGTGAATTTTAGCTTTTATAGCTATTCACTGTGCCTATAGTGGTATTGTTAGCTTTTATAGCTACTCACTATGTTAATGGCGAGATTGTTCTTTTAGAACGCAGACTTTGTGTAGTCGAGGACTATTTACAGAGTGTTTTCTTGGCGAGGAGCCGAGGTTTTTTCTTGGCGATATACCAGAGTGTTTTCTTGGCGAGGAGCCGAGTTTTTTCTGGCGATATACCAGAGTGTTTTGTTGGCGATGAGCTGACGTGTTTTCTGGCGATCAACCAGAGCGTTTTCCCTGGCGACTTTAGCATGTCTGGATGTCTTAGGACGTCGACATTGCGTTATAGAGTGCGATTATCTGGCGATCAACCAGAGCGTTTTCCCTAGCGATTTTAGCATGTCTAGATGTCTTAGGACGTCGACATTGCGCGATAGAGTGCGATTATTTTCCGAGTGCGACTAGTAGTGATACTAGATTTAGAATGTTCTCTTAGTGATGAGCTAGAGCATGGATGGTGATTTTTCCCGAGCGTTTGTCTGGATATTTATCCAGATGTTTTTTTTTGGCCTAGTGCTAAATGGCCTGACAAGACTTTTCTTTTTAGTGTAAGTGTTTGCACTAGAATCATTTTTTTTTTTTTTTTCTTTATTTAAGAATTTTTATAAATTTCTTTTGCTGAAATAGAAAATTTTCTGACAATCCTTAAACTATTTTAAGGGGGGGGTGTTCATATTTTATTTCAGTTCACCTTTTTTGATTTAGACAAGAGTCTAGACAAAGTTATATTTTTTGTTTTGGTAACAATAACAGAGCTGATTCTTCTATATAAGAAGACCGCGATTGTTATTTTGGAAAGGTATTTCTTATGTTCATGCAAGGATTTTTATTTGCTTTTTGATGTACTTAACCTTAGTGTCTAATTAAGTTAAGTCTAGTTATAAGATTCTTGTGATCATGCAAAGATTTTCATTTGGTTCTCATTGTACTTAATATTAGTGCTTAATTAAGTTAAGTCTAGTTATAAGATTCTTGTGATCATGCAAAGATTTTCATTTGGTTTTCATTGTACTTAATATTAGTGCTTAATTGAATTAAGTCTAGTAGTAAGGTCCGAAGTTTGTACTTTTGTTTTAGTTCTGACCTTAGTATTAAGTGATAGTGTACCACTTTGTACCTTTTCATAAGTAGCCTAAGTTTAATAGACTAGTGTAGTCTATTTCTTTTTGGAAGGGGGTAAATGTAACATTCATTTTTTCCTAGATTTTAAGACCATGTAATGTTACTGATTTTTCACTTCAAATTGTACTTATTTTCATTTTTGTATCGAACGGTATATTAAACAGAGATTCCAAGACGTTCGGTATATACTGTGCAGTGCGGGTTCCTGACCGAATCTACCGCTACGCCGCGATTGGTGAAATGTGTGTATCCGCAGTTTTGGTTCCGGCGGCGCCATATTACCGGCAGAGTTTGCATGGTTTATTTAAGGGTCCGAGAAACGACGGTCTTGGCTAATTTCCATCCAGCCGCCGAGTACGCCGGGCTGATTTCCATCCAGCCGCCGAGTAGGCGAGGCTAATTGCCTCGGAGCCGCCAAGTAGGCTTCCTTCGACTGAGCTTCAGAAAAAGCTCATAACAACCATCATGCGAGCTAAGTAAAGCACCAGTTCCTTAACGAAAAGCCGTAGTGGGCTCTCTAAGTGTTTGCTAGAAAAGTGTGAAATCGGTCGTATTCCATCAAAGCAGGAATAAGAACAGTAAGTTACCAAAGCATACTTCAATAGACCTGTCCCTGAGTAGTGCCTTAACAGTAATTTAAAACTGACTAAAAAGTGAAGTGAAAAGCACTATTTTTCGTCTTCGGGGGTTGTCATAGTTCAGAATTTAAATGTAATAACTACTAGTTAGGCTAGAATCTTTTTGTAGAACTGCAAAGGTTAGAACTTTTTATTTTTTTTTAAAAAACATGAATAAATTTTCTTTTTGTTGATTAAAGCTAGTGTCTCACTGAATACCTATCTTTCTTTTCAGGATAAGGACGGCTGTACTAAACTAACTTTTTATTTAATAACCATAAAACCCTTCAGTATTTTTTCATTTTTTTAGCTGAAGTTAGATCCTTTCTATTTTAAAATGAATGGTGCCCAAAAAGAAATCGTACAGCTAAAGCTTTTTAAAAATAGAAAATAAATCCAAAAAAGACGTACAAAAATTATCTCTTACCCATATCTCTCTACCAAAGAAAACTGAGCTAGTGTGTGTTTAATTTCTTTAGTTCTTTTAAAATCAGGGTTCACTCGATTCATTATCAGAAATTAAAGTGGGGCGCAATTAAAAATGACGCCTCAAAAAGCGGGTAAGTTCACACCTTACAAAATTACGCCCAAGCTTGGGGCAACATTTTTTTAAACGGTACAAGATGTTCAACACATGTAGAGTAATATCTTTGTAAACGGCCGAAAGGTAAGTTGGCACGGGGGGGGGGGGGGGGGGGGGGGGGGCCGCGCGGTAGAATTGGCCTGTCTTACACTGGGCGCTATAGTCGTCTATAACTTCTAAAGTATTTGAAATTTTCCTCTCAAATTTTCAGAGAATATTATTGAAATATGATACTTTTCAATAGAATACTTTCTAACAAGTTGATTTTTCCGACCCGAGAAAGCGTAGTGTTCCCTTAAATAAAGTAGTTAAAGCTTCTTATTCCAGGTTCGGATACATTCTTTATCTGTCGAATTGTAATTTTATTTTATTCTTCAGGTTTTTGGGTGCGCGTGTGTGACGTTTTAAGCAATGTTTATGAATTTTCTAATCACTACATTTTAAGCACTTTATTAGAATTTTTACGACGTAATAGATGTTCCATTATGCTGTTTCATTTTTGTTTAAAAATTACAATCAATTCATTTCAACTTCATTAGAATTTTTGTGTCATAAGAGGTGCCCCATTAGGTTGTTTTGGAATTTTTGTGTCGTAATACATACTTCTTGAAATTGCTTTTATATTTTGTCTGAAAATTACTAGTACATGTAAACTGTTCAATCTTATCAAATTTTTTTTGTGTTGTGACAGCTGCTACTTAAAATAGATTTTTTTTGTTTGATAATTACAAACGGCACATTTCATTTCATTGCAATTTTTATGTAGCAATACATGCTGTTTTGTTTGAAACTTAAAATGGGTACATTTAAAAATTTTCTATTTTGGTGCAATTTTATGCAGTAACATATGCGTCTGTGAACTATTTTTATATTTAGTTTGAAAGTTACAAAGAAATAGAAATTAAAAAATTTCTATTTTGTTGTAATTTTTATGTAGTAATCTATGCCTATCTAAATTGTTTTGTTTTGTTTGAAAGTTACAATGAGTACATTTAAACATTTCTATTTCATTGTCATTTTTATGTAGTAACAGATGTCTTTTTAGATGAGATTTGTTTTGTTTCAAAATGAAAATGAGCAGATTTAAATATTTCTATTTCTTTGAAACTTTTATATCGTAATAAATGCTGAGTAAAGGTAGTTTTATATTTTGTTTGAATTTAAATATATGCATCTGTAAACTACGTTTATGTTTTGTTTGAAAGTTGCAATAAGTACATTGAAATATCAAACTTTTGTGTAATATTTGATGCCACTTCAAGCTCCGCTTTAAATTGCCCTTTAACTTTGTTTGAAAATTGCAATGAGAGCACTTAAACATCTCAACTTCTTGAGTTTTTTTATAAACCATGGAATGGTGTTTTAAATTACTTTTTCGAATTGTTTGATCTTGTAAGGATTTCTTATCACGATTTTGAATATTTTTTTCCATATTACTTGGTCATTGTGATCTTGGCAAGCTTCAAAATATTTTTGATTTTCTCCACCAGAAAAACTTGAACAGATACTAAAAAAAAGCCACAAGAAAATTTAAAATACGATAGTATTGATTGGTACTACCAAAGTTAGATTTTATTAAAAAATTATTTTTTAAAGGGATGTAAATAGTTACTTTTTCAAGTCATGAAAAAAGATGTTTTGTCACATGTTAACATTTTTATCTAGAACATTAATTTTATTGACTTGAGAAATGACCAATTTTTTCGAAATTTTAGTATGGATACTCGATCAAAAATAAACATTCTCTTTCATTACACAAATTATTTATAAATTTAGGAAAAATATAGTTTGAATAATAGTAGATGTCCGATTCCAACATAGAAACAGTGCCTAACCTCACTTTTGCGTTAAGATCACAAGGAGCGCCATCTGTCGTTGTTTGTGGTAAGTTGGGGAACTAGAATTACAGGGATCTGTATTACCGACAGTTTTAATGTCAATATCCTAAATAACGGAAAGCGTGAGGTAGAAACCTGTAATTGGATGGATGTGAAGTTAGATGAAAAGAGATAAAAGGAAAAATAGACAAGATTAACAGTTACCATGGCAAACATGTGAGGATGTGTTTTATTTGCTATAAAACTTAGAATTAGAGCAGTTCATGTAATATTCATGTCGAATAGTAACCATCAAAGTGCGTGTGATATTGCTCGCTTTAAAATAATCATATCAATCAGTGGCCAGTGTGTGGTTTGAAATAACAGAGTGGGGTGCTTGGAAATTAAAGTATATTGTACCTAAAGAACGATTTAAACGGTGTAATTGGTGTTTCCAATTGGTACCACATTTACAAACTGTTCAAAAATATTGCAAATGGATTCATCTTGCTAATGGAGAACATCTTGGATGGAGTCAATGTATTCTCTTTGGATCCCCTGAATATAAATGGTCAAATAATGAAGAAAGTACGAGTATTCAACCTATATCTATCAGAAACAACACGAAAAGTCGAAATGATGAAACACAAATGTTGCCAGATCAACATGAAGTGTTTCAATACAGGATGGAACATCTGCAATTGGTGTATGGCTTTCAAAACCCAAGAAGCGACAGCACTGTTCATAATAAAAATTTCCGAAATAGACTAATATACATATCCTATTAACAGAAACCTATAATTAAATAAATGTTATTAACTTAGTTAATTGTTAGCAAAATTGTGAATTTATTATAATATCTACCGTTCACTTTGAGCTTGATGTGAAAACTGGAAATAGACATCATATTGATCTGCTTGTTGCAAAAATCCTTGGTATAATTAGGACGAAGAAATGGTCTTATAGATTGTATTATAAAGTTATAACTATAATTGAAATAAAGAACATTAAAATTATACCTATATTATGAAATAAAAGCATTAAATAATTAAATGATTTTTTATTCCCAATTTTAATTTAATTGATGTAAATAACATCAATACCTATTAATTCAACGCTCAAGTATTAATCTAATAATTGTTGACAAAATGGTGAATACATGATAAAATCTACTGTTAACTTTTGATGTAAAATCAAAAGGTTACAGTTCAATTCAAATTATTAATAGAACTGGAGGTTTCAGCACATAACAATAACTTTATCAGAGAAGAGTGTAGATTAGTCGCATGGCACACAACATGACGCTTTTTGGTATCAAAAGGATTAGGAATAAAACAGAAAATAGACAACATTGGTTAATTTATAATTTATTGTAATTGCAATTATTATTATTATTAACATGTAGGACAGAAAATTTATTTATTTGAGAATATACGGGTACACCCCTTTTTACAATGTATTTATAATACTTTAGAATATAACCATATCAATAAAGAAGAACGACCGAAAATGTGGAATGAAACACAAGAACGGCTTATACTCCTACCGTGAAAACAATCAACGCCAGAGCTGAAAAAAATGTTCAACTCCCGGCACTGGTTGATGATGCTCATAGCCCTCAGCAGTAGCGAATGATAACCATAATTAGTTCTGTGGAAGCCAGTAAAGAACAATTCAGTTTGCCTTAAATGTCTTTGAGGTACATTAAATTTTACGAATGACAATAAAGTAGGACAATCTATCAACCCGTTAGCTATCTTATATGATATGACTCACCAAACTTCTATGAGCTAACAGATTCAAGTTCATATGGCCCCTAATAATAGTATAATCACGGTCAGCTATTGCCATATCACACTTATAAGCATACAGTCGTAGAAACCTGTTCTGAAGTTTTTCGAGATTTTACTTATATACTTCAAACATTGGCGACCAGACGACCGCTGAACACTCCAGAATAGACGTCACCAACATGCAGTACCGGACCGTTAATGAGGACAATGATAAATCCCTGAGATTTCTATATATAAGTCCTAAAATCTTGTTGAACTTGTTGAATAAATATTATTATCTTAGTTAATTGTTAGCAAAATTGTGAATGTATTATAATATCTACTGTTCACTTTGAGCTTGATGTGAAAACTGGGAATAAACATTACATTGATCTGTTTGTTGTCTTGCCTTGGTGTAATTAGGATAAAGAAATAGTCTTATAGATTGTATTATAAAATTATAACTATAATTGAAATAAAGAACATTAAAATTGTACCTATATTATGAAATAAGTATTAAATAATTAAATGATTTTTTATTATTATTTTATTTGCTTAAGATAATTAAAGACTTAGAATTTGGTACTAATCATAATACAGGTCTGCAACAAAAATGCTGTCTGGATGTTTTCAACTGATTTCTATGTATTTAGGTGTTCTGAAAACTAAAAAAATACTCAAAAAATTGCAGAACGTCAGGTTATTTTGCAAAAAACGCAAAATTTTATTATAAAAAAGGTTTTTTTTTGGGCTAACTTGAAGTCATAAATAAATAGGTACAATTTTATTTTGATTACTGTTTTTAAATGTATACAGGCCATAACTATCATTACTTTCTAAATAAAGAACGCCCTGTGTGAGCTAAATTAACAAACATAAACGTTGTAACCAGAACGTGCGCGCTCCGATAGTGTAGAAAGTGGCGCAGTACAATTACGTGTTAACTCGTCATTGTTTTATAGATCTTGGTTCAATATAGTGCAATGTCATCTGTGCGGAAGTGTGTGAATTCGTCTGACAGATTCTATTATATTTGTGGCGAATATATGGTATTAAAGCAACAACTTAATATTACGGACTTCGTAAAAAAAGTAGCACGTATTTTGGCTTAAAACTTGGAGATCAGGATAAAGTTTGGGCACCTCATAAAGTCTGCAAACGATGTGTTGAAGACCTTCGAAATTGGTTTAAGGGCAAGAAAAAAGCTTTCCGATATGCGATTCCTATGGTATGGCGCGAGCAAAAGAACCATAGTGATGATTGTTACTTTTGTTCGTGTAATGTGAAAGGGTATAATTCAAAATGGAAGCAGTCCATTTCATACCTCAATCTGCAATCAGCTATTCGTCCCATCCCTCAAGGAACCGAAATACCAGTGCCCAAGGCCCCTGCTACCTTGGAAGAGATTCCAAGTTCTGACGAAGATGGTGCTGTACCTGAATCCGATGACAAGTCAAGTTTTCAATTTGAAGATGACATCAGTCCGAAATTGTTTTCCCAGGGCGAGCTAAATGATTTGGGAAGATTCAAGTCTCTTGTTGAATCTTCCCAAAAACGCTGCTGAGTTGCTTGGATCAAGGCTCAAAAGCAGGAACTTACTTTTGCCGGGAGTGTCTTCCTCCTGGTTTAGATATCGTGAGAAGCAGTTCACTTCCTACTTTGCCCAAGAGGACGAGTTGGTTTATTGTACCAATATTGAAGGTTTGATGGATATATTTAAGATCTCATACGACCCAGCACAGTGGCGTATTTTCATAGATTCTTCAAAAAGAAGCCTTAAAGCAGTTCTGCTTCACAATGGCGGTTTCTATGCTTCCATTCCTGTCGGTCATTCCGTACACCTCAAGGAAACCTACAAGAACTTGGAATTGGTTCTTTGCAAATTAAAATATAAAGACCACGGTTGGCAAGTGTGCGGTGATTTAAAAATCTTGGGCATGTTGCTCGGACAACAATTTGGGTTTACCAAATTCCCTTGCTTTTTGTGTCTATGGGATAGTAGAGACCGAGCAAATCACTGGACCAAAAAGTGTTGGCCTCCGAGGGAGCTTAAAGTTGACGAAAAGAACGTCCTGCATGGAACTTTGGTGCCTCCTCATAAAGTTCTTCTACCACCGCTTCACATAAAGCTGGGATTGATGAAGCAATTTGTAAAGTCACTTCCAAGAGATGGAAATTGCTTCAAATACTTAATATCAAAGTTTTCTAGGCCTCTCGGAGGCAAAGTTGAAGGAAGGTGTTTTCGTTGGACCAGATATTAGACGGCTTATGGCTGATCCACAATTCATCACAACCATGACGGATCCTTAAAGAGAAGGGTGGATTGCCTTTAAAGAGGTCATAGAGAAATTTTTTAGGCAATAACAAAGACCCTAACTACGAACAAATCGTCAAAAGAATGTTAAAAGCATTTCAAGCTTTAGGTTGCCTAATGAGTTTAAAAGTACATTTTCTTCATTCCCACCTCGACTACTTTCCAGAAAATTTAGGAGATCTGAGTGAAGAGCAAGGTGAACGATTTCACCAAGATATTAAGAAGATGGAAAAAAGATACCAGGGAAGATGGAGCGTCTCAATGATGGCAGACTACTGTTGGACGCTTCAGAGAGACCTTCCAGATGCTTCCTACAAGCGAAAATGTACCAAAAGGAGTCTCACTGGGAAAAAGAAATGTGTTTAGTGCTTACTAATGAATGTATTTTAGATAAAAAAAAAGTTTTGTTACGCAATTATAAATTAAAAAAAATTTGTTTAGTCTTTTATCTTTTATTTTAAGATGATAACTTCTTTAACATAGATACCTACATTGTCAGAAAACGTGACGTTCTATGACAAAATGAAAGTCATTTTCGAATTCAGTACACCCAAAAACATAAGAATTACGCAAAAAAAAAAAAAACCAAAACAGCTCTCAATTTTTTTTTTTGCAGACTTGTGTAATCATTATATGTAAGTTAGAAGTGACTTGTGGTATTTGTAACAGCAGCCAAATTAATATTGTATTACAGGCACTAACCGGTTAAAAGAATTAAAACATACAGAGTCGGTTGAAGAGTATGTATACCTCGGACATCTAATAAAATTGGCAAAAACAGAACCAGACTGCGGAGGTAAACAGAAGAATCAGGCTGAGTTGGATGGCATTTTCCAAACTCGAAAGACATCCTAAGAAACAAAGAAGTGCCAAACTGTATGAAGAAAAAAGTATTTGACTCCTATATATTGACGGTTATGACATATGGATTAGAGACCATAACACTAACGGAAAAGAGTGAAGAGAGACTGAGAATAGCACAACGTGCCATGGAAAGAGCTAAGATAACTGACATCATGCAACGAGTTGCAAGACAAAAATGAGGCTTAATAGGGCATGTTGTAGGAAAAACTTCTGAATAATGCAATGGAGACCTAGGGCATACAAAAGCAGAGTGAGAAGATCACAGAAAAGATGGACCAATGACTAAAGGCTTTTGCAGGAAACAGATGGTATCAAATTGCACAAGACAAAGTAGCTTGGAGGCACTTAGGGAAGGCCTATGTCTAGCAGTGGACGACTCAAGGCTGAAGAAGAAGAAGAAAGATATAGATATTGTGTTTCTTTTTCTCGACCGTAATAAAAATTTTGAGGTGAAAAGTATCGGGATAGTGGTCTATGTAGTAAAATTATTCTTTTGTTGTTTGAAACTCTATAGTTCGCCAATCCTTCTCGGCTTCATCAGGAGTATTATTAAAATTAAAACCGTCATGCACCCATAGGTCGCCAAAAACATACAACATGAACTTACCAACTAGAATAAAATAGATACAAAAGGAAAACAAAACATCACACATTTAGACTAACTGTAACTAACACTTCGATCTAATGTTTTTCTTTAGAACTGATATGAAATATTATTTTTATTTCTTTTATTTTTTGTTCCTTATCGGTATGTATACAGTGGTCAGGTGTAGGGATTAATATAATTAGAATATCACAGTATATGTTGCTTAAACTATTAATGTCCATTATGTAATTGATGGAGCTTTTCTCTTTTATGATATGACACATTTCAAGGAGCAAGCGTTTTTTATAGTTATTTTCGTATTCTAGGATCATATATCAAAGTCAAATTTGTGTCCTGTTCTCAAGTGATGATCCACTGCGACGTAAGATTTCTTTCTTGTTGGACAATCAGTTTTATGTTGAGTGAATCTTTGTTTAAACCATTGTGATGTTTGTCTACTAGAACTGCCCTCGCAGTTCAAGCAAGACATTTTATATATTACATTGTTGTTATACATAAGTAGCGTTTTTTGTTTTACACGATTAAATAAATTCCTATTACATAATTGATTATATCTTGCTATTTTTATGCCAGCGTGGTCTTTGAAGGTCGAGACTTTCTTGTCCGTCAGACCACGTATGTAGGGTAGGTTTTTGTATTGGACTATATTTCTTACTTCTCCCGTGGGATCATCAAAGATGTTGGAATTGAAAATCAATCTATTCAAAATATACCTAGGCTAACCATTGTTGGGAAAAATATGGCCTTTTTTTTAAATTGTTGTGTAAAAAAGTATCGTCACTGATGTGAGTAACTCTATTCTTCATTGCCACCACCGTATTATACTCGCCGGATGATTTGAAAAGAAATTTATAAATCTATCAGAAACTGTACGTTTCTGATACAATCCAATATAAATTTGTTGTTTTTGCTTCTTATGATTTTGGTGCCCGGAAAAGGAACACTATCATCTGTCGCAATTTCGACAGTAAACTGCAATCTATCACTGAACCAGTTGAAAACGTCCAACGTGAGCCGCACATACTCCGCCGGCACCGAACAGACAATATCATCCACATATTAATAAACGAACGGAAGATGAAACCGCAACATAGGTAACACGGAGTTTAGAAGATGATCTAGAACAATAGTACCTAGGATGGGGCTGATGGGTGAACCCATTGGTGTTCCGAATATTTGTCTATAAAATTTATCATTGAAACTGAAATACGTATTTTTTAAAAATGAATTCAATTTTTATTTAATACCATTCTCTAGCCAGAATACTCACAACCGACCCTAGAGGTATATTCGTAAATAATGAAACTACATCCAAGGCGATTAATATGTAATTTTTCGGTAGTACAACTTTGTTACTATTATTAACAAATGAAAAGGTATCTTTAATATTGTAATTAGTATTATCTCCCACAGCATTGCTTAAGATATTAGACAATATATATATATATATATATATATATATATATATATATATATATATATATATATATATATATATATATATATATATATATACATGTAAAAATATATATATATATATATATATATATATATATATATATATATATATATATACATGTAATATATATATACATGTAATATATATATATATATATATATATATATATATATATATATATATATATATATATATATATATAACAATCGGAAGTTTACCTACTAGGAAACGCCCTTTAAGGAGAAGAGATGAGCAATCAAAGATCTAAAGGCTCTGGTATCTGCTTTTTTATTTTGTTATCGAGCTTTCCCTACCTATTGGTAGCTTCTTCTGGATTCTAAAAATGCAAACAAGGTATAGAGAAATAAACTTAAGACGTTCTTTTCTGAAATGTGATAAATTACGAGGCTGGTTTGAAAAGTCCGTGCAAAGTCCGAGAGATGGCACCACCGGCGCGTATCGAGGTCATGTTTAGTTAGTAGCATCCCTTGAATGAACGCACACCAAGTTTCAGCCATATTGGTCTATTTCTTTGTGTTTGGCATTCGTGTGAATCAAGGAAGTCGAGTGATTTTCAAGAAATGGACGAAAAAGAATTTCGTGTGGTGATTAAACATTATTTTATGAAAGGCAAAACGCCTCAGGAGACTAAAGAGAAGCTTGATAAACATTATGGTGACTCTGCACCTTCGATTAGAACAGTTTATAAGTGGTTTCAAAATTTTCGGACTGGCCATATGGGCACAAGTGACGCTGAACGTTCTGGACGGCCTGTGGAGGTTACGACTCCAGAAATCATTGATCAAATCCATGATATGGTGATGGATGACAGAAGAGTTAAGGTGCGTGAGATTGCTAGTGCTGTGGGCATCTCGACTG
>CM032451.1:90050822-90073075 GCA_019049505.1 Pachyrhynchus sulphureomaculatus
ATCTTAAAAAAAAGATTGTGAGCAGTATTCGATTCATATCATTCAAATTTATCAAGATCACTCTTTGCTTGACATTCTACTATCGATTTCCAAGAAACCTAGATACCTAGAGGGCAGTCAAGAATCCCCGATATTGTCTTCAATCAGTTCAGTACTGTAAAACGTATTTTAATGACGCTGATGGAATTCCTGCCATAGTACTCAAAAAATGAGCGAGCGAACTAACACCAGTTTTCTGTAGCCTTTTCAACATAAAGGGTGATTCATTTAGAGGTACTTTTTGTGATGGAGATTTAATTGCAGATTGCGCATGCGTCGTGTCAACTGAAGTGGCATTCCTATTCAGTAATGTTTGACAATTCATAATGGAAAGAATTAGCCCGGCACAGCGTCTACAAATTGTTCAACTTTATTACGAAAATAGGCGTTCTACGAGGAATGTGTATCGGGCGCTTAGAGCAACTTATGGTCCACATAATCGGCCTACCGAACGCACAATTCGCTCTACCATCAATAAGTTTGAGACCCAATTTTCATTATTGGATAATGCTCGACCGAATAGACCACATCCAGCACGTAGTGAAGAAAATATAGGGGCGGTAGCGGAGAGTGTACGCGAAGACCGTGAAGTGTCGATTCGTCGCCGTTCTCAACAGCTTGGCCTGGATCTTTCTTTAAAAGCATACAAAATTCAACTAGTGCAACAACTGAAGCCGACCGACCATCCGAATCGTTTCCGTTTTAGTCGTTGGGCTCTTGACAAGCTTGCAGAAGATCCACTGTTTTCGAGAAAAATTTTGTTCACCGATGAGGCCCATTTTTGGCTTAATGGGTTCGTGAATAAACAAAATGCCCGTATTTGGGGTGATGAACAACCTGAAGAGGTTCAAGAGCTGCCATTAAATCCAGGAAAAACAACTGTTTGGTGTGGTTTATGGGTGGAATAATCGGTCCACATTTCTTCAAAACAGAGGCCGGCCGGAATGTTACTGTGAATGGTGACCGTTATCGCGCCATGATAACAGACTATTTGATGCCAGAAATTGAAGCCCGTGGTCTCGACGAAATTTGGTTCCAACAAGATGGCGCCACTTGCCATACAGCCCGTGAAACCATGGCTTTACTGCGAGAGCAATTCGGCGAACAGATCATTTCACGCTTTGGACCAGTGAATTGGCCGGCTAGATCATGTGACATCACACCTCTTGACTTTTTTTCCTTTGGGGCTATGTAAAGTCCAAAGTCTACATGGATAAGCCAGCTACAATTGAGGCATTGGAGGCCAATATTACTCGAGTCATTGGCCAAATACCACTCGAAATACTCACACGCATCATTGAAAAAAAGGAAATATTTCCTTCGTGCTGGAAATGTGCTACAGTTCAACAGATAATAATTAAAAGAAAAGCAGTTGCAGACAGGGGTAAAAAAGAATGCTGCAATTATTACACGTGAATTACATGAAGAAAATTTAGGTAACATCAGTAGGAGTACTGTTTCTCGTAGACTAACAGAAGTTGGACTTGTTAGAGCAAAAAAAATAAGAAGGCCAGATTAGAATTTGCAAAAATACACCAAAATTAGACAATTGAAGGCTGGAAAAAAGTGCTGTTTTCGGATGAAACTAAAGTTATTTGGAAATGATGGAAGAAGATATGTTCGACGACCAAAAGGCACTAAACATGATTCTCGGTATCAAATACCGACTGTTAAGCATGGTGGTGACACTATTATGCTTTGGGGAGCATTTTCGTGGCAAGGCGTCGGTCCAGTAGATAAAATTAAATGTACCATGGACGCTATTATGTACAGAGATATTCTATCAGGACACATTCTTCCTTATGGACATGGAAATATGCCACGATGATGTATTTTTCAACAAGATTATGATCCAAAACATCATTACAAGGTTTTGCAAGAATTTTTCAGAAAAAAAAATCTTCGAGTTTTAGAATGGCCAAGTCAATCTCCGGACTTGAACCTCATAGAACACATGAAAGTGGGACCTCAGAATTGTTCCAGTAAAGGTGCTCTCTTGTTATTTATAGTAGACGATTTTTTAGATTTATATGTTGTTAGTATAATTAAAGTAGTTTATGATAGTGTATTTGGTTTTTTTTCTCTTTCTCTTCTACCTTTATAACTCGATTAATTACAAAAATATTTTTGGCTCAAAATTTTTGCACGCAACTCTATGTTTGTAATATTTGTAAATTGTTTTTTCTGCAGGATTTTTATGTGCTCATGTGAGGACATTTAAGCACATTAATAGAATTTTTATGACGTAACAGATGGCCTATTTGTTTCAAAATTATAATCAGTATATTTCAACACTTCAACTTTATTAGAATTTTTGTGTCATAATAAATGATTCTTCAAACTGCCTTCATATTTTATTTGACAATTACAATCGGTACATTTACACATTTCAACTTTATCAAAATTCTTGTATGGTAATAGATGCTTCTTTAAATAGATTTTATGTTTTGTATGATAATTACGTTTAAACATATCAAGCGTGTTTGAATTATTATGTAGTAATCGTGTTCTATGTATGTTTTGAAAATTACAGTGGGTACATCTAAACATTTCTATTTCGTTCTAATTTTTATGTAGTAATAGATGTCCCTTTAACTTTACGTTCTGTTTGAAAATTACAATGAGCACATTTAAACATTTCTATTTCATTAATTTTTTACCTTATAATGACCGAATAACGATGGTATAACTACAAACGGCTCACAGAAAAATAAATAATTATACAGATTTATGCTCGAACATGTGATAACTTAGATCAGGGGTCGACAACCTTTCAACTAAGGGGTGCCAGTTTTCATCCATACAACATTTTTGCGTGCCGACATAGGTACTTACAACTAAAATTAACAAAAATTAACTTAAATTAACTTAAAATATTGCTTTTAGAAGGTTTAATTACAAAAAATTTTAACATTTAACAAATAATTTTATTATACTAGTCCTAGGACCTAGTGTGAACCCTGTGCTTGAAGTTCTTTAGAGAGTTTTCTTATATCCGGTTCATGTCTGGTTATTTTCAGTGTCACACATGCTTTCCAGTTGTCTGTTGTCAGCCTGCTTCGGCACGGGTTTAAAATCACTCTCATATGGGAAAAAAGTTGTTCACAGATATAGCATGATCCGAAAACTGTAAGCATGGCAAACGCTACTTTCTTAAGACAAATAAATTTCTCTGGTAAACTGAGTATCTCGTTTGAATGATTCTGGCAGTCACCTTCTAATACCCTTCTTAATTCTACAAATTTCGTGTTCCATAACTCGGAGCTTTTAAATTCAATGTATTGAAGATCAAAATCATTAATGTCTATCCATGAGAAAAGAGATATGTCAAAGCAACTGCTGGAAAAATCCATTAAATCTGGTTTGATTAAAAAAGCGAACATAGGACCATGCTTATCAAAATCCTGACCCCTCTCGATAAACTCCTCTTTTAAATTAGTCCTATATTTAAGAATTTCGTATATTAGTGCACCATCGTCGACACTGGTTATATAAGTTTTTAAATTTGGAAAATATTTATATGTGTTTGTAGTAATATCGCTGATAAATAAATCTATTTTTAATTTGAATGGTTTCCAGGATTCGTATAAATCCAGAACTGTTTTGCCTGAACCTTGTAACTTTAAGTTGAGTTCACTGAGATGATTTGTAAATATCAGTAAGAAACATTAACATACAGATCCAGTTCTTATCTTCTAGTTCAGGATAAGCATCCACTTGATTTTTTTTCCAACAAGAACGATTTAATTTCGCCCAGACATTGCACAAATCTAGAGAGCATTTTACCACGGCTGAGCCAGCGCACATTATTGTGCAATAGTATATCTGAATATGCACTTTCTAATTCCTGCAGAGACGCCTTAAATTGTCTATGGATCAGTGAAGAACGACCGACAATGACTGAAACTATTTTAACCAACCTATCCATCACGGATTTTAAACTTCCAGCGGAGATTTTAGCGCACACACTCTCTTGGTGAATTATGCAATGAAAATACAAAATTGATCGACCCATGCGTTCAATAAGAAGGGAAACAAATCCTTTATGTCTCCCAATCATAGGAGGAGCGCCATCTGTCGTTACGCAAAAAATTTTATTTAAATCAATGTTCCGCTTTTCAAAATGTTTAACAAATTCTGAAAATATATCCTCTTCTCTTGTAGTTCCCTGCAATGGGAGCAGACAAATCAGCTCTTCATACACACTGCCATCATCGAAGTATCGCGCAACGATTACCAGACGGGCAATGTCATTAATATCGACACTTTCATTCAATGCTCCACTAAATACAAAACTCCGTTTGAGAGCGTTTCTCTGCTGTTTTTGGACATTTTGTGTCGTTTCGGTAATTCGTCTCTCGATGGTCCGCCCTGATGCCGGTATATTCCTAATCCTGGCCAATATTGTATCCTTATTGGGCAAGTCGTCGAATAAAATCTCGCCAGTACTCAAAAACGTTTGCTTCATAAATTCTCCGTCAGTGAACGGCCTACCCTTTTGTGCCAACGATTGTGCAATTTTAAAACTGCATTCAGTTACCTGATTTTTTCCTTGGAAAACTTTGCTAAAGAATGTTGACTGTGTCTCGTATTGTTTACTTGCTCTTTTTATTACCTTCCTTTTATCAGCGTTATCTTTAAATGACGATTCATGTTTTATCTGGAAATGTCGTTGAACACTAGATGTCCGGAAAAACTACGCTTTCCCGACATAGGACACAAATGGCCCTATCGTTTTGCTGTACAAAACCGTAATCTGTTGTCCATGAAGTTTGAAATGATCGAACGTCTACCTTCTGTTTCTTCGCGGCCATGACGCAACGTAATTTTAATTTTTAAACTTTTCGGCGACTATTGACTGGAACGGATGTTACTTCTATACTAAATGATCCAAACGTGTAGCCGCTTGCTATATATAGAAAAATAATGTTTCCAGAAAATTCCAATAATTACGTTTATTAAATTTCTTAGAACAAAAATTATTATCTCCACCGCGCCCATTGCAATCAAAGGGCCGCCTAGAAGTTAAATCTAACAAAAACTAAAGTTCGGCAATATAAAGAGTTGCGGCGCGCGTCGGAACGACTGAAGTCAAGTCAAACAAAACCGCCTTATAGCGGCTCTTTTGATCTGAATTGAGGACGTTTATTTGTGTTTTTGCCTAGGCTTATATTTTGAGACTTGCCGTCTTTAATACTTGCCGAAATTAAAGCCAAACCAATGCATTCAGTAAAATTATAAATTACAAAATATATATTTTGTAGTTTTTGGTAATAATACCTAGTGACCTATATAATATATCGTTTTTGTTTGTATCGTTAAAGTAATACTGTCTTCGATTATTTACTTAATTTCGAAACATGTCACAGATTACAGAATTAATGTGTAAACTTTGAATAGGTACGCGTGCCATTCAAAATTGCTTGGCGTGCCAGAGATCGCACGCGTGCCATAAGTTGCCGACCCCTGACTTAGATGAAGATGTTGAACGTTTTTACAGTGAACTGGTAGAGATGGTGAGACTCGTGAAAAAGGGCAAAATAACTATGATTATAGGTGATTTTAACCCTAAGATGGGTTTAGGAGTGGACGGAGAACTGGTTGGACAATGTGGCTTGGGTCTGAGAAGTGATCGAGGCGACAGACTCGTCCAATTTTGTATCGAGAATGATCTTTTTAATAGCAACACATTTTTCAAACTCCCACCCGGGCGGTTGTACTCACCTGGCGATTGGACTAGGAACCAGATAGATTTTATTTTCGTTAAACAAAACATGAAGAAATTTGTAAAATCTATATCCTGGGGCAGACGCAAGTTCGGACTACAATCCGGTGTTCATGGAGTTTCGAATGCGCAGGTTCAAAAAGATTAACAAAAAACTAACAATATATCCCATAGAGACAAATAAACTGAAAACCCCTGAAATTAAAAAACTGCAAAAGAAATATGACATTCAACCTACATAAGAAGGAGAGGGGATTGTGAAGAAAAAAAAAACAGAAACAATTCTGAGCAACATAACTAATGCAATTATCCTGGATGTTAGCGACAAAATAAAGACATGGGAACAATACTTAGAACAACTTTTCAATGGACATAGATTACAAAACTTACGACTAAACAAGGATAATGAGATAGGATCAGAAATAACAAAAAGGGAAGTTAGTCATGCTATACAACTACAGAAGGATGAAAAAGCAGTTGATCTAGATGAGATAAAGGGAGAAATCCTCAAAATATTTTCGGATAAAAGTCTGTTAATCTAATTTAACATGATTTATGGAACTGGACAAATTTTTCTTGATTGGCTAAAGTCGACTTTCACCCAAAACCTAAAAAGTCAAAGTCAGTGAAATGTGACATTATTGCTTAATAAGTTTAATACCTCACATTCTCAAGATATTCCTGATAATCATCCATACCAGAATATATAGAAAATGTGAAGCAGAAATAGATAACACACAATTAGGATTCCAAAAAGGCATGGGTATACACGAAGCTTTATTCTCATTAAATGTACTGGTCCACTGTTGTAAAGATATCAATGTAGATATATGTGCGTGTTTTATAGATGACAATAAAGCTTTTGACTGTATGATACACGAGAAATTAATAAAAATTTTGGAAACAATAAATATAGACAAAAAAAATCTAAATATTATTAAAAATCTGTACTGGAATCAATCAATGGAAGTTAAAATTGGACTGGAAAAGTCCGAAAGCATAAAAATAAACCAAGGTGTAAGACCGGAATGCATTCTCTTACCACTTTTGTTCAATTTTTACTCCGATACTGTGTTTAGTAGGGCCATCTATGAATCCTTTGAAGGAACAACAGTTAATGGAAATACATTAAACAACATACGGTATGCTGATGATACTGTTCTATTAGTAAATAATACCAAGAATCTTCAACTACTAATCAATCGAGTTGTAACAGCCAGCGAAAGATTTGAACTAACTATGAATAAAAGAAACACCAAGTGGATGATAATAACAAAGAAAAATCTACCACCAGAATACCGCGATATTAAAGGCAACACCGTAGAAGAGGTCCCAACATTTAAATATTTGAGTACCAATATAAATGATAAGTGGGACCCAAGAAAGCAAATATATTCCCGAATTGAACAGGCCCGAGTGACATACATGAATATGAATAAATTTTTTCATCGAACAAGTCTCGAACTCTGAATGAGATTGGCGAGAGAGAGTGTATTCTCCATACTACTGTATGGATGTGAGTGCTGGATCCTTGACCCTGGCTCAGAGAAACGACTGGAATCTTTTGAAATGTACATTTATAGACGCCTTTTTCGCAACTCCTAGATACAAAAAATAAAAAAACAGAAATACTGGAAAGAATGAACAAAACGAAAGAATTACTAACAACTATAAAAATAAGAAAAACTAAATACTTCGGGCAAAATACAAATTGCTACGTTTATCTTTGATTGTGTTAGCCGATACTTGTTGGAAATTCATAATAAAATTATATAAAAACCACACTATGTTTTAATTTTCATTATATTTAAAGTAACTTGACAATTGTTTCACCATATAATAGCTTCTTCAGAAGTAAATAAGAAAGAAAAATATTTAGTAGTAATCCTGGTTATATAGTGCTTAAAACTATCCTTAATTACCTAAGATTATGCTAATCATTTTATTAGATTATTTACAGACAGAATTATTTTAAGAATGCAAATCTGTGGTACTATTTCAGAGAACTAATAAAGATTTTCTCTGTGTGTGTGTAACTAGAACAATTTTCAAACATTTAATAAAAAAGAACAATAAAATAGCT
Source organism: Pachyrhynchus sulphureomaculatus (assembly GCA_019049505.1). Classification (NCBI taxonomy): domain Eukaryota; kingdom Metazoa; phylum Arthropoda; class Insecta; order Coleoptera; family Curculionidae; genus Pachyrhynchus; species Pachyrhynchus sulphureomaculatus. Next base: position 90,058,670 of record CM032451.1, read on the forward strand.
TTCAAAACCAGTAATTCTTTAGGGAATAAGCAAATGCAAATCTGTGGTCCTATTTCAGAGAACTAATAAAGATTAAGTAAGGGCGAATGGTTTAAGTCTACCTGTTCATTTAATAATAGATTGGAGTTTTTCCGTTTGTTAATTTCAAGACATTCAAGCAAATTTAATTTTTTAGATTTATTTTTAACGTATCATCAAAATTATGGGATTCGTTTATTATATGGGTTGCGTAATGTGAATTGTTCTTATTTTTTAAATAACTATGTTTATGTTCTTTAATGCGAGTTTCAAAAGATCTACCAGTTTGTCCTACGTAGGTTTTAGTACAAGATCCACAATTTAATAAATAAACTTCTGATTTTAAGGATTTCTTAGATTTGGTTTTGTTATTCAAAATTATATTCCCTAAAGAATTACTGGTTTTGAATGATATTTTATTGTTCTTTTTTATTAAATGTTTGAAAATTGTTCTAGTTATACACACACACAGGGAAAATCTTTATTAGTTCTCTGAAATAGTACCACAGATTTGCATTCTTAAAATAATTCTTTCTGTAAATAATATAATAAAATGATTAGCATAATCTTAGGTAATTAAGGATAGTTTTAAGCAGGATTACTACCAAATATTTTTCTTTCTTATTTACTTCTGAAGAAGTTATTGTATGGTGAAACAATTGTCAAGTTACTTTAAATATATTGGAAATTAAAACATAGTGTGGTTTTTATATAATTTGCTACGTTTAATTATTGAAGGCAAAATAAAGGGCAAATGATCTATCGGAAGACGACAGAATTCTTGACTGAAAGACATGCGAAGACGGCTTGGATGTGCTCCGAGTGATATTTTTCGAGCAGCAGTTTCTAAAGTTCGTTTAGCTATATGGATCGCCAACCTTCGCGAGGAGTCGTTCTCGTTAGAAGAATTTCATTGTTTTAGGTAGTAATATATGCGCCTGTAAACTTTTTTATATTTTGTTTGAAAGTTACAATGGGTACATTTAAATATTTCTATTTAGTTGTAATTTTTATGTAGTAATTAACAAATGTCCCTTTAAACTTACTTTATGCTTTGTTTGAAAATTACAATGTAGTGCAGTAAAAAAAGGTCAAAATAGAGATAGGTATAGTTTAGATACAGCAATATTATGATTTTATCCTCCCTGGGGTATCACCAGGAGTATCGTCCTGAGTTTTGGACCTCGAAAAACTTGCGCTCTTTTGTTTATAAACAATTAAAGTTTTCAAAAGGCGTTTTTTTGAGCTAAAAATCTGAATAATTCCGGCTATATCAGTCGGATCGAGACAAACAAAAAACTAAACTCTTCGTAATGAAATTTCCAACAAATCGCTCAAATGTATACATAACCTACAAAATTGAAAAAAACAGGCAAAAATCCGATCGGCTTGAAACTTTCAGAAAATATTCGTTTTGTTATAGCAAAAATACCCTGAAATTTTGGTATAAAAATATTGAACCCAATGAACACAATTGGAATTGTTATTTAAAATTTGAAATGCCCGCCATTTTATGCCATTTAATCCAAAATGGATCTTTTCAAATTTAGGTCTCGACGTTAGCTTTTCGATGCCATTAAAAAAATTCTTTTTGGAATCATTTTAACCGCTTTTTTTTACATTTGTTTATTAATCAAATAACAACTGACATTTTGAAAAAAAAAAATTGTTAACGTTTTTTTTTAAATAAAGGTCTCGCGATTCTCTACCAGATGTGATAAAAATTTTTCATTTTTTTTCAAAATGACCGAAAAAACGCATTTGTTTTTATTTAATTAATAAACGAATGTAAAAAAAAAAAAAACCGATTAAAATGACTCCACCAAAAAAAAATTTTTAATGGCATTGGAAAGCTGGCGTCAAAACCTAAATTTTGAAAAAAAAAGATCCATTTTGGACCAAATGGCAACAAATTTAATTGTGCCCACTGGGTTCAATATTTTTGAACTAAAATTTCAGGGTATTTTTGCTATAACAAAAGGCATATTTTCTGGAAGTTTCAAGCCGATCGGTTCACTTAGTCGGCCTGTACAATAAAATGAAAAAAAAAGTTTTTTATCGATTTTTTCAATTTTGTAGGTTATGTACAGACCTAGAATCAATTATGGAGCGCCTGGAAATCACTAGGAGAAACTATGGATTGACAATTAATAGAGCGAAGACCGAAGTAACGACTGTTAGTCGCAATGAAGATCTGTCACACATAAATAAAATTGTTGGTTTCATTGTTGTAGACCAGGGGTGCTCAAATTTGAACTGCTGGCGATCTACCTCAATATTGTTAGACTACGATCGATCGATCGACTCTGAGAGGCTGCAAGTAAGTGTGATGCAGGATTGTCGTCTAGGTAGGGTGTATCGTGGCATAGATATTAGTTTTCCGCACAATATGCAGTTTTTTAGTCAAGGTAAGTGTAGGTCTGCTCTAAAATGTCAATGAAAAAAACTCATAATTATTCAAAATTGCGAGTTTATTGGTTCTTACAAAACAAACGAGTTCTAGTGTCTAAACTTAATTAAAGAGTGACTTTGGATGTTGAAGCGTGGCACTGCATGTCCTTAGCATACTTTTCATAAGATGGTACGTAATTACCGAGTGCTAATCGCAAGCATGATGACATATGTTCGTCAGTTAGTCGATTGCGATATTTTGACTTAATTATCTTCATTTCAGAAAATGCAGACTCGCACAAGTAAGTTGACCCAAACATTGCCGTCAGTTGAAGGGCGATTTGCCTTAGATTCGGATATTTATCTTCAGATATAAAACACCAGAATTTTGTATCAGATGCTGTGGCTTTAAGATGTATATCTGATATAATCTGCACTAACTCATTTTCAACAGAACATGAGTCCATGTTAAACTGACTTGCTATTTCAGTAGCTAATTCCTCAATGTTTTTACACGAAAACTCATAAATGATGCGATATTTGCCAATTTACTGAAATCATAAAAACGTATTTCGAATTGGCCCAAAATATTTGATAATTCTGCCTCATAAATATCATAATTCAACTGAGGAATCCTTGCTTTCAAAGACGGAAAATTTTTCAGATCCTTTCTTTTCAGTTGATCTATCATAAGTTGCAATTTACTTTTGAATGCGTTTATTGCGCTAATCATCTCAATAATAGTTTTTCCTTTACCTTGAAGCTCCAAATTAATGGTGTTTAAATGCATTGTCTGTCGAAAATGCCAAATCAGTCAGCCATTTTCCGTTTTTCAGCATCTGAGTGTCATCACCTCTTTCGTCCAGAAAAGCTGTTATTTCGGGCAATAATTCTTGAAACCTTTCTAGGAATTTTCCGCGACTCAACCACCTGACGTCCATGTAAAGAACTAAATCAGTGTGTTCAGCTAACTCACTATCTTCCAACTGCAATTTAAAGAGCCGTCGTTGCAAGTTACGTGCACGGATAGAATTCACAATTTTTATTGCAATGCCCATAATCTCCTCCATGTTTAGAACTTTTGAACACAAAACTTGTTGATGTATAATGCAATGGAATGAGAAAAATAAAGGGAAATCATCATTAGCTCGACACAATGCTACAAAACCGTTTTTGTTTCCAGTCATTGCTGGTGCTCCATCGGTTGTAATGCACACTAGTTTATATATTGGTAGCTTGTAGTTTGTTACAAAATTGAAGAAAACGTCATATATATCTTCGCCACGGGTCTTTCCTTTCAGAGGAATCATTGTCAAAAACTCTTCCTTAGCCGACATGTCATTGAATACCATTCGAATAAAAATACACAGCTGGGCAGTGTCTGCCATATCGGTGGATTCGTCGAACTGTAAAGAAAAGTATGTACATTCCATGATATCATGTTTTAGTTTATCTGCCTGACTCATGACTTCAACACGCCTTGTGACAGTCGGACGAGATAACTGAAGTTCTCTAAGAGCAGACATAATCTCTGTTTTATTTTTAAAATCTCCAAATAAAGTCTCACCCGCTTCAGTAAATGCTTCCTTCACAACCAATCCATCATCAAATGGTTTCTTGTGTTTCGCCAATATATGAGATATTTTAAATGACGCGATCGTTGCAGCTTTTGATTGTTTGGCTGATCTTGTGAGCATGGTTAGTTCTTTTTTCAAACAAGTTATCAAATCACGTACTTTTCGTTTTCTTAATTCACTCTGTGACTGAAAATCCTTTTCATAGTTTTTATGAACCGTTTTATGATGCCTCTCTACGTTCCCACGCTTAGGTATTGCAACTGACGCACGGTAAATGAGACAAATGCACTTATCCTTTACCATACAAAAGAAAAATTCTTCCTCCCAATCGTTATTAAAATGATAAGTTTTACTTTTCTTCGCCGCACTCATTTTGGACTACTTATTAATAAACTTTGTATCGATGTATCGAATTCAAGTTACAACTCAGACTGACTCCTATTCCTGCAGGCGCAACATTTATATCGGCGCGAACGAAGTCTCGAATGTTCCCGTCAAACACGCCACCCGAAGTTTCTAGAAAAATCGGCGGGAATCAAAAACGCGGGTTTTCTTTGACAAGTACCGCGCGTTCCTTTGATAAAGCCGCCTTTTGCCGCTAGCAGGGGGGTTATTACGATAAAAGAAAGTGATGAGGGGGTTATTCTGGCCTAATTGTGGATCGAATAAATTTTAGTAGTTTATTCATTACATTTTGTTTTAGTTACCTAAAACAAAATCTGTGAATAGTTCTATATCGGAATTTTTTTTCTCGAGATCGACTTAAAAAAAAGCACTCGCGATCGACTTGTCGATCGCGATCGACTGTTTGAGAATCCCTGTTGTAGACCATTTCAACTATTTGGGATCCCTCATAACTAACAATGGTGGTTATGAGGCGGAAGTAAGAAGACGTTTTGGCAACGGCTAGAAACTCGACCAGCAAACTCACTAAGGTGTGAAACGATCCAGCTGTCACAAAAAATACAGTTAGGATTGCTATCCAGCCGTATATTCTCCATAGCAACTTACGCATCGGAAACATGGACCATTAAACAAGCTGATAAAAGACGAATCGATGTGGGCATAGTTAAGAATCCTCAGAGTATCATATATCGAGCATCGTACTAATGTATCTATTCTTGAAGAGCTTGGTATAAATGAACGACTTTCAAATAGAATTAATAGACAGTACCTGAAATATTTTGGTCACATTATGAGGAAAGTGGATGTCATGGAAAAGCTTATAGTAGCGGGGAAGGTAGAAGGTAAAAGATCAAGGGAACGGCCTCCGACAAGATGGTCCGACCAAGTAAGATCTCTTCTTGGGGTGGGTGTGCACGAGTGAAGTTAAGTCGCGCAGGATCGAGATGCCTAGAGATTGACTGTTGAGGTAGCAATTGCATAGTGTCACCGATACTCCTATTGGGATGAGAGGTTATGTACACATTTCAGCGACGAAACTAAAGATGATTTCTTGGAAATGTCATTACAAAGAGTTTGGTTTTTTTTTTTTGTCTCGATCAGACATATATAACCGGAGTTATTGGCATTTTAAGCTCAAAAAACGCGTTTTGAAAACTTCAATTGTTTATAAACAAAAGAGCACAAGTTTCTCAAGGTCCAAATTTCAGGAAATACTCCTGGTGATACCACAGAGAGAATAAAATCATAATATTGCTGTATCTAAACTGAGCAATTTCAAATGCTTTTTTTACTGCACTAATGAGCACATTTAAACATTTCTATGTCGTTGTCATTTTTATGTAGTGACAGATGTCCCTTTAAACTTACTTTATGTTTTGTTTGAAAATTACAATGAGCACATTTAAACATTTCTATTTCATTGTAATTTTTATGTATTATTATATGCGTCTTCAAACTATTTTTATATTTTGTTTGAAAGTTACAATGGATACATTTAAACATTTTTATTTCGTTGTAATTTTTATGTAGTAATAGATGTCCCTTTAAACTTACTTTATGTTTTGTTTGAAAATTACAATGAGCACATTTAAACATTTCTAATTCGTTGTAATTTTTATGTAGTAATATATGCTTCTGTAAACTATTTTTTATATTTTGTTTGAAAGTTACAATGGGAACATTTAAACATTTTTATTTCGTTGTAATTTTTGTGTAGTAGTAGATGTCCCATTAAACTTACTTTATGTTTTGTCTGAAAATCGCAATGAGTACATTTAAACATTTCTATTTCGTTGTTATTTTTATGTAGTAGTAGATGTCTTTTTAAATTGTCTTTACGTTTTGTTTGAAAATTACAATTAGTACATTTAAACATTTCAATTTCGTTGTAATTTTTATGTAGTAATATATGCTTCTGTACGTTTCTTTTATATTTTGTTTGAAAATTACAATGGATACACTTAAATATTTCTATTTCGTTGTAATTCTTATGGCGTAACAGATGTCCCTTTAAACTGCGTTTATGTTTTGTTTGAAAATTACAATAATTACATTTAAACATTTCAACATTATTGAAACTTTTATGCAGTATTTGATGCGGCCTTAAACTATCCTTTAACATTCTTTGAAAATTGCAATAAGAGGACTTAAGCATACCAACTTCTTGGGCTTTTTTAGAGACCGTACAGTGTCGTTTTAAACTACCTTTTTGAACTGTTTGATACTGTAAAGATTTCTTATCATCAGTGAGACGAACTTTTCTCCATATTATTTGGTCATAATGATCTTGGTAAGCTTCAAAACTGTTCTGATTTTCTCCACGAGAATAACTTGAACACGCACTGAAAAAAAGCCAAAAGAAAATTTAAAATAAGACAGTGTTGGTACTATTAAAGTTAAATTGTATTATTAATGAATGATTTTTAGTGTTCCGTACGGAACATTTATAAGATGATTTCGGTGTCTGTCCGTTTGTCTGTCACACCCGATTTTCTCCGAAACTATTTGTCATAGAAAGTTGAAATTTGGTAATAAGAATTGATGGCCTCATCAGAGCCATGTAGTTTTGAAAGTTAAATTTTCACTTAAGGGGTTAGTTTTGGGGGGTGAAATTTTTTTACTAGGTAATCGAGTGTGGTGTCAAATGAAAGCTTGTGAAAACACGAGTAAAATAAATATATATATATATATATATATATATATATATATATATATATATATATATATATATACATATATATATATACATATATATACATATATATATATATATATATATATATATATATATATATATATATATATATATATATATATATATATATATATAATGTAATACTTGCGCGCACTTTTCTTTGTATTAGTTTTAAAAAATCGCGATAAATCGCTGTCCACCTGCCTTATCTCGAAAAGTACTTATAAAAAATTTTGAAAAAATTCTGGAATATTCTCCACGGGGTGTGGATTGAACGAAAATCATCCACGAGTGCATTACCTTTAATAATTTATCTGGTATATATAAAAAAAAAAATTCAAGGTCATCAATTTTCAGTAAGGATTGGAAACAAAACTCATTTGGGGTGTGTTTTGTGAAGTCATTGATCATTTTATACCTCCGTTACAAAATTTTTTATTTCAAAAGCAATCAACGTACAGAACACTAATTGCGCAAGTTCAACTTGCACTTGACCGGTTATTTTTAAAGGGATGTAAACGGTTTCAGTCCATGAAAGTTGTTTTGACACATGTTAACATTTTTTATCTAGATTCAGGGATGTCAAAGATACGGCCCGCGGGCCGCATCCGGCAGCCGGGACGTATCAATAAGGCCCGTGATCGCAAGAAGTCAGGTATCTGGATCCTCGAGCTCAAAATAATTATCCTCTTTTATAATAATTCAGTACATTTTTTTTATCTGAATCTAGATCATTAATTTTAGTTGATTTGAAAATGAACGATCGTTTAGAAATTTTTGTATGGATTTTAGATCAAAAATAAACATTCTCTTTCATTACATAAATTATTTCTAATAAGGCGAAATAGTAGTTTGAATGACTGCGGGAAAATAGAAAGAAAAAAATCGTTGTAAAAAGTGTCAAAAAAACATTGTTATTTATTTCCGAAGTAGATTTTTTATTACCAATTTTACTAATACGAAATTTTTCGCTTACTTGGCACACTTCTGTAGAATCACGTACTTGACACACTGGGGTATTTTGCATCCCAGCGACAAAAATTAAAATTTGAAAAAAAAATTACAAAAAAAAAAAGTGAAAAAACGGCTAATTTTTACTAAAAAATTCATAACTTTTTTTATTTTTCATATAAAGAGCCAAAAATTTAACTGAGTACTCTCAAGATGTATTACTTTAAGAAAAAAAAAAAATAGTAATTTAGTGGTCCTTTAAAAAAAAAAAGGTATTTATTCTACGAAACGAAATGAAGGAAGCGATTTTGCGAAAAAATTAACTCTGTATTATTAAGAAAAGATGCTGTAATATTTATTGTTTGAATCTAATTTTTAGAAGATTTTTATTTGAAAATAAAGAAAACATGTTATGGATTATAAAAAATAAGCACTAAAGTTAATTTTAATTCATTTTAATTAATTACACGCCGGCGCAATCATTAAAAATATTGTGGTTATGATATTGACAAACAAGACGATAGCAGGCAGAACAAGCTTTTCTGATTTTTTTATCTTCTTTTCTTGTACACAGTCAGCATCGCTGTTGTAATATTTATTTTCAAAATTCCTGCGATGCCGAGTTTTATATCTTTTTGCAGCATTGCTGTCGTATATCTCTCTCGCAAATACGGTGACAAGAGATGAAGGTGTAGTTTTTCGAGACAATCCATCGCCGTTGTTTTTCTGTTGATGTCGATTTTCGATTTCATCAAAATTTTTACCGTTTACAACAGCCTGGTCTAATGTTTCATAAAATATCTAATCGGCCACCTGTTTGTCCTTCCGCTCACAGTATAAGAATGACAAAATTTATCAATCTCTCTCCTTTCGTCGCATTATGATGCCTCACAATGTTAGGTTTTCCATCGGTTATTCCTTCCGTATGTGTAAAAGAAGAAACGATGAGCACAATCTTATTACATTTCTTCTTTTTTGGAGCGTATGAAAGGAGGGTTAAATCCTGTGTAACAAAACTTGATATTCGGTCGTATTTTTGGAGCGACTTTGAATTCGGCAGGAATCTCTCGCTTATTTTTGGTTACAGTTCCAGATATTTGAAAGTTGTAACTGATATCGAAATGCAACGAAAAAAAAATCATAAATTTCACAAAAACAACGCTACTTGACACACTTGGGTGGATTTGAGCCCCACCCCACTTTGCTTAACTGCTATAGCCAAACTAACGGTCCCAAAGAAATGCCCTTCGCTTGAAAGAGTATCGGCACCCTCGAACTACAGATAGATGTCACTATAGACCTTCCTGGAAAAAGTATTTAATTTTTAATAACATTATATATATATATATATATATATATATATATATATATATATATATATATATATATATATATAACACGCAGGCTAAAATGTTTTTGGTCTAGCTACTTAAAACACTTTTTTTTGCAAAATTTGACTTTATTCGTCAACATTGTCTCCTTCAAGAGCGAGAGAAGCAGTCCAACACTTTTTTAACATTTCTATACCTTTCTTGTAGAAAGGGGGTCTCAGTTACGGCGATAACTTCATCATTGCAGCCAAATCTCTTTCCCGCGAGCATTTTTTTTGGGGTCTACAAACACATAATAGTCGCTGGAGGCCAAATCTGGAGAATACGGTGGATGAGGAAGCAATTCGAACTTCAATTCATGCAATTTTGCTATCGTAATCATTGACTTGTGACACAGTGCAGTGTCTTGATGAAAGAGCACTTTTTTTCTTGTTCATTTGGGCCCGTTTCTTTAAGATTTCTGCCTTCAAACGCACCAATAACTTTATATAATATTCGCTATTGATGGTTTTTTTCCCTTCTCAGCATAGCCCATGACTGTTGTGTCTTTGGCCGCTTCGGGCGGCTTTCACCGGCTGCTGTCCACTCAGCTGACTACCGATTTGATTCCGGTGTGTAGTGGTGGATCCATGTTTCATCTATTGTCACATATCGCATGAAAAAATCATTTTTATTGCGCTTAAACAGGTCCAAACAGCGCTCAGAATCATCAACACGTTTTGTTTTTGGTCCACTGTGAGCAAACGCGATATCCATTTCGAACAGCGCTTTCTCAGGTCCAAATGTTCATGCAAAATATTACCAACATGCTTTTTTGATATCTTTAGGGTGTCAGCTATCTCACGCAATTTCACTTTTACGGTGATCCAAAACAATTTTGTAGATTTTTTGAGGTTTTCCTGTGTAACCACTCCATTTGGGCATCCAGAGCGTTCAGCATCACTTGTAACTGTACAATCGCATACCAGTAAATGATGAGTGATTTTCTAGAGGCAGAGTCCCCGTAACACTTATCAAGCCGTTGCTTTGCTTGAACGGTATTTCTTCTCCATCAAAAAACAGTGTTTAATTCTTTGTTTTAAGATTTTTTTCCATTGTTATGAAAATGTCAAAAGTAGCATCACTAAAACCACTGTAATTGTAAACTAATCGTCGAAATGTCATGAAATTTTGACACGTATCGTTTGATAGTTGGTACTTCCTAAAAAACATATGGATTTTTTTGAAAAGGGCGACATCTATGTGTCAGACCAAAAACCTGTCAGCCTACGTGTGTTTTTGTTAATTTTTCAACATTTTCAGACAATAATCTGTTCCTTTTTCCCTCATAATATATTTCCAAACTCAGAAAATAACCTTTCACTAAATAAGAAGCTGGTGCTGAAAGAATGAATCTTAAGAGCAGGTTCTCGTAACAAAGGAAAACTCTTTATTTTAAACTGCTACCTTAAAAACGGACTTGCTTTACGATCCATTAATGGCTAACTAAAATAAGAACTGAACTCCGTTTTTCCCTTTTCTATTCTATGGGAGACCTTTTAATTTTTATCTCTGGTTTGACTAATATTAGACAATACATCCCAAAATGTCTGCTTTCGTTGCTTACATTTTTTTTTGGTATGTTTAAGTTTTTTAAAATAATAAGTGGGACATCGTCCGAGGAGTCTGATTCCAATACTGATACCACATCTTCATCGGGTTCAATATTTTCTTTTAACGGTATTGGTTGTTTGATGTATTTTAGAATGCCTTTTTCGCCTGCTCTTTGTTAGTAAAATAAGCATATTTATATATAGCCTGCAGGAACTGGCAATTATATAATTGTTATTCGTTTAAATATTGACGAATATCTGGCTCAAACCTTCAAGTTAATTATCCCACATAGATCGCAAACTAGGAACCTCAATTTCCATTAAATATTTATTTAATGAAAAAATTGGTGGAATCACTTTTGATATTATACAGTGAACTACTGAAATGTTTGATAGTTTGTTCCAATGCTTGTAAAACCTCCAGTAATGTTTTAATTAAGTCTCACTGATTTAGTGTCCAAGCCGCAAGCAAGCTGATAGCTTTTTTGTTCAGAAAGCCTTTCCAATAGATAATATGTAGAATTCTAACCTGTAGGTACATCTTTGACCATTGTCTTTAAACCAATGTTAAAATCTCTCTGGATTTGTTCTAATTTCATTCTGGATGGAGATGAGCGGTTTACATAAGTTACGACTCATCTTCTAACATTTATAACGTCCAATATATGTAGATCTTTGTACTTTTAGAGAGTCGATTACTACCAATTGTTAGGTATGTACAAAAGATGATCCACTATTTACTTTTAAGTCTCTTGTAGCTTTTTTTAATGTTAGCTCCAATGTCTCTAATAAATAGGTGGGCACTCGTCTTGTTTATACTATTATCCTTGACCATCTGATTTAAGACATTCTTGATGTTTTTACTGGCGTGACTAGCTTCTAGACATTATATTAAACATAAAATGTTTTGGTAGGCATGTGCCATCAAACTTATAAAGCTCTTGTTATTTACTTCAGAAGTCCACATATCTGTTGTAAAGGAATGGAAATCAACACCTGATAGTAAATCAGCAATTCGAGTCTTGAATTTTTTGCATATGTTGAGAATGACGCTTTGGCTAAAAAATGGTTGGGTTGGAAAATTATATTTCATCTTATATACACCGAGCAGCCTCTTGAACCCTAAAATTTTTGCGTTTTTATCGTTTTAGCTAGAAGAATATTTTGCAATCTTATTTTTTTTTTATAAAGAAAGAGAAAGAAGATTATTTTCGAAATATATTAAGTTATTTTAGGGTTTATTTTACTGTGCAGAAGTAAATAACAACAATAATCATATTATATGGTAATAATATTTCATTCTTGCGCTTACCTATATTTTCTACAAGCGAAAAAAACGCTGGTTGTCCAAAGTTATCATATCTCCTATTGTCATGTACACAAGTTTTACTTTAGGATTATTTATAAGCCACCAAAATATTGTGCAATAATAACTTATTTTAAATTCTCAGAGATGGTTGATGGTTTTGCTTCATCTTTATCTTCATTGACTAAACTAGTCGAATGTTTAAATTTTAAATGTTTCCATAAAGATGAAGTACTACTTTTTTCCTAAACCTCGCGTGATTTTTACGCCACACAACCCACATACTGCTTTTGATTCGTCTTCTCGATTAAGTAAAAAGTATTTTCAGACTTTGCCCATTTTTTACCAGGTGTACAAGTATGAAATGCGGATTTCAGACAACAGATGGTGCACCGATGCAGTTTGTGCTATAAAGATTTGACACTGCGCCATTTTGTTGTGTCATCAACAAGTGTCAGACGCGCACGAGTGATAAAAATTGGAAAAGTGTGTGCATAGTGTTGTGTTGTTGTGTTCAATATGTCGAAATTTATACCGAACAAAGAGCATTCGCGGACAGCATTAATTTTTTGTTTTCATTTGAAGAAAACTGCTGTTGAATCATACCGATTACTTCGAGAAGCTTATGATGAACATGCTCCATCGCAAGATACGTGTGAACGATGGTTTCGGCGTTTCAAAAGTGGTGACTTCGATGTTGCCGACAAGGAACGTGGAAAACCGCAAAAAAAAACACGAAGATGTGGAATTGCAAGCATTGTTGAACGAAGATGATTCGCAAACACAAAAAACAACTCGCCCGAACAATTGGGCGTTAGTCAACGAGCTGTTTTTTTAATCGGTTACGAGAGATGGGAAAGATTCAGAAGACCGGTAGATGGGGTACCACATGAGTTGAAAACGATAGGCAAATGGGAAAAGCGCAAAAACAAGTGTGACATTTTGCTCGCTCGATACAAAAGGAAGTCGTTTTTGCATCGTATAGTTACAGGAGATGAAAAGTGGATTTATTTTGAGAATCCAAAGCGCAAAAAATCATGGGTAGACCCAGGCGCACCATCCACATCGACCGCAAGACCAAATCGCTTTGGCAGAAAGACGATGCTCTGTGTTTGGTGGGGACCAGAGGGGCGTGGTCTATTATGAGCTGTTAAAACCTGGGGGAAACGGTTAATACTAAACGTTTACCGACAACAATTGAGCAATTTGAACCGTTCGCTACCTGAAAAAAGGCCAAAATACCTAAAGAGAGGCAACACAAAGTTCTACCCGATGCGGCTTACTCACCAGACTTGGTTCCTTCCGATTACCACTTGTTTGCATCGATGGATCACGCACTTGCTGAGCAGCGCTTTGGTTCGTACGAAGATGTGAAAAAATGGCTCGATGAATGGTTCGCAGCAAAAGGGGAAGATTTTTACTGGCGTGGTTTTCACAAATTGCCCGAAAGATGGGAAAAATGTATAACAAGCGATGGAGCATACTTTGAATAAAGCAGTTTTTATCATTCTTCCGAATTTAACAAGTTTTTTTTAGAAAAAAAATCCGCATTTCATACTTGTACACCTGGAAAAACCCCACAATCGTTAAACTAATTTCATCGTATTACCGCTGAATACGGGGGTTTCACGCAAAAGCAACCAGACGCGTAGTTGCGTAAGCGTTAATTTTTAGCGTCTTAACAATATTACCAAGTCATAGAAAATTATCTAAAGTTGGCAGATAATGTTAATAAAACCTACAAGAATGACTAAATATAATATTCGTTGATCGTACCTGGCCGGGTACCCGACATTGTCAGATCCTACATAGCCGGGTACCTGATTTTGCCGGATCCTAAAAAGTACTACCCATTATATCTCTAATTTAAAAACTTTAGGAATTTAATCTTGCAATTACAAAATCAAAAGTCACTTTTTAATATCAAATGTAAATGAGCAGGTTTTCTTTGTTTCCAATTACCATATTAGTCTTATGCCAACTCTTTATAATTTAATGCACTTACCTTTCTCGATCACCTTCATCCTTTATGTCAACCTCTTCAGATTTTATCAAATGATGGTCCTCAAATAATGTGTCACTACCTGCGTCTTCCTCTTTAACTTCACTAAAAAAACACATCATTAGATTTACTCTAAAA
>CM032451.1:90073175-90118360 GCA_019049505.1 Pachyrhynchus sulphureomaculatus
CTTTGTTAAGTTGAACGATTACCCGCTATCTGCGGATATTCGACTGAGTAGCCGATGTACGAGCGTTCAAGGTGAATGAAGAGATAAGCGTACTGTCATCTGCAAAGCTGTAGATTGGGTTTCCGGTCTTCTCCAGCAGATCGTTAATGTAAATGAGAGAGTATGAGATAGTAAGGAGCCTTGGGGCACACTGGCATTGATAGTGCAGGTGTTAGAAAGAAATCCGTCGACTGCTACTCGTAAAGAACGCTCTCTAAGGACAGACATACCATAAGAAGAAATCCGTCGATCCGTCTTTTATTATATTAATATCGAAAAAAAAATGTCTAACCAGGTTGTAATATTCATTTTTTCCTAGATTTTAAGATCATGTTACGACACTGTTTTTCTTTCTATAATTCATTTTTTTACATTTTTATATTTGATTAGGCAGTGATTTCAATTTTTGAGCGGTGTAACTTAAAACAGTGATTTAAATTTTTGAACAGTGTAACTCAACCGTGTATAATGTGTTGCTGACCCACCCTTATTTAGTTTGCATTGATTCTGCGTCCGGGAAGTGAGCCATTTTAAAGATGTCACTTTGAAGAAGGGGCAAAAGATACGTAAACGGCCATATGGAATTTTTCAAGGCCTTTCCTCTAGCAAGCCGTAGTGGGTTTTTTCTCCGAGATGCAGTAACGGCTTTTTTCCTTTAGCATGACGTAGCGGCTTTGTTCTTCCATCAGCCGTAGTGCAGTAACGGCGTTTTTATATCACCAAGTGGGTGTAGTTTATGGATCTCAAGTTTGATGCCTTTTTCTAATCTTAAAATATTCTGCTCATCCTAAGACATTTCGGGTCAAAAAGTGATTAGCTACCTAAATGAAATTAGGAGAGTGACGGCTGAGACAATATTTTCGATGAGAATCTCACCAGGAGGGACCAAGCAGCTTATAGAAAACCCACGAGAAGAAGCCAACCAGTAGGTCATAAGCATACCAGTTTAAATATCTCACTTCCCCTGTACAAAGTGTGTTTCCAACAACTAAGTCCACCTGTGAAATTCGCAAAGTTAATTTTACAAACATTTAGATCGTGTTTTTTTGAAGCCTTTTTTTCACTTAGGATCATTAATTTATAGAGCTCTAGTTTAAATGTGTACACTCTCATAGCCTAAGAGGTTTTTATTTAGCTAATGTAATTTTAAGAGTGTAATAACATCAAGAATTTTTCTTTTGTTAATATACTTTTCTCTGTGTTAATTCAACCTTTTACTGAACTACCTGCCTTTTCTTTCAGGACGCACAGGTTGTAATATATTTAGTCTTATTTTAACAACTAAATAACTAAAATTATATAAAAAACAACACTATGTTTTAATTTCCAATATATTTAAAGTCATTTGACAATTGTTTCACCACACAGACAAATTTCAAGTATTAAATAATGACCCAACAAAAGTCTACCAAAAACCAATAAAATCTACTTTAAAAGATCTCACAATTTTCAATGATAAAAAAGTACTTTAAGAATAATGAACCCACAGGCTCCAAAATTATATTCCCTAATTAAATTGCATAAAAATGATTTCCCTATTAGACCAGTTGTCTCGTTTGTTACGGCACCATCAATCAAATTATCACAAAAACTCATCCCTTTACTACGACATTGCAAATTTAAACCGAAATATAGTATATCCAATACCTGAACTAACTGATAAAATTAAAAATATTAACTTACCGGAAAATTCTAGAATTATCTCATTTGATGTACAAAACTTATTTCCTAGTATCCCACCATATAAAGTCATAGAATTAGTAGATAAGCTCTTAATCAAGAATAAAGTAAACGAAATTATTAAACGGGATATTTTAGATTTACTTACGACGTGCTTGGATCAAAACTATTTTGAATTCAACGATAACTTTTATACATCTAAAGAAGGTCTAATAATGGGTAATCCTTTAAGCCCGTTACTAGCGGAAATTTTCATGGATCATTTAGAACTAAAAATTCATCAAAACGCGGTAAGCAAAAATATTGTTTACTGGTATAGATATGTTAACGATATCATTTCCTGTTTCAAGGGAACAGATAGACAACTAACAATTCTCCTTAACTTTCTAAATAATTTGCATCCTAATATTAAATTTACCATAGAATTAGAAACCAATAACTCTATAAATTTCTTAGACATATCTATGTCAAAAGTGAACAATAAACACGATTTCTCGATTTTTCAAAAACCTTCACATACTGATACAGTCATACACAATAGTTCATCCCACCCTTAGCCTCACAAAATGGCAGCTTTTAACTCTCTCTATGACTAAAACTAATTTTAACAAAGAATTCAACATAATCAAACAAAAAGCAATTAATAATGGATATGATCCTAACATTATAGATAATATCTTGAATAAAATATCCTTTAAACAAGCAATCTCTCTAATTTATCCCATAATTAATGGCAAAAAAGGAAAATTTAGTATACTCACATACACAGGGAAAATAACTAGAACAATTTCCAAACATTTAATAAAAAAGAACAATAAAATAGCATTCAAAACCAGTAATTCCTTAGGGAGTATAATTTTGAATAACAAAACCAAATCTAAGAAATCCTTAAAATCAGGAGTTTATCTATTAAACTGTGGATCTTGTACTAAAACCTACGTTGGACAAACTGGTAGATCCTTTGAAACTCGCATTAAAGAACATAAACATAGTTATTTAAAAAATAAGAACAATTCACATTACGCAACCCATATAATAAACGAATCTCATAATTTTGATGAAACGTTAAAAATCCTACATGTAGAAAATAAATCTAAAAAATTTAATTTGCTTGAATGTCTTGAAATTAACAAACGGAAAAACTCCAATCAATTATTAAACGAACAGGTCGACTTAAACCATTCGCCCTTACTTAATCTTTATTAGTTCTCGGAAATAGTACCACAGATTTGCATTCTTAAAGTAATTCTGTTTGCAAATAATATAATAAAATGATTAGCATAATATTAGATAATTAAGGATAGCACTATATAACCAGGATTACTCCCAAATATTTTTCTTGCTTATTTACTTCTGAAGAAGCCATTGTATGGTGAAACAATTGTCAAGTGACTTTAAATTTATTGGAAATTAAAACAGTGTTGTTTTTTATATAATTTTATTATGAATTTCCAACAAGTATCGGCTAACACAATCAAAGAAACTAAATAACTCTTCAGTATTTTTTCATTTTTTGAGCTGAAGTTAGATTCCTTTTATTCTAAATAAAGACTATTTTCAAAAGACGTATAAAAATTATCTCTTATCCACAATTTCTCCAAACAAAGCGAGCTAGCTTATATCTAATTTTTTTAGTTCTTTCAGTATTAATATCCACTCAATCCATTCTCAAAAATTAAGATATACATAAGGGGCAAGTAACGGCTTAAATAAAATATTTATTAAAAATAGAGAAAGTTGGGGCTATAAAAACAGCGCCGCTACAATGAGACGTCATAAAATGACGCAGCAAACGTGAGGTTACAAGTATTTTCAGGATAAATGTAATACCAATTGCTAATACTGTGAAAGTAACCTTCCAAAAAAATATAATAAAACAACGTGCTTTTTGAAACTAGAATGTGTGCTACTTTCCAACGTTTTGTCTACGATTGCGCGGGGCATCTTTTGGGGTCTTTACTCCTAGAGATTAGAACACCGAACAAGCACAAGTCATATAAACTCCTGGACAAAATTAACGCAACAATCTGAAAATTAATTTATTTTTTTCTTATGTCAGTTTTAAAGTTTATCGAGTATTTGAATAGTAGGCTATGCATATTTTGTTTCGTTGTTCATGACAGAAATCAAAACAATTCGTTTAGATTTACAGTTTTAAAGAATTTTTTAGAAGATAAACAATTTTCTGTAATAATGCGATAGATTTTCTTTAAAAGTAAGCTTATAAATTGTTCCCTTTTTCAAAGTAATACGTTTTTGTGGTACACTGTTTTATTTTTGACCCCGAAGAATTAGAAAAATGAATCGAACAAGGAATTTAACTGAATACGAGGTAGTGCGAGCCTCAGTTTTATTGGACGAGGGATATTGTCAGGGTTATATTGCCAATTTGTTAGGCAAACATCGTTCCACAATAAGTCGTATGGTAAGACGCTTGAATGAAGTAGGAACTTATTCTAGAAGGCTAGGGAAAGGGCGAAAACGATGCACTAGCGACCTAGATGAACGTTTTATAAGACAATATGCTTTAAGAAACAGGATTGTTACTAGTTCTATAATGAGAAACGAACTCGAAGCTGTTCGCAATGTCACAATTTCTTCTAAAACAGTTAGAAGACGGTTAAATGAAGCTGGATTAAACAGTAGGAGACCAGCCACTGCACCCTTGCTTACTAGAGAGAACAGAGTTGCCAAGTTACGTTTTGCTCGAAATCACGAAAACTGGTCTGTGGATGATTGGAAACAAGTTTTCTTCACAGATGAAACTAGGGTTAGTCAAAAACATCCAGATGGTCGTGAGCGAATGTGGCGAAGACCAGGAGAGAGGTTTGCTCCTTGCAATATCTCTGCAAGGATTCCATTCGGCGGTGGCTCTGTTATGTTCTGGGGTGGCATCTGCTTTGATGCTCGCACAGAGTTAGTTCCTGTCCGTACGAGATCCATGAATGCTGACTACTATCTTGAGAATATTGTAATAGAACATGTGATGCCTTTCGGTCATTTTGTGGGGCCCAATTTCCAGTTTATGCAAGACAACGCTCGACCTCACGTGGCTAGGGAGGTACTCCATTATCTTAATCAAGTTGATATACCGATTATGCAATGGCCACCAAAAAGCCCGGATCTGAATCCGATAGAACATGTATGGGATCACCTTAAGAAAAATGTGAAACGTCATATACCTGCACCTAGAAATCTGAGGGAACTTGAAAATGCAGTTACCACAGAATGGGAGCAAATTCCTCAAGATTTTATCCAAAATTTAATTAGAAGCATGCCTAGGCGCATAAACGCTGTCATCCGAAGTAGAGGAGGCAACGCACGCTACTAGTGTCCCAGTCACACCATTAATTTTGCTACTAGTGTCCCAGTTTATTTTTTTTATTATTACATAATTTCAACGATTTTGTTATTAGGTCTGATCAATAATTTTAATTCGAATCTTATAGAGAAATTTGGTAGCTAATTCACTTTTAAAGTATCCGAATAAGTTTTTTCTAACTTTCAGTGTAACCAATGTTCATAAAAAATTATTAAAATTAATTCATTATAGAGATTTGTATGATTTAATATATTGTTGCGTTAATTTTGTCAAGGAGTGTATTTATACCTAACCAGAGTCACTGTTAATGTTGTTACGGTGCTTGTAAATTTCGATTGATTTCCGAATCTTTGGTTTATAGAAATTGGAAACGAAGACAAGAACGTTGATTTCTCTTAAATTTATAGTCTGACCTGTAAGCATATATCCAATAAGTTTTAAAAACACAAACATTTCTAACCGGAAACTGACGCGTTTTGTGTCTCGGTTACATAACAATTCGTGGTTCTTGCGATTAGACTGTGTTAAATTGGAATGACATCCCTACATTTCGCCTATGATTGCACGAGGTATCTTTAGGATCTATATTTTTCGAGATTAGAATACTTCATGAGCTTGAGGAAGCACAAGCAAGTACTTATACCTAAGCGGAGTCCAAGCCTGATCCAGTGTAATGGATCGTTTTAGACGTGTGATGCAGACTGTAACCGTAGTCTCGAGTAATGTTGTTAAGGTGGGTGTATATTTCGATCGATTCCCTGAACTATCGTTTATAGAATTTGGAAACAAAAGCAAGAAGTCCGGTTTCTCTTGCACTGATGGTATGACTTGTAGAATGTTGATGTACAGCTACAGCCAATTGTTCAATTCGTTTCTTTTTAATACATCTTTTATGTTTCTTATGTCTAATTACTATTGATCTTCCAGTTTCTCCTACATATACACAATCCCGTAATTTTTGAAATTTCTAGAATAGTATGTTTTGTTTATTCAAATTAGATTAAGGTATTTTACCTTGCAAACATATATCAAAAAATTCATATATATATATATATATATATATATATATATATATATATATATATATATATATATATATATATATATATATACATACACTACCGTCAGAAAGTATTTGCCCACCTAGTTATTTCAGTCTCAAGACAACAAAAACCCAGATAATAAATCTTTTTTTTTAATTTTAATGAATTATTATTTATTTTCACATTATTTACAGTCTAGAAAATCAGGAAAGTATCATGATTTTCCAGGATTTTTCTCATATATGTGACCTCCTTTGTTTTTAATTATCCCTTTACAGAGTTTCGGAATTCTGTCCAGTAGTTTCTTCGGTTATTTTAACCCATTCTGCTTGTAAAAGTTCCCACAAGTGATTTTCTGATGTTGGATTGAGTTTTCGAACACACCTGTCCAAATGGCCCCACAGCAATTCGATGGGGTTCAAGTCGGGTGATTATATTACTATCAGAAAAAAATGTTTAAGCAAGTTTTTCCAAGTAAATTTAATACGAACTTCTCGAAAATACAATAAAACGACATGAAATATATGAAAAATTGTGGTCTTTGGAACTAGAACGTGTGTGACTTTCCAACCTTTTGTCTACGATTGCATGAGGAATCTTCAAGGATTTTTACTCTTCGAGATTAGAACACTGAATGAACTCCAGGAAGCACAAATTTCGTTGTTTGGTTGCTTGTAGAGTTCAAATTAATCTCTAAACTTTCGTTTCTAGGAAGTAGGAAATAGAAACAAGAGGTTTCTCTTAAATTGATGGTACAGCCTGCAGAGTGTTGATGTTGAGGTACAGTCGATTGCATGTGTCTAATAAGTTTTAAAAGCAAAAATTCTAACCTGAAACTGAACTGCCTTGGTTATATAATTCGTGGTTCTTGGGATTAGACTGTGTTAAATTCGAATGACGTCCCTATATTTCGCCTATGATTGCACGAGGTACCTTCAGGGATCTTTATTCTTCGAGATTAAACACTTCATGAGTTCAAGGAAGCACAATTAAAGTATTTATATATAAGCGAAGACCAACCCTTATCCAGTGTAATGAATCGTTTTCGACGTGTGATGCAGACTGTAACCGTAGTCTCGAGTAATGTTGTTAAGGCGAGTGTATATTTCGATCGATTCCCTGAACTATCATTTATAGAATTTGGAAACAAAAGCAAAAAGTCTGGTTTCTCTTGCATTGGTGGTATATCTTGTAGAGTGTTGACGTTCAGCTACAGTCAATTGTTCAGTTTATGTCTTTTTAATACATCTTTTATATTCCTATGTCTAATTACTACTGGTCTTCCAATTTCTCCTACATATACACCATCCCATCCCATAATTTTTGAAATTTTTAGAACAGTCCGTTTACTCGAATTAGATTAAGGTATTTTACCATACAAACATATATCGTAAAATTTATATACATACATATATATATATATATATATATATATATATATATATATATATATATATATATATATATATATATATATATATATATATATATATATATATAGGTGTTATGAAATTCACTGCATATATTTAAACGGGTGATTCGTGAGGTCATGTAGAAGCACTTTTACTTTTCAAATTCGAAAATTTTTGAAAAATTTAAAAAAGGACAAAACTGCACATTACCAAATCATTTACAAAATCAACCCGCCCATGAAAGGCCGCCTTTGTACGAATTAGCTCAAGAGAGAGAACCACAAAAGAAAAGACAAAGGCAACCGACAATAAATCCTTCATATTCCGACGCCGGCACAAATAAAATGCTTGGTCAGTTGGGAAATTCTTTGTCGGTAACAAGTAAAGTAAAGTACAATATGGTCAACGGCTTGACAACCTACCTCAAAAGTTCTTTGTTATGCCTTGGCAAATACAATTTTAGGGAATTACCTGTGTTAAAATTTTTAGTTATCATAATATTAAAACATTAAATTTGTGTAATGAATTTGTTGGTGTCACGAAGTAATTATTTTAAAAGGTAACAATTTTTATAATATTTTTTTTATTAAATTTGTTTGAAAAAGTCTAGTCAATCTGAATACCACGCGATTAGTATTTTGCATTAGATTTGGATTGCTCATTAGTATACACTGACTAATTGTAATAGTATGAGTATCATCACATATGTTCTAGATAAAAAAAACTGTAAATATGTGTTTGTGTATTTTTAAAATAATTTTTCAATTAAATTACAAAATGATAGAAGATTTATATGAATCGTCCAGTTGCAAAAACAGTTGAGCGATCCATAAAAATCGAAAGTTGTGTTGTTGGTACCACTGAAATCCGAGACTCACTGGCTATCAAATTAGCATGTTCTAAAGGTGTATTTTTTCTTGAATAAAATAAAAAATAAAAATAGAGAAATGTTGGTTGGTAGCACTGTTAAACAGGTGTTTTGTTCTCAGCTCCTAACATAATAAGTTGTGTGGCCAGTTGTGTGTTTTGCTTTCTCTGTCTTGAGCTTTGATGGCTGTTGTTGGGAGCTGCTGCAAGTCGAAAAAATAGTTTTATACTTTCCTATTGCTGGGCATTAGTTTATCCTTCGGGACGTGGTTTTCGGGAAACTAGAGAACCAATTTAAAGTCCATTCAGTGATTGAATACTCACAACAGTATGTCTAAATAATGAAAAATTACTGCCCTGTTATCCCTCTTGAAGAAGCTTGTTGCGTCCAAAATTGGAAATTATTTAGGGAAGAAGTAGTCAAGCAGCCAGGGCAATGGCATTTCCAATTTCAAAAGTCAAAAAAAAAATAATAATCTCTAGGACTAAATTTAGAAAATCTATTTTAGTTTAAGGAGAACCCTTCTATGAATTTAAACGTAGTGAGGCAAAGTCAATTACGAAAAGAGGAAAATCACTAGGGTAGGATAGTAACAGAGTTTCAGAGGTTCCTAAAGGTCATCATATAAAACCGGCAAAAATAAAAGATGTGGAAAGTTTACTTAAGCTTCAATACGGGATTGATTGGAGAGAAAACCACAATTTAAATTTTTATATTGGAGTTTTCAATGGGACTTATCCACCAATAACAACTCAAGATGATCTCTTGAATATAAATGATGTTATCTCGTAAGGAACTTTTTATTTATTTGCAGTTGCATTTATTCTAGATCTTCTTTGTATTTTATTTTGTAACGCTTTTGTATCTTTACATTTTATTTTATAACTTTTTTGCATCTCTTCTAGATAATATATTTTTAATAAGAACAAACTTTTTAGTTTCTAAAGTACCTAATAATTCGATTACATTCCTTGGGAGACCCGGTTTTAACTCCCTTTGCATCTGTCCTTAAAATAAACATGGTAGACACACCATTTGCAAAAGCAATTAAATCCAAATACAGATGCAAGAACAGCTAAATCCATTTTATTTTTATTTAGGTAAGTATTTACAATCAGAGCGCCACCAAGAAATGAAAAAAAAAGTTTTCCTACGTTTTCTGGGGCGCAGAACACAACTCTAGCGTTAAAAATCAGAGCTCGATCACTCCTGAACCACCCCGCCACCCTCAACCCCGGAAAAATCGATTCAATTTTTTTGAAAAAAAAATCCTAGAGTATCTTTATGTCTTTTTAGGGCGTTGAACACAAATCTGCCGTTAAAAATCGCAGCACGACTACCCCTGGGTCGTCCCGCCACCACCAACCCGTGAAAAGCCGAATAAATAAAAAAAATGAACCTGAACTAACCTGAATAAAAATGAACCAAAAATGGTGTGTTCAAACGTTTTTTGGGGCGCTGCTGTCCCGAACATGAAAAAACCATGAAAAGACGGCGTTTTGCCAACAATTCTTATAGTAGTTTTCTATGGCGCTTGGATAATATAAAACAAATTTAAATTATTTTTGACAACTTACTCTATGTTATTCCGAAGACATGAAAACTTACCAAAAAAATAAAATTTTGAAAACATTTATAAAAAGCCTATAGTATTTTCTTTCCCAAGGGAACGATCTTTTCTACACATCCAACTTACATTTGTTAAATTTCTCTTGCAAGTGAAAGATATTTAAGGGTCCGGATGGCATGGATCGAGGTCTTTTTTTTTCTCAGCCAAGATGAAGTAGGGCAGATATTTTGTGCAGCCAAAGTAAGGGCTTCTTTTTTAGAAAGCTGCCCAGTAGGCTTTCACTATCAAATTGCCATACCGATATATTAGTGATGGAGTAGTGTGAAAACAGTTTTAGTGCTCAATTCAAGGCCTTTTTCCTTGAAATATTCCCAGACCTTTAGGGGTCAAGAAAAATTTAGTAGCCCTAAGGGAACTGAAGTAACCAAGAGGGAGACATCTGTGTTATGAATATCCCACCAGAACAGGCCTAAAAGCTCGTAGGAAAACCATAAGTCATCAGTATTTCCATCCATAGACCTATTTTCCCGCTGATAAGCGCGTTTCACATTGTATTGAACTGATAACTCGTGAAGTGAACTTCACGAACCTTTAACATTCTGTGTAGCAAAGTTTAAAAAAAAAAGAATCCTGATTTAAAGACAGCAAAGTTAGAACTTTTAATTTAGTCACTAATAAACCTTTTTTTCTTGTTTAAGGCTAGTGTTTCACTGTACCACCTATTTTACTTTTCAGGACAAAAGAGTTGTACCATATCAAAATTATCCTTAACAACTACATAACCCTTCAGTGTTTTTTCATTTTTTTAGCTGAAGTTAGATCCTTTTTATTTTAAAATGAATGGTGCCCAAAATTTGTACAACCAAAAACTTTAAACAACGATAGAGACTATTTCCAAAAGACATACAAAAATTATTTCCTCCGATATTACTCTACCAACGAAAACTGAGCTAGTGTATGTTTAATTTCTTTAGTTCTTTTAATATTAGTACCCACTCAATCCATTCTCAGGAAATTAAAAGAAAAGTAAGGGGCCACACAGAATCAAAAACCACTTTTTTTAATAGGTATATCAATGAACTAACCTGAACTAACCTGAATATTGTTTCCACTTACCTTACTAATCTTATGCAAACTTCTTATAACTCGTAAGGCACTTACCTTTCATGGTCATCCTCGGCCTTTATATTAACCTCTTCAGATTTTATTAAGTCATACTCTTCAAAAAATGTGCTATTACTTGTTTCTTCACACTTCACTTCACTAAAAAAACAAACAATTAAGTTTAATTTACTATAGGAATGCCAATTTAATTAAAAGGCCTCACAAATATATGTCTAAAACAACCAGATTTTATTTTTCTGAGTTTAGTCGACATGTTTAACAATACTGTGATAGTATGAAAACATTGCATATTATTGTCCAATATGTCTGAATAACTGTGAATCAAATCAAATATAGAGCTGAAATGGGGATGCTTTGCTTATGTGAACCTCAAGCATCTGATGACTTAACCTGAGTTTAGAGGACATTTTATATTAAATTAGTCGAACATTTTTATTTTTACATATCTTTCATAAATATTGTATATAAAAAAAAATATGGATCTTGTTTATATGTAACATGTCAATTTAAAGTCTTTTAGATGACATAAAATGTATATAAATGGAATATTCAAGACAAAAATAATATACTGGAAATACTTTTACCATATTACTAGTATATCAAATTTAATTATTCAGGAGACAATACCAAAGCTCTTTATGACTTTTATTGTAACCAAAATATGATGCGTTAGTAGATATATTTTTTTAATTATGAGTTCATAGAGATGGTGCGAGAGAGATAAGATGAAAAATAAATTGTATTAAGTATCATTACTGGGTGTTAAATTTTTTATGTCCTTCAGTTACTGCTGTGTATTTGAATATTTAGAAATAAGTTTCACGATCTGGACCGTATCTTATGAATTAAGCACAACTTATATGTAATACAAAAAAAAACTTACTTATCTGAAGATTCTGGTTCAACTTTTATTAATAATTCACCTTCATTTTCCATTACAACAGTATGATGTATATTTTCCTCCTGTTTTATATCCGACGTACTAGACATCACTATGTTGTAATAAAATCCTATTTCTTTTTTAATGCTAGAAAGTCCAGGTAAATCCATTCCTTCTTCCATTAGGGTACCAGCACTAATAACATTAAAAGTCTCAGTTTCTTTAAGCAAGTTATCATGCATTAAACTGACCATGTCCTTGGAGACTTCTGTTGATTTTGGTAAATTACTTTTTCATCAGGAATATTTTCTATTTTTGTTTTTATATATAAAATAGTGAATACTCTCTCTCTCTCTCTCTATGCTTTTTACGACCACAGCTGCCAGGGCTATTCGGTCGGGTGGCGGTTTATATTTCCAAAACCCTTATCTTCTCCTTTTATCTTAAATGATATCCGACAAGGTCCACCTTGCAGTGTGTCTGGAATGTCTCCATAACCTTCTCGGATTAGTTAATTATTATGAATGAATCTGGGTGAGTTTGAGTAGCGTCAATCAAGGTGGATGGCGATGAGGGTGTCTATAATTTGATTTTGCGGTAATTTAGGAAAGATATAATTATTTTAACCAGATATTCATGGGATTGTAAAGCGTCTGATAAGGTTATAGGGGACCTGGTGTGGAAGTTGGAAATTGAATGATAAAGATTATTAGATTCAGCAGTAAAATTGGGGCATTCAAAAAGAAGGTGGTTAATATCACTTTCTTCTCCGCATGCACAGAGAGGGCTTTCCAAAACTTTTAATTTGTATAGGTGTTTAGGAGATGAACAGTGATTGCTTCTTAATCTACAAAAAGTAGAGATATATTTTCTACTAAGAGGAATATCTTTAAACCAGGGTCTCTTGTAAGGAGCCGAAATTAGGGATGCGTAAAAACGTCCCTTTGCTTCAGAAATAGTTTTCCATCTCTCTATCCAGATATTGCGGATTTTGCCTTTGAAAATGGATAAGAAGTCCCTATAATCCGTCTTCATATTTTCAGTGTTAGGTAATTCTCTCCCCATATTTGCTAGATGATCAGCTTTATCGTTTCCCGGTATCATCGTATGGCTGGGAATCCAAGCCAACTCAATATCATATCCGTCATTGATTAATTCACCTAACTTCTTTCTGATTTTAATAATTGTCGCTTCCTGTTTCGCATGACCTGCTTTTTGGATTTTTTTCAAGGAAACTAGACTATCAGAGAGGATTAGAGATTTCTTGATTGTATGATGTTCAACCAATTCCAACGCCCTAAAAATAGCTTCCGCTTCTGCAGAGTTGATCGAAAAATAGGTAGGGAGGGCAGAGAATTTTTCTATATTGAGTTTGGGGCAGGACAACCCAATTCCAATTTTGTGATTGGTCCCTTTAGAGGCATCAGTATACACTTGGGTCCTTGATTTGAATTTATCTTCTATTATTAATTTAAAGTCAATTGCGTTATTCGTTCCCTTCTGCAGATTAAATTGGTGAAATCGAAACGTTTTGACGTCCATTTCCGTGAGGAAGAAGGGAATATGGCTGTATTTTTCGATATGTTCAATAACCGGGAGTAACAAATCCATGGCCTCGACTATTGGTGAGGATTGGTACCTTTTCCAGAAATCGAAGCGAGCATTATAATTAATGTACATGCTTTGCGCCTGATTGAAAGAGGGATTGTTTGTTAAAGCTATTGCTTTGGTGAGGAATTTTATAGATAACCATATCCTGCGTAGATCCAGAGGCATTTCCCCCGCTTCAGACAGCAGAACATTAATAGGGGTTGATTTCATCATACCCATGCAACTTCTCAGAGCCTGGTATTGAATGGTATCTAGTTTTTGAAGAAGTCGTTTGGCACATTTTTGTAAAACAAGGCTGCCATAGTCTAGGTGAGATCTGACAAAAGCATGGTAAAAGGTCAACAAGGTAGCCGGATGGGCTCCCCACCAGGTTCTACACAAAAATCTGATAATATTCACACCCTTGCTAGCCTTTTGAATCATTGAGTTGATTTGTTTATCCCAAGTGACCTTAGAATCGAAGATCACCCCGAGGTAAGAAAGGTGGTCTTTCCAGGGAATGGTTTCGTTGTTAATAATGATGTCTCGAAGGTCTGGTCTGGTAATGCTTTTTTGAATAAACATGGCCGAAGACTTAGCTGGAGAAAACTCCAGACAGTGATTAGTTGCCCATCTGTGAAGGTTTGCTAGACAATAGTTGATCCTTTCAGTAATTTCTACTATATTAGTTCCCCTAGCTACAATCGCGATGTCGTCAGCATATTGAAGGGCAGTTATATTTGTAGGGATGGCTTCTATTATGGAGTTGACATAAATGTTAAATAGTATAGGAGCCAGGGGAGAGCCTTGGGCAACCCCTCTATTTGCCATTTGTGGGCCAATGAATTTATAATCTTTCTTATCCAGAATGTAAAGCTGTCTGTCTCGATGTAGAAATCTGATTATTTCAGAGATGTCTTGGGGTATTCCTAATTCGGCTAATTTTCTGTATAAAATATTTACATCTACACTGTCGTAGGCTCCCTTAATATCTAGGGTAACTAATATTCCTTTTTCATTGTTGGATATAATTTTGTTAAGTTCAGCCGTCAATATAATCAAGTTATCGTTAGTTCCCTTTCCTTTTCGGAACGCTGTTTGTATATTGTTTAGTTTGGATTCGTTTCTCAATAAACCATTCAATTCTATTCTTTATAATCCCCTCAAATATTTTGCCGACACAAGAAGTTAAGGTAATAGGTCTGTAGGAGGAAACCAAGGAGGGGTCTTTATTGGTTTTAATTATGGGAATGACTAATCCCGTTTTCCAAGATTTGGGAATTTCTCCGGGGTTTACCAGAGCCTGGTTAAACTTACTGGTCAGGAAATTCAACATTTTGAGATCCAAATTCTTAATCATAGAATAAGAAATTCTGTCTAAACCGGGAGAGGAGTTTTTTCTGTCTAGAAGAAAGTTGTTTATTTCATTGATTGAAAAGGTCTTACTTTTCAACCGTGAGAAGTTTACCGTTGTTACTTCAATCGGATCTATGAGAGGAAGGGTGAGACTGTTTAGTAAATCTTGAGAGATAGAGTTATTCAATGGCCGTTGATTGGTGGATGCTTTGAATGAATTGGCAAAGTTTTTAACAGATTTCCAGACTTTATCAATCGGGGTCTGAGAGGACAAGTTTTCACAAAAATTCTGGAAACTCAGTTTCCTTTTTTCTCTTAAGATTTTGCGGCAAGCTGCCCTGGATTTCCTAAAGTTAACATAGTTTTCCCAGGTGGGAGAGGTCAAATAAGCCTTTATAGATTCTCTTTTGCCTTGTATGGCTCTGTCACAATCGCTATCCCACCAGGTTTTTCCTTTATTTTTGTATCCTTTTACTAGAGGGATGGAAGCTGAACCAGCCTCTCGGATTATGTCGCAGAATGTATCATAGTTGTCAATAACTCGATTCTCTGTCAGACGCGTAATATTGTGGGAAAAGGACTCCCAATTAGCTTTCTTGAAATTGAATCTCTCAGGCGTTGGAGTCTGAATGGCAAAAGATCCTGTACTATTTATCTGGCATAGGGTAGGAAAGTGGTCGCTCATTCCTATGTGGTTGACTAGGACCTCGTATACAATTTTATGACTCATTGAGGAGCTACAAATGGCCATATCGGGAACGCTCTTGTGTTGGCTGGGGGTCGTTAGCCTGGTGGGCTGACCGTTGTTAAGAAGAAAAAGGTTTAGGTCGTCTATGTTTCCGTACAAGGTTTGGCCATTTCGGTTGGAGGTTCCTGAACCCCAGGTTATATGCTGAGTATTGAGGTCACCCACGATGAGAAAATTTGGTAAGGTGTTCCTAGTGATGTTGTAAATATAATCTTTAGGGAGGATTATATTGGGAGGAATATAAATGTTATGCAGGAACATTGAATTAATTTCAATACATAGATGTTGAATCTTCTTGTTAACTTGAACAGCAGGGGTTTTGATTTCTTTCCAGGGAATGCTGTCTTTCACAAGAAAGGCAATTCCTCCTTTCCCATCATCTCTATCTTTTCGCAAAAAAACTATATTTATTAATTTTAATATTGTCCTCAGCCTTCAGCCATGTCTCATTAAGGCATATTATTTCAGGATTTATCTCATATACGAGCTTTAATAATGAATCTCTGTTAGATTTTATACTGCGAATGTTCCACTGAATAATTTTAAGTGAATTGAAATGGTTCACGAGGAAAGAGATTTTGGAGTCAATGGTCCGAAAGCCCTGAAGAAACCACGTGAGGGTTCTCCTGGGATAAATCTTTTAGGTATTTTTTAATATTTATATATATCTTCCTTTTTTGGGGAGGTGTCCTTATGTATTATTTGTTTTATGATGTTGATATGTTTATCTCTGTTGGTCGACTCCTTAGTTATCTGGCCATCGGTTTGCCCTTGATTGGAGAGGACAGATTCCATAGGGGGAAAAGGTGTTCTGGGGGTTAATGTAAAGAGTTGATCCCTATGCTCTTTTTTATTGTAACCTTGTGTTCTGACCGGAGAAGGCTTCCTCTTCTTTGTGACCATTGAGTAGTTTCTGGAAGGAGAGGTTTGTGACTTGTGCGGTATGGATTGATGTAAGGTATCAGGAAAATTGTTTAAATCAATGTTATATAGTGAATACACAAAATTATAGGTTAAGAACAGGCTATATGATTGTTTCTTAAAAAAAAATCTTTCAACCAGATGTCTGCAGCACCACCATCGGAAAATTTTGGAAATAGAATATTTTGTTGTTTTGAGTTTGGCAGCGAAAGAAAGGACATTTATATTCTTTATAATTGCCGGTTGTACGAGTTTATCTATTTCTTTCTCTCTTTAACAGTGACAGAATAAGATGAATAAAGATAAAGCGTTAAAAATGGCGTGCAACGTTTACGATCAAAATACTGGTTGCATTCGACGACGAAAACAGTTCAGAGATTGGACGGGATAGAGAAAACGCCTCCCTTTGCACGAAGAAAAGCTAAAACATCATCAAGGATTTGGAATATCCGAAAAAACCGAATTATTTTCGGTGCTGACCGGCCAGCTTCGATGATCGCGACTTTTCAATTATACATCGTAGTTGTTTTCCACATGGCGACAATTTTAAGTATTTACTTCAGTCAGTTGGCTATTTAGACGCCAAGGATGACCTCTACGAAAGCATAATATGGGGGACATTTTAACTGATTTTGATAACGCACCAATATATATATATATATATATATATATATATATATATATATATATATATATATATATATATATATATATATATATATATAAATATATATATATATAAATATATATATATATATATATATATATATATATATATATATATATATATATATATATATATATATATATATATACTGCATATATAAGCGTTGAACATAACAAAGGTTAATGACCTTTGCTATGTTCAACGCTTCTAGAATCTTCGAATGCATTGTATTTCCATCAAGCAGAAGCAGAAGTAACACTTTATAAGTTTGAGTTAACATAGCCAATGCCTGAAATGGTGACAACACTCTCAGAAGGTGTGCCATTCCCGAATTCAGGATTTTGTGGCACAAACTTTCCAGCCCCACTGGCACAATACGAGGCCTCTTTCTCCACTTATGATTTGTTTCTGCCTTTTTAATCCTTTTCATTTTTTTTCTGAATGGTAGAAAATCCACTTTCATCAACGTTAAATATTTTTGAGGACGTTAATATATTTTAAGGTTCGATTTGCCCTACTCTCCTCTCTTAGCTGTTCTCGTCCGTTACCCAAGAAATTATTTCTTTTTTTGCATCTGAAATTTTATTTGCTTCATTGTAAATAGCCGCCATTCATGGGCGGGTTAATTTCGTAAATAATTTGGTAAATTGCTCCTTTTTAAATTTTTCAGAAATTTTCGAATTCGCAAAAAAAAAGAGTATTGAATGTGCTTCTATATGGCCCCACGAGCCACCCATTTCAATATATGTAGTGAATTTCATAACACCCTATATATATATATATATATATATATATATATATATATATATATATATATATATATATATATATATATATGAGGCTATGAGCGCAACAGTGGCCTCACCCACATTTTCCTTATTATTCTATTGAAATTAATGTTTAAGTAGTCCAAAATTACAACAATAGCAATTATTTATGACAGAAAAACAAAATTGTTGATTATCAGAACTTATTACTGAGAAAAATTTGCAAAAAATATTACAAAAAAAGAAGTTGCATTTATCTCCAATAGGGATGCTTGGGGGTTAGGCCACTATTGCGCTCATAGCCTCATATATATGTATGTTACACTCGACAATCTTTAGCAGCCTTCGGGCGAGCCTTTATGACTTAAGCTGAATGAGCCTAGGTAGAAAAAGAAGAGTTAATATATTTAAAAAAAAATTGTGTTATTGGCTTGTTTCCAGACCAACGAAATGGTAAACTCTGCCGAATAAATAAAAATTAATTCCAAATTCGAGGATGTGTAAGACAAACCCAAGGGTCGTTAGAACTCTGTTCAAGAGCGAGACAGGTGAGAAAAAGGTAGTTATTAATTGACATTCAGCAGAATAGTCATAGAAGCTATAGCCACAAAAAAAAGAAAGAGAGGGACAGAAGTCATTAAAATAGTTTCGCAGCACAATAGATGTTACATAAACAAAATTAAAATCGATATAAACTATTGAAATTGGACAGTTTTTTCTGTATGACGTTATTTTCGTGACTAGATTAATAACTTTAAAAGACCC
The DNA here is from genome assembly GCA_019049505.1 of Pachyrhynchus sulphureomaculatus. Lineage (NCBI taxonomy): Eukaryota > Metazoa > Arthropoda > Insecta > Coleoptera > Curculionidae > Pachyrhynchus > Pachyrhynchus sulphureomaculatus. The sequence continues at coordinate 90,091,929 of CM032451.1, forward strand.
TAGCAGAAGTACAAGTACCTGTAACAGAATAGTAAAATTTCATATTTGTCTAGTCAAATAAGGATTGAACCTCGGAATGAAAGAAAGCTGAAAATTTGCATGAATCTTTGTTTTGACATTTTAAAGTCTCAGAATTTCGTGTCCGCGAGTCAAGATATTCAAGGTCAAACGTCGCGAAAATCGTTCTTTGTAAAAATCTTGTTTCCCATGCTTAAAGCTATTACAATATTTATAGAGCATAAAATTCTCTACAAATTTGGTCTCAGGCGATATTTCATTTAACTAACCATTCTCGACAAAATGTTATGTCAACTGTGAAATCAAATGCATAGAACGTGCTAGGAATACACGTTGCGCTAGTATTTCACATCCGCATGGAGTTCATTTTTCAGCATCATCTGTTAACCCATCTCAGAGCGCGTTTCGCCGTATCACAGCTCTTCAGCTGAGCTAGGATCGGCTGAACAAAACTTGCTGTATTAGCGTAAAGAATAAATAATTTGCACCTGTCTGATGTAAGCAATATTAGATAGTCTTTCTGTTGCTTGTTGACTATCTGATACACAGAGTTGGAAGTAGAAGAAAATAGAATACATATATTATCATCCAATAACAAAAAAGGTACAACCTGCTATCTATTAATTGACTTAAATCTAATTCACTATCACTACAGTCATCTAAATTAAAAATTATTGATACAGTATAAATATTTACATAAGTACAAAAATTTCAGTTTTAAGAACATACAAAGGTTGTTCCAAAAGTTCTCCGCCTTACAAAGAAAAACTCAAGATTAAAGATATTTTTTTATTTTTCTACATGATCAGCATGTAAATGTAAAACATTTATTTCAACGATTTCCAACTTTTTCATACCTCCATTATCATAAAATTTATCTAACTCTGCAAAATAAGCGTTCGTCCAACTACATCATTCGAAGTGAATCTTCGTACAACCAGTCATTTTTTCAGGTTTGGAAACAAGAGGTAATCGCTAGGGGCTAAATCTGGGGAATACGGTGAATGTGATAACACTTCGGTCTTGAAGTGTTGCAGCAACAATCCGAAACGTCGGTGAAGGTGTACTATTGAGATGAAAAAGCACTTTCCTTTTTGTGAGATGTGGACGTTTCGGCTGAATAGCATCCTTCAATTGGTCTAGTAGTGAAGCATAAGTGATGGTTCTGAGCACAACGCCATGAGAATCCCAAAGAACTGCAGTCTCAAAACTCTCGAGACATACTCATTCGAATGCGTTTTTGATCGATTGTTAACAAACGCGGTAACCATCGAGAGGACAGCTTTTCATATCCAAAATATTGTGTAAAAGTGGACACGACCTATCGAGTTGTTTACCATGACAGCGAGTTCGCGAAACACGTCAGCGCTAACGTGAATTTTTGTCACTATCTCGTCGGTCGTAGAGGTTTTCGGGCGTCCTGAGCTTTTATCATCTTAAATGGTTGTATGTCCAAGTTTAAATTAAACAGCCCGTTTTTTAATGGTCGAAAACGAAGATGAAGAATCATATAATGCGGCATTTAACTCTGTTTAAATGTCCGTATGAGTTAAACCTTTTAAAACACTTCAAATTTATCCGTTTTTGCGAAAATGTTAAAACTTGTTTGTTTACACGATCGCTACAAAAAGAGAACTAAACACATGTGTCTGAAACTTCACAGCGCGCCATCTAGTAGATAACACTTAACAAATATCATGATAATTTGGTCATCTAGGCGCCAAATCTGTACCAGGTCGTGAACTTTTGAAACGACCCTCGTAGTTTACAATTTGTTTCCAATTTTCTACAGCTCGGTAGTAATCTCCTGCAACAAGTACTATTATCTCATTTTATGTTATTTTCTATTTCTATATTTCATGATTTAGTTAAATTATTTTGAACAGATTCAAGACTTCCTTTGCTTATACGAGGGTCATTCAATAAGTAAAGAGACAATTGGTCTCAGCTTAAACCCATTTAAGGAAACCGCTCCATACTTCTAGGAGTGCAAGTTGGCAACCTTCTGATGAGTTTTAATCAGCTGTTCGATAATGTAATGTCCATTGGAAGACTGCACTTTAGAAGAGCAGCGTTCTGTCATCAGATTTTTAGTGGCAGAAGGTTTTAGGCCAAGTGAAATACATTCTAGAATGTTATTACAGTATGGACAAAGTTTCGTGAATCATTCGAAAGTTTACAGGTGGATAGATCGGTACAAAAGTGGCCGAACAAGAGAGTGTGATGAGCAGCGAAGTAGACGTCCAGTCAAAGTTTCCGGTCCTTCATTGGAATCGAGGATTAATGGATTTATTCTTGATAACAAAAGAATTATTGTTGAAATGATAGCTCAGATGAGTTGAGTTCCGGACTTCGAAGTGTACACGTCGAAAATCGAACACGCCCGGCAGTGATGAACTCGTTCAACGAGCATTATTACGGTGGTGTTTCGATATATTGAATTATTTAATTGTTTTGGTCGATAGCAAACGAGAGGGACTAGAAATAAAGCAGAGTGTAGTGTTAGAATTAAGACAATAACTTGAAAAAAAGAAAAAGAATTTAAAAGTATATGAGTATAATTTTGGGAAATTGTAAGAAGCGTTGAGCGACGACCTTGATTGTTTTGTTTACTGTGTATACGGTGATAAGAGGTAAAAACAACAATTTTTTTTGTCTCTCTCCTCTTCTCTCGGGTTTGAAAATAGAATATAGGAGGAGCATAAGTTTCAACAGAAATAACAATGGATAACGATGATTATACATTGGGAGAATCGAAAAGAGGAAGAGTCGAGGAAAGGGAAGAGCCAAGGGAATATACAAGAGGAGTAAAAAGTTGATAGGAACCAAACAGAAAGAGAAAAATGAAGAAGATAAGATTACTTAACAGAAATGATCAGAGAGTTAATGTTAGATATAAAGGAAATGAAACAGGATCAGAAGAAATACCAACAAGAGGTGAAAGAACTAAGAAAGGAGAATGAAGTATTAAAAGAGGAAAATAAGACAATTAGAGAAAACATGAGAAATATGGATTCGAGGATGAGTGAGCTGGAAAAGGAAAACGTAAGGAATAATATTGTAATATCGGGAATGAGATTTAAAGCGAATACGAGGCTGGTTTGAAAAGTCCGTGCAAAAATAAAAACTACTTATGTGTTTGGGGTAAACCTTTTTTATTTTTCGACATAGTCTCCTTTTAGGCTTATACACTTCGTCCAACGATGTTCTAGTTTGTTGATCCCTTCCGAATAATAGGATTTGTACAAGTCTGCAAAATATCCATTAGTGTCTGCAATCACCTCCTCGTTTGTCTTCTTTGTCCCGCCAGCCAACAATTCAATAAACTGTTCTTGAGCTACAGCTACTTGTCTCTTTACTTATTGAATGACTCTCGTATTGGTATATCGATCACAAAAATTTTATACATTATCTCAGGAAAATGTTTTAGTTTTGCCACAAAAGTAATTTAAAATGACTTTGCAAGTAATTATTACCAAAAATATAAATAATTATTTTTCTTCTAAGCGACATAATATGCTTATTATTGTTGTTAATGACTAGAGACGGGATTATATGCATTTGCATATTTTCATATGCATTTGCATATTTAGACCATTCTCACCGATTATTGCATATTTTACCCAAAATCTAGTAATGATGCATATTTTCCCTATATTTACAATATTTCTCGGTATTACTAGGCAATTGAATTGCTCAGGGTATTGTTAATATTTAGTTTCTAAGAAAATTTGTTTGAGCGTGGATCAAATAAACAATTTTCTCGAAGACGAATTTTTATTTTAAAACAAGATATCAGTTTTAACATTGTTGTTGACGCGCTTGCATCAGTGTAGTCTTTTTGCAAGATTTAACGTGTTGTGTTAAAGTTTAACGTGTACCATGCCACCCGCAAAAAAAAAAAGTGTCTCTTCGTGGGTAGCTGATTATCCTGGAACATTTACATACGACGGAAATGTTTTATATTGTCGAGTTTGCGAGAAAAATGTTTCGTGCACAAAAAAGTTTCAAATTGACCAGCATGTCAAGACAAGTCTTCATATCGCAGGATTGTAAAAAAAGGCCCACGACAACAACTTATAACAGCAGCAAGTAGCAGTGATTCCACTTCTATAGGCAAACAAAAAAACCACTTTAGCATGGATTTATGTGAAGTATTGCTTGCAAGTAATATTCCTCTCCACAAACTTACAAATCCTACATTCAATGATTTTCTGCGAAAATATTGCTTGAATCAAAAAATACCAGACGAAACAACACTGCGTAAAAATTACATACCAACAATTTACCAACATGTTCTGGAAGAAATACGTAATGAACGTAAGGATGACATTATTTGGATTTCAGCTGATGAAACTACCGACAGTTGTGGTCGCTATATTGCGAATTTAATTGTGGGTGCATTAAGATTAGAGCCTTCTTCTTCCTATTTGGTGGCCTGCAAAGAACTTGACAAGACAAATCATTCTACGATCGCCAAATTTGTGAATGAGGGTATTAAAAAAATATTTCCTGAATCTTCTGCAGATGAAAGAGTGTTTATATTTCTCTCAGATGCTGCTCCCTTTATGATCAAAGCAGCCGAAGTCCTCAAAGTATTTTATCCAAATTTAATTCATGTGACGTGCTTTGCTCACGGAGTCCATCGACTCGCTGAAGAAGTACGATCCACGTTTGGAAATGTAAGTAAACTGATTTCATCAGCAAAGAAAGTGTTTCTTAAGGCACCTGCTCGCAATAACGCCTATAAAGAAAAACTGCCAAATGTGCCTTTACCTCCCGAACCAGTGGCAACTCGATGCGGAACATGGATTGAAGCTGTACTATTTTACAATGAACATTTCGAGGCCATCAAAGGTGTAGTGCAGAGGCTATGGCAGTTCGTCAATCCAAGGAAGCATTTAACGATTCTGATATTAAAAAAAAAACAAAGCTTTGATTAGTACTCACTTTTCCCACATACCTGCGGGTATTAAAAAGCTTGGTTTGGCGTTGACCGAATCAATTCAGTTAATGAATAAAATCCGTCAAATAAACTCCATATTGCCAGATCTATTCCCGCGTCGAGTTAAAGAAAAGTTTGAAAACATTTTGTGCAATAACCCAGGCCTTGAATCTTTGTGTCAAATTGATAGTTTTATTAATGGGACAGGTAAGCTTTTGCCAGAAACAATAAGTGCTAACATAGCACCCAAATTCAAATACTACCCACTTACCTCAGTGGATGTGGAATGGTCTTTTTCCACTTATAAAAATATTTTAAGTGAACGAAGACACAATCTAACTACCCAACATTTGGAACAATGCCTTATTGTTTACGTGTACAAGAATACAAATGTTAAATAATTTTAAAAAATGTTAAATAAATGTTAATTAAATTTAAACATCGTCGATAACTTATTAATTTTATGCTGATTTTGAAATAAAAAACTAAAAATTACTACTTTTATTATTATTTAATATTGCATATTTTGACCATTTGCTTGCATATTTCAAGATTTTTATGTTGCATATAATCCGGTCTCTATTAATGACATTTGTTATTTTCATTTATTAACTTGAACCAAAAATGCCAATAAAATTTTAAAAGGGATGTGAATGTACGAGGCTGGTTTGAAAAGTCCGTGCAAAAATAAAAACTACTTATGTGTTTGGGGTAAACCTTTTTTATTTTTCGACATAGTCTCCTTTTAGGCTTATACACTTCGTCCAACGATGTTCTAGTTTGTTGATCCCTTCCGAATAATAGGATTTGTCCAAGTCTGCAAAATATCTATTAGTGTCTGCAATCACCTCCTCGTTTGTCTTCTTTGTCCCGCCAGCCATTTCTTCAAATTGGGGAACAAATAGTAGTCCGAGGGACCCAAGTCTGGAGAATAGGGGGGATGTGAAACGAGTTGGAATCCTATTTCCATTAATTTTGCGACCACAACTGCTGAGTTGTGTGCTGGTGCGTTGTCGTGATGGAAAAGGACTTTCTTGTGGGCCAATCGCGGGCGTTTTTCTTGCAGCTCGGTTTTCAAACGGTCCAATAACGATGAATAATATTCACCTGTAATAGTTTTACCCTTTTCCAGATAGTCGATGAGGATTATCCCTTGCCAATCCCAAAAGACAGTCACCATAACCTTTCCGGCCGAAGGAACGGTCTTCGCCTTTTTTGGTGCAGATTCCCCCTTGGTAACCCATTGTTTAGATTGTTGTTTGGTCTCAGGAGTATAGTAATGTATCCATGTTTCATCCACAGTGACGAAACGATGCTTAAAGTCGTCCGGATTCTTCTGGAACAGCTGCAAACCATCCTTGCAACACTTCACACGATTCCGTTTTTGGTCAAGCGTGAGCAATTGCGGCACCCATCTTGCGGATAGCTTTCTCATGTCCAAATGTTTATGCAAAATATTATGTACCCGTTCAGTCGAGATGCCCACAGCACTAGCAATCTCACGCACCTTAACTCTTCTGTCATCTATCACCATATCATGGATTTGATCAATGATTTCTGGAGTCGTAACCTCCACAGGCCGTCCAGAACGTTCAGCGTCACTTGTGCCCATATGGCAGTCCGAAAATTTTGAAAGCACTTATAAACTGTTCTAATCGAAGGTGCAGAGTCACCATAATGTTTATCAAGCTTCTCTTTAGTCTCCTGAGGCGTTTTGCCTTTCATAAAGTAATGTTTAATCACCACACGAAATTCTTTTTTGTCCATTTCTTGAAAATCACTCGACTTCCTTGATTCACACGAATGCCAAACACAAAGAAATAGACCAATATGGCTGAAACTTGGTGTGCGTTCATTCAAGAGATGCTACTAACTAAACATGACCTCGATACGCGCCGGTGGTGCCATCTCTCGGACTTTGCACGGACTTTTCAAACCAGCCTCGTAGTCACACAAGATCCAGTTAAATTTCAAGCAATAAATATATATCAAAATAATAAAAAATTAAGAAAGGAAATTTCCATATGAGCTATCATTTCAGTGTAATAGTTATATTTATCTTAATTATTCATTGCAATTACTTTATAGCTGCTAAAGACATATATTTAAATGTATTTATTTCTATATGTTATAAAGTACTTTTTACTCATGTATAACAATTAGGAACTTACGGCATTTAAACAATATTGTATCCTTTTTGTGGCAAAATTAACTGTAACTTACAAGAAATACAACTCTCTTTCGTAAAGCTTTTCTAGAATACAATCTGTATTAGATATTAGTAAGGAAACCCAAATATGCAAGTGAAAAACTTTAAAATATGCGCATAAATATGCAAATAATTTTCTCAAAACATGCACATACATGTTGTAAATATGCAGTAAAAAAAACGAAATAGACTTGAAAAATGTAAATTTATTGTTTCACATTACATGATACGAGTACTATACAAATGTAGCAATAAAAAACCCATTTTAAATTTTCAACATACAGGCGAATGAACTAAATCTAAATATAATATTATACAAAGTAAAAATAAATATAAATAATAATGTATTTTATTACTTTACTTAAAGATGAACATATAATATAAAAATTTATATACGTAGTAAATAGCATAATAAAACATACATTTTAAATTTGTTACATACAGGGCGATGCAACTAAGTAAGCGGAAATATGCAAATATTGCAAAAGACAGGGTCGCCGTTAGTTATAAAAACAATAAACTACTAAATGTTTCTTAAAATTCTCCATTAAAAAAGTTTTGTCTTCTATCGTTGTATAAAAATTTATAAATTGAGAAACTCCTTTCCATATCGACTGATGTAATAGGGGCGTTTTTAAAATTATTTAATAGCATAGGATTTAAATCAATGGAATCAATAAAATCCCCCTTTAAAACATTAGCTATTTGGCTGACAAATTGAAACCCACTATTTTTTTTCCGAAATTTTTGAAAAATTTTGCTTCCAATTTTACCTGCGACATTTTCAAAAGCGACCTCACATTGTTTTATTAGTTGAACACTTCAGGTTAATGGCAAATTAGATTCCTCCATTTGAGTAATGGTTTTAGAAACAAAGCTATAATTTGTTTTAAGAAAGGAAAGTTGTTGTTTTATCTCCTTGTTTTTCAATAATCGTTTAAGTTCTGTAAGGATTGGGAAGATTCGTCTGATAATTCTTCAATTAGACCATCTAGTTGACAGAAGTTATAGCAATAAAAAAATGTTGCTTCCAACCAAGTGCCCCATCTTATAATAACAGGCTGAGATGGAAGAGGAGTGTTTGGTAGTTTTTCTTTGTAGAACTGAATCCTTAAAGGCACTTTAAGGAAGATTATTAAGCTATTCACAAGCGGAAAATGATTCCTAATTTCCTCAGCAACTCTATTTAAAGCATGAGCCAGACATGTTACATGTATTAAGTTTGGATAAAAAATTTTTTAAATTTTGCCCGGCCTTTATCATGTACGGTGCTGCATCTGACAAAATAAGCAAAAAATTATCTCCTGGAACAGGCGTAGGAAGAAAAAACTTTGATAGTTCCTCTTGAACAAATCTGGCCACTGTCAATGCATTTTTTTTTTCTAACTGTTTGGAAGCAATCAGATAAGATTTTGGTAAAATATCGTCGCTAAGAACTCCAATCAATAAATGCGCAATATACCGTCCTCTTGAATCGGTCGTTTCATCAAAACATATGTAAAAATGTTCGTTTGCGAATTTTACCTTTAATTTCCTCAATTACCTGTGAATACAAGGAGCTTACGTCGTTTCTCCGTATTGTTGTTTTACCTGGGATATTAAATTTGCAGTACTTCTGGAGGATTACGTAGCTTCGATAACGGAATGTTTGATGTCATCATTGCACGGCATAGATCTCGGTTAAAGATATCTTGTTCATTTAGCTCTTTATTTTTGTACGTTGGTTGGAAACATTGCATTAATGTGTGTTGTGGCCTATCTCCAGCTTTCATCTTACTTAATTTGGCAATATGGCAAGCAGTTTTCACGTGTTGCTCTATTTGAAATTTTTTATCGCATGGTATCTGCAATAAAAAAAAGAAAATTTAATTAAAATTCGAAGGAAACAATTCGTTAAATAGAAATTTCGTTAAATAGAAAACTAGGTGCTTAGGGCAGGCAAAAATTAAAATTCTGCTTTGTACCTTTTTTATTAGATTGCCTAGAAATACATACGTTTACGTATGTATTTCTATTTCGTGGATTCGTTAAATAGAAATTTTGTTCGTTAAATGGAACAAAAATAACTTAAATAACATTGAAAATAGCATCAACGGCAAAATCCTGACAAAAATTTCGTTATGTTTAAATATTAAGCGAAAATGAAATACCCTGTATATTCAATAGGTATTCAAAAATTATACTTACAATGTTAACACATGCAGAACAGTAGATTTTTCCCATATCTATTCTTAGTTCTTTGTATGGTTTAATCCACACTGACACACTACTGGCTTTGGGCATTTCACTGTAGTAAAATACGACTCATAAGATAAAAAGCATAAATCGACGTAACCAAAAATGAAATCTAATAAATTAATAATGCAAGTATGCTCTGATGGCCGTCTGGGGTTTACTGACTGGTTTTTACTGACCATAAAATAATAAAATTTATTTGGGGAAAACCACCGGCGCGGCGGCGGCGGCCTAAACATTGACCTTTATTCCGAAAAATGAATGAAAACGCCTGCCAAAGACCTACATTATTATAAATTCCTTCAAATATGCACATATATGCTATTTTTAAAACATTTATGCAAATATTTAGAAAAATGCATATAATATGCAAAATATGCAATATATGCGTTTTACATATTTGGGTGTCCTTATATATTAGTGAGTTAATCGTATTTATTTAAAAACTAATTATTTAGTTAGTTTTTATTAGTCAGATGTCCAAAAATGGTCTAAAACTTATACCTGGTTTATAGCTATAGAATCTAAAACTGCTACTCAATTTACTTTTGTATTTGATAATGTAATATTTTATACGGAGTGTCCCAGTATTTCCTGTATATAGAGTTACTGTGGATTTCTGGGATGAAAATATGACCATTTAACCCAACTTACCTTAGTCCAAAAATTCGTAATTTTTGAGATACACATATATAAAGTTATACTTTTATTTCAGTTTTTCTTAACGAACTCTCTTAATAATTGTTCTATTTGCACAAGATTGCTTAGGGGTTTTCTGAGATAAGAAATCTAAATCAGCTCACAGTTTTGTTGTAAATTGATGGGGGAAACACTTATTGCACTGTGTATACTTTTAAATTGTCATAACTTTTTATACCACTCTATATGATATTTTTAATTAAATATTCGTATTTTCCGCCTGCTCCTGTTTAAAAAAGCTCTTTGGTAAATGTTGCTCCGAGCAACACTTTCTGAGATAATGGGATGTTTGTTTCCATTTTTTTAATTCCATTGTCAAATTCGCAAATGCGTTCCTTCACACTTCATCTAGACTTAGGACAGGTCCAAAAGAATAGTCCTTGAAATATCGAGCATACTTAAAGTCAAACAGACTAACCAGAGAAATTAGACCATCTTTATTGGTTGCACCACAGGAATAATGACAGTAAGGCTTTAATTGAATACCGTAATCTTAAAAAGAAGTATAGAACTAGAATAAATTTGACAAAAAAACTCTATTATAAAAACAAAATAACTAATTCTGATAACAAATCAAAAAACTATTTGGTCTATAGTTAATAATGCTTTAAATAAAAACAACACACAAAGTTCTATTTCGCTTCTTGTAGATTCTGAGCTTACTTCTGAACCAATCGTGGTTGCAAACACATTTGTAAATTATTTTAGCACTATCTCTGAAAACAAACTACGAAATAAATATGGATCAGCTAACGTGAAAGATTGTACCGTTTCGCCAGTAACATCAAATACTATGGTTATGGAATATGTTACTGAGATTGAGGTTCTCCAAATTATTTCTAAAATAAAGAATAAACAAACAGCTGGATCTGATGATATAACTACTAAAGTGGTAAAAAATATTAAGTATTCAATCGCTAAACCGCTTTCGTTCTTAAAAAACTTTAGTCTTAATAAGGGTATCTTTCCTAAAGTTTTCAAAACCGCTAATGTTATTCCGGTCTATAAGAGGGGTGACCGTAATGATGTAGGGAATTATAGGCAAATATCTATACTTACTACTTTCTCAAAAATATTTGAGAGGATTGTGTACCAACGAGTAATCAATTTTCTTACCAAATACAACTTACTACACTCCGCACAACATGGTTTTTTGCCTAATAGATCAATTGAATCTGCCTCTTTCCACTATTTAAATCAGGTTTTCCGCAATGTTGATGACGGTAAATATGTTATAACGCTTTTTTTTTTACCTTTCTATAGCCTTTGATACGGTACACAAAGCATCGCTGATGAAAAAATTATACAATATTGGCATTCGAGGCAGCCTGCTGGAGTGGATAGGGTCATATATGACCGACAGGGGGATGGTGGTGAAAATATGATGGCATTGTTTCTGAAAAGGAAGCGGTCGATCTTGGCGTTCCACAGGGATCTGTCTTGGGACCCTTGTTATTTATACTATATGTAAATGACCTGCCATTAAATATTAGAACAGGGCAAGTGATTATGTATGCAGACGATACCACCATTCGGACACTGTAGATGGTCTTTATGATGATGTTTCATGTGTGTGCAGAAATATGGAAGCATGGTGCAGAAGAAATGGCCTTGTACTGAATGTTGAGAAAACTATCTATATGAATATATTTAATAAAAAACCATTAGCGTCGATGTTTGCCAATTCCCTTGGTGTAAACCTTGAGGAGAAAGCCAAGTTCCTCGGTACGTTTGTGGATCATAGGATTTCTTTTAGGCACCATATAGATCACGTATGTGCTAAATTAAACTCAGCTTACTTTGCAATTTTAAGCTTAAAAAGTACCCTTGATAGTGACGGTCTCTTGGCTGTATATTATTCATTAGCTTTTAGTCACATGTCTAATAATGTTGTATCCTGGGGTGCTGCTGGTGTGAAAAGTAAACGTATATTTGTGAACCAAAAGAAAATAATCCGTTTGATTTTTAATCTAAATTTTCGTGAAAGCTGCAGAGATACGTTTATAAAACAACGAATCTTAACTTTTCCATGTTTTTACATATTAAGGTGCTTAACTCTTGTAAACAATAATAGACACCTTTTTGAGATGCTGGGAGCAACAAATACATATAACACCAGGAGTAATAGTGTATTAAAGGTCCCCATTCATAGATCAACGTTCTTCAAAGGCTCTCCCCTCTATAGTTGCATCAGCCTTCATAATGGAATGCCTACAGAACTGCGAAATATGCGTGGTCCAAGATTTATATCTCGGCTAAAGTCCTTCTTACTGGAAAATGCCTTCTACTCGATAGGAGATTTCTACGGGGCCTGATGATCTCTAAGAGAGTGCTGGTTGTGAGATTTCTTTCTGGGTATTGCTGTCATGAACCTGAACCTACCTACATTATCTTGTCTTAAACCAAGGTATACCTAAATACCACTTCTAATTACTTTTGTATTTTTACTGCTCTTAAATATTAAATTTAACATTGTCTTGTCCGACTTTGTACAATTTCTTTGTCTGTCCGTATATTTATGGTGTGTATGATTTATGGTAATCCTACACTATTTTTATTTTTATTATATCTATAATTATAATTATTATACTATATTTGACGAACCAATGTACATTTTGTTATATTTAATGGTAATATATATATATATATATATATATATATATATATATATATATATATATATATATATATATATATATATATTACAAAAAAGTTCTTCTTTCTCACATTTGGTCAATGTGGCTCCATGCTTGCCTGACGGGCGCAAACCAAGTCAGCACAAACGCACTTACCATTGTGTATTAAGGAACGACCTGAAAATGTTACATGTTTTCAAAATCACCGACTTCTGAATGTTTTTGTGTATGTTTGTGTTGAGTCCTAATTGTACTAAGTGTGGTGTGAATGTTTGTTGGTGTAACGCCTGTGGCTGATATAATGAGGGGGACAATGATGACTTTTTCTTGTTTCCATAGCCTTTTTATTTCCGTTGCAAGGTCTGTGTATTTGGAAATTTTTTTCTGTGTATTTCGTTTGGATGTTTATGTCGTTGGGGACAGCTATGTCAATTAGATAGGTGACTTTTCCTTTTTTGCACTGAAAAGTAATATCGGGTCTATTGGCGGAGACTGTTTTATCTGTATGGATACTGATGTCCCAGTAGAGTTTGTAATCTTTATTTTCAAGTACGGATGTTGGTGTGTATTTGTAGTAGGGATCTGTGTTTTTCTATGAGCTTGTATGTTGTGGCTAGTGCTTGGTGAACTACTTTTGCCGCTGAGTCATGTCTGGCTGTGTATTCCGTTCCGGCTAATATTTTACATCCGCTTGTTATGTGTTCGATCGTTTCTTTCTGCTGGTCGCATTTTCTGCATCTGTCTTCTGTAATAGTTGGGTCTTTGATGATATGCTTTTGGTAGTTTCTGGTTAATATGACTTTATCCTGGATGGCAAGTAAGAAGCCTTCTGTTTCCGGGAATAGCTGCCCGTAATATATATATATTATTATAAAAAGTTCTTCTTTCTCACATTTGATCAATGTGGTTCCATGTTTGGCTGACGGGCCAAAACCAAGTCAGCACAAACGCTATTACCATTCCGTATTAAGGAATGACCTGACAATGTTACATGTTTTCAAAATCACTGACTTCTGAATGTTTCTGTGTATGTCCGTGTTGAGTCCCAATTGCACTAAATGTGGTGTGAATGTTATTGGTGTAAGACCTGTGGCTGATATAATGATGGGGGACAATGATGACTTTTTCCTGTCTCCATAGCCTTTTTATTTCCGTTGCAAGGTCTGTGTATTTGGAAATTTTTTCTGTGTATTTCGCTTGGATGTTTGTGTCGTTGGGGACAGCTATGTCAATCAGATAGGTGACTTTTCCTTTTTTGCACTGAAAAGTAATATCGGGTCTATTGGCGGAGACTGTTTTATCTGTATGGATACCGATATCCCAGTAGAGCTTGTAATCTTCATTTTCAAGTATGGATGTTGGCGTGTATTTGTAGTAGGGATCTGTGTTTTCTATGAGTCTGTATGTTGTGGCTAGTGCTTGGTGAACCACTTTGGCAGCTGAATCATGCCTGGCTGTGTACTCCGTTCCGGCCAATATTTTACATCCGCTCGTTATGTGTTCGATCGTTTCTTTCTGCTGGTGGCATTTCCTACATCTGTCCTCTGCAATGGTCGGGTCTTTGATGATATGCTTTTTGGTAGTTTCTGGTTAATATGACTTTATTCTGGATGGCAAGTAAGAAGCCTTCAGTCTCAGGGAATAGCTGCCCATCCCGTAACCAGGTGTATGATTGTTTTTTATTTACGTGGTCTTGTTCTATGTGGTATCTGTGTTTTCCGTGGAGTGTTTTCTCTGACCACGTTTTCATCTTTTCCTGTTGTAATTGGGTGTGACTGTGTGTGTCTGCTGAGTGGTCTGCCCGGCCTAAGTCGAGAGGTGTGTAGTTTTTGTCTGCTTTTCACTGTCGCTGTGTGGAGGCTGGTTTGCTTGCTGTGAAAGAATTTCCTAAGTGTTTGTATTTGTTTTGTGTGTAATGATCTGATGTCTATAATTCCTCTTCCTCCTGCCTTCCTCTCGATGGTAAGTCTTTCTTTGCATGCGTTGGGGTGTAATTTCCTGTATTTGGTGAATTGAGATCGTTATAAGGATGTGAATATTTTCTATGTCTGTTTGTGACCATTTGATGATACCAAATGAATATGTGAGTATAGGTATAGCGAACGTGTTGATGGCTTTAGTGAGATTCTTAGAGTTGAGTTTTGTTTGCAAAAGTTTCGTCAGTCTGTTTTTGAATTCGGTTCTGAGCTCTGTTTTGATGTGAGTGTGGTTGAGTTTGGTGCTTTGTTGGAAGCCTAGATATTTGTATGTTTCGTTATCGAACATGTTATCGAGCGTTTCATTGTTGATGGTTTCTGTCTCATGGTGGCACTTCCATTGGCCTTTGTTGATGTGGAGTACTTTGCATTTACTTATACCAAATTCCATATTGACGTCTAAGGTGAATATTTCTGTGATTTTGAGGAGTTCTTTCAGCTGTGTTTGTGTGGCAGCGTAGAGTTTTATGTCGTCCATATATAGGAGGTGGTTTATTTTATGTTGATTCACTTTTTGGTGTCTGATATTGAAGCCATGCTCTGTTCTGTTAGTATATTTGAGAGTGGATTGAGACAGAGGCAAAACCATAGAGCACTGAGCGCGTCTCCCTGAAATATACCCCTTCTGATGTACAGCTCTTCTGTTTGGATCCGTTCGGTTTGTGTTTCTAGGCGTATTTTGGTTTTCCATGTTTTCATAATTTGCGCGAGAAACTGCCTGAGGTGTTGGTTGATTTTATAGATTTCTAGGGCCCTGATTAACCAGCTGTGGGGTATGGAGTCGAAGGCTTTTTTATAGTCTATGTAACCGATGTGAAGGTTTCTGTGTTCTTTTCTGGTTTGTCCCATAATCACGCTATCTATAATCAGCTGCTCTTTGCATCCTCGACTATTTTTCCTGCATCCCTTCTGCTCTTCTGTGAGGATATTGTTGTCTGTTAGGTGTTGTTCTATTTTCTTCGAAATTGTGGCTGTGATGATCTTGTATAGGGTTGGAAGACAGGTAATAGGTCGGTAGTTTGACGGGTTTGTGGTGTCTGAGCTTTTGGGTTTAACGTATGTTTATTCCTTGTGTGAGGAAAGTGGGAAATGTGTGTGGCTGTAGAATGGCTTTGTTGATTTGGTGTGTGAGTGCTTCGTGTGTGGTGGTAAACTGTTTGTACCAGAAGTTTTGTATATTGTCTATTCCAGGACATTTCCAGTTGTGTGTGTGTTTGATAGTTTCTGTAATTTCTTGTGTATTAAATGTGGTATTTTCTTGTTCTGTCACATGTTTATGTTTGTCTTCTTCGGCTTTGATCCAGGGGTGTTATTATTGTGTAGTTTGGGTTCTGACCAGATACTTTTCCAATAATCTGTGAGTTCTTGCTTGTTTGGTGGTTCAGTCACTCCTATCCGTCTTTTGTACATAGTTTTTCCGGTAGAACTGTTTTTTCGCTTCTTCGGAAGAGGTTGTTGGTGTCTTTCCTCTCATTTGATTCTTTGTATCTACGGAGTCTTGCGGCATATACAGATAGTTTTTGTTTCAAGGTATCGAGGAGGGTATCGGCTTATATATATATTATCATTACAAAAAGTTCTTCTTTCTCACATTTGATCAATGTGGTTCCATGTTTGGCTGACGGGCCAAAACCAAGTCAGCACAAACGCTATTACCATTCCGTATTAAGGAATGACCTGACAATGTTACATGTTTTCAAAATCACTGACTTCTGAATGTTTCTGTGTATGTCCGTGTTGAGTCCCAATTGCACTAAATGTGGTGTGAATGTTATTGGTGTAAGGCCTGTGGCTGATATAATGAGGGGGACAATGATGACTTTTTCCTGTCTCCATAGCCTTTTTATTTCCGTTGCAAGGTCTATGTATTTGGAAATTTTTTCTGTGTATTTCGCTTGGATGTTTGTGTCGTTGGGACAGCTATGTCAATCAGATAGGTGACTTTTCCTTTTTTGCACTGAAAAGTAATATCGGGTCTATTGGCGGAGACTGTTTTATCTGTATGGATACCGATATCCCAGTAGAGCTTGTAATCTTCATTTTCAAGTATGGATGTTTGGCGTGTATTGTAGTAGGGATCTGTGTTTTCTATGAGTCTGTATGTTGTGGCCAGTGCTTGGTGAACCACTTTGGCAGCTGAATCATGCCTGGCTGTGTACTCCGTTCCGGCCAATATTTTACATCCGCTCGTTATGTGTTCGATCGTTTTTCTTTCTGCTGGTGGCATTTCCTACATCTGTCCTCTGCAATAGTCGGGTCTTTGATGATATGCTTTTGGTAGTTTCTGGTTAATATGACTTTATCCTGATGGCAAGTAAGAAGCCTTCAGTCTCAGGGAATAGCTGCCCATCCCGTAACCAGGTGTATGATTGTTTTTTTATTTACGTGGTCTTGTTCTATGTGGTATCTGTGTTTTCCGTGGAGTGTTTTCTCTGACCACGTTTTCATCTTTTCCTGTTGTAATTGGGTGTGACTGTGTGTGTTCTGCTGAGTGGTCTGCCCGGGCTAAGTCGAGAGGTGTGTAGTTTTTGTCTGCTTTCACTGTCGCTGTGTGGAGGCTGGTTTGCTTGCTGTGAAAGAATTTCCTAAGTGTTTGTATTTGTTTTGTGTGTAATGATCTAATGTCTATAAATTCCTCTTGATCCTGCCTTCCTCTCGATGGTAAGTCTTTCCTTGCATGCGTTGGGTGTAATTTCCTGTATTTGGTGAATTGAGATCGTATAAGGATGTGAATATTTTCTATGTCTGTTTGTGACCATTTGATGATACCAAATGAATATGTGAGTATAGGTATAGCGAACGTGTTGATGGCTTTAGTGAGATTCTTAGAGTTGAGTTTGTTTGCAAAAGTTTCGTCAGTCTGTTTTTGAATTCGGTTCTGAGCTCTGTTTTGATGTGAGTGTGGTTGAGTTTGGTGCTTTGTTGGAAGCCTAGATATTTGTATGTTTCTTTATCGAACATGTTATCGAGCGTTTCATTGTTGATGGTTTCTGTCTCATGGTGGTGCTTCCATTGGCCTTTGTTGATGTGGAGCACTTTGCATTTACTTATACCAAATTCCATATTGACATCTAGGGTGAATATTTCTGTGATTTTGAGGAGTTCTTTCAGCTGTGTTTGTGTGGCAGCGTAGAGTTTTATGTCGTCCATATATAGGAGGTGGTTTATTTTATGTTGATTCTCTTTTTGGTGTCTGATATTGAAGCCATGCTCTGTCTGTTTAGTACATTTGAGAGTGGATTGAGACAGAGGCAAAAACCATAGAGCACTGAGCGAGTCTCCCCTGAAATATACCCCGTCTGATGTACAGCTCTTCTGTTTGGATCCGTTCGCTTCGTGTTTCTAGGCGTATTTTGGTTTTCCATGTTTTCATAATTTGCGCGAGAAACTGCCCGAGGTGTTGGTTGATTTTATAGATTTCTAGGGCCCTGATTAACCAGCTGTGGGGTATGGAGTCGAAGGCTTTTCTATAGTCTATTACTGAGTAACCGATGTGAAGGTTTCTGTGTTCTTTCTGGTTTGTCCCATAATCACGCTATCTATAATCAGCTGCTCTTTGCATCCTCGACTATTTTTCCTGCATCCCTTCTGCTCTTCTGTGAGGATATTGTTGTCTGTTAGGTGTTGTTCTATTTTCTTCGATATTGTGGCTGTGATGATCTTGTATAGGGTTGGAAGACAGGTGATAGGTCGGTATTTGACGGGTTTGTGGTGTCTGAGCTTTTGGGTTTAACGTATGTTTTTCCTTGTGTGAGGAAAGTGGGAAATGTGTGTGGTTGTAGAATGGCTTTGTTGATTTGGTGTGTGAGTGCTTCGTGTGTGGTGGTAAAAACTGTTTGTACCAGAAGTTTGTTATATTGTCTATTCCCAGGACATTTCCAGTTGTGTGTGTGTTTGATAGTTTCTGTAATTTCTTGTGTATTAAATGTGGTATTTTCTTGTTCTGTCACATGTTTATGTTTGTCTTCTTCGGCTTTGATCCAGGGGTGTTATTATTGTGTAGTTTGGTTCTGACCAGATACTTTTCCAATAATCTGTGAGTTCTTGCTTGTTTGGTGGTTCAGTCACTCCTATCCGTCTTTTGTACATAGTTTTCCCCGTTAGAACTGTTTTATTTTCGCTTCTTCGGAAGAGGTTGTTGTGTCTTTCCTCTCATTTGATTCTTTGTATCTACGGAGTCTTGCGGCATATACAGATAGTTTTGTTTCAAGGTATCGAGGATTTCTGGCAGTGTTCTGTTGGGAGACTTAGATTTGATCTTGTTTGCCCCTGTGTGACACGTTTGGACGCGTTCCCGCTTATAAACTGGGTAAGATGTCCTAGATCTCTCCTGATGTTGTTGATTTTGTTTTCTATTCTTATTTGCCATTTGAATTTTGGTTTTGTCCTGTTGGGGTTTCCTTGTCGTTGAGGGAGTTTTTGATTATTTTGTGTTAGAGTGGTGATTGCTGCTGCGTATATTATTGTGTGAATGTCTTCGATTGTGCTTAAGTCTGTTATATACTGAGGTATTATGTGCTTGTTTAGTGTGTTGAGGATTGGTTGCGTGCTCTGTCTGAAGATTAAACGAGGGATGGGATTTCTTGTTGTGGGGTCGGTGCCTGACCATCGAGCTAGATGTGACTCCATTTTGATGCTCCATTTTTGGTCAATGGGTCCATGTTTGGTGCGCGAACCAGTACGCTATTTCATGTATTGAATGGACAATGATGTGATTCTGAATGTTGTTGTTGTATGTTTGTATCGAGTCCTAATGTACTAAGTGTGGTGTGAATGTTGTTGGTGTAGGCCTGTGGCTGATATAATGAGGGGGACAATGATGACTTTTTCTTGTTTCCATAGCCTTTTTATTTCCGTTGCAAGGTCTGTGTATTTGGAAATTTTTTCTATGTATTTCGTTTGGATGTTTGTATCGTTGGGGACAGCTATGTCAATTAGATAGGTGACTTTTTCTTTTTTGCACTGAAAAGTAATATCGGGTCTATTGCGGAGACTGTTTTATCTGTATGGATACTGATGTCCCAATAGAGTTTGTAATCATTATTTTCAAGTACGGTTGTTGGTGTGTATTTGTAGTAGGGATCTGTGTTTTTCTATGAGTTGTATGTTGTGGCTAGTGCTTGGTGAACTACTTTGGCAGCTGAATCATGCCTGGCTGTGTACTCTGTTCCGGCCAATATTTCACAACCGCTCGTTATGTGTTCGATAGTTTCTTTCTGCTGGTGGCATTTCCTACATCTGTCCTCTGCAATAGTCGGTCTTTGATGATATGCTTTTGGTAGTTTCTGGTTAATATGACTTCTGTTTCAGGGAATAGCTGCCCATCCTGTAACCAGGTGTATGATTTTTTTTATTTACGTGGTCTTGTTTCTATGTGGTATCTGGTTTTCGTGGAGTGTTTTCTCTGACCGTTTTCATTTTTCCTGTTGTAATTGGGTGTGACTGTGTGTGTCTGCTGAGTGGTTCCCGGGCTAAGTCGAGAGGTGTGTAGTTTTTGTCTGCTTTCATTGTCGCTGTGGGAGGCTGGTTTTGCTTGCTGTGAAAGAATTCCTAAGTGCTTGTATTTGTTTCGTGTGTAATGATCTGATGTCTATAATTCCTTTCCTCCTGCCTTCCTCTCGATGGTAAGTCTTTCTTACCTTATTATTATTAGCTGCCCATCCCGTAACCAGGTGTATGATTTTTTTTTATTTACGTGGTCTTGTTCTATGTGGTATCTGTGTTTTCCGTGGAGTGTTTTCTCTGACCACGTTTTCATCTTTTCCTGTTGTAATTGGGTGTGACTGTGTGTGTCTGCTGAGTGGTCTGCCCGGGCTAAGTCGAGAGGTGTGTAGTTTTTGTCTGCTTTCACTGTCGCTGTGTGGAGGCTGGTTTGCTTGCTGTGAAAGAATTTCCTAAGTGTTTGTATTTGTTTTGTGTGTAATGATCTGATGTCTATAATTCCTCCTCCTGCCTTCCTCTCGATGGTAAGTCTTTCTTTGCATGCGTTGGGGTGTAATTTCCTGTATTTGGTGAATTGAGATCGTATAAGGATGTGAATATTTTCTATGTCTGTTTGTGACCATTTGATGATACCAAATGAATATGTGAGTATAGGTATAGCGAACGTGTTGATGGCTTTAGTGAGATTCTTAGAGTTGAGTTTTGTTTGCAAAAGTTTCGTCAGTCTGTTTTTGAATTCGGTATTATTATTATTACAAAAAGTTCTTCTTTCTCACATTTGATCAATGTGGTTCCATGTTTGGCTGACGGGCCAAAACCAAGTCAGCACAAACGCTATTACCATTCCGTATTAAGGAATGACCTGACAATGTTACATGTTTTCAAAATCACTGACTTCTGAATGTTTCTGTGTATGTCCGTGTTGAGTCCCAATTGCACTAAATGTGGTGTGAATGTTATTGGTGTAAGGCCTGTGGCTGATATAATGAGGGGGACAATGATGACTTTTTCCTGTCTCCATAGCCTTTTTATTTCCGTTGCAAGGTCTGTGTATTTGGAAATTTTTTCTGTGTATTTCGCTTGGATGTTTGTGTCGTTGGGGACAGCTATGTCAATCAGATAGGTGACTTTTCCTTTTTTGCACTGAAAAGTAATATCGGGTCTATTGGCGGAGACTGTTTTATCTGTATGGATACCGATATCCCAGTAGAGCTTGTAATCTTCATTTTCAAGTATGGATGTTGGCGTGTATTTGTAGTAGGGATCTGTGTTTTCTATGAGTCTGTATGTTGTGGCTAGTGCTTGGTGAACCACTTTGGCAGCTGAATCATGCCTGGCTGTGTACTCCGTTCCGGCCAATATTTTACATCCGCTCGTTATGTGTTCGATCGTTTCTTTCTGCTGGTGGCATTTCCTACATCTGTCCTCTGCAATAGTCGGGTCTTTGATGATATGCTTTTGGTAGTTTCTGGTTAATATGACTTTATCCTGGATGGCAAGTAAGAAGCCTTCAGTCTCAGGGAATAGCTGCCCATCCCGTAACCAGGTGTATGATTGTTTTTTATTTACGTGGTCTTGTTCTATGTGGTATCTGTGTTTTCCGTGGAGTGTTTTCTCTGACCACGTTTTCATCTTTTCCTGTTGTAATTGGGTGTGACTGTGTGTGTCTGCTGAGTGGTCTGCCCGGGCTAAGTCGAGAGGTGTGTAGTTTTTGTCTGCTTTCACTGTCGCTGTGTGGAGGCTGGTTTGCTTGCTGTGAAAGAATTTCCTAAGTGTTTGTATTTGTTTTGTGTGTAATGATCTGATGTCTATAATTCCTCTTCCTCCTGCCTTCCTCTCGATGGTAAGTCTTTCTTTGCATGCGTTGGGGTGTAATTTCCTGTATTTGGTGAATTGAGATCGTATAAGGATGTGAATATTTTCTATGTCTGTTTGTGACCATTTGATGATACCAAATGAATATGTGAGTATAGGTATAGCGAACGTGTTGATGGCTTTAGTGAGATTCTTAGAGTTGAGTTTTGTTTGCAAAAGTTTCGTCAGTCTGTTTTTGAATTCGGTTCTGAGCTCTGTTTTGATGTGAGTGTGGTTGAGTTTGGTGCTTTGTTGGAAGCCTAGATATTTGTATGTTTCTTTATCGAACATGTTATCGAGCGTTTCATTGTTGATGGTTTCTGTCTCATGGTGGGCTTCCATTGGCCTTTGTTGATGTGGAGCACTTTGCATTTACTTATACCAAATTCCATATTGACATCTAAGGTGAATATTTCTGTGATTTTGAGGAGTTCTTTCAGCTGTGTTTGTGTGGCAGCGTAGAGTTTTATGTCGTCCATATATAGGAGGTGGTTTATTTTATGTTGATTCACTTTTTGGTGTCTGATATTGAAGCCATGCTCTGTTCTGTTTAGTATATTTGAGAGTGGATTGAGACAGAGGCAAAACCATAGAGCACTGAGCGAGTCTCCCTGAAATATACCCCGTCTGATGTACAGCTCTTCTGTTTGGATCCGTTCGGTTTGTGTTTCTAGGCGTATTTTGGTTTTCCATGTTTTCATAATTTGCGCGAGAAACTGCCTGAGGTGTTGGTTGATTTTATAGATTTCTAGGGCCCTGATTAACCAGCTGTGGGGTATGGAGTCGAAGGCTTTTTTATAGTCTATGTAACCGATGTGAAGGTTTCTGTGTTCTTTTCTGGTTTGTCCCATAATCACGCTATCTATAATCAGCTGCTCTTTGCATCCTCGACTATTTTTCCTGCATCCCTTCTGCTCTTCTGTGAGGATATTGTTGTCTGTTAGGTGTTGTTCTATTTTCTTCGAATTGTGGCTGTGATGATCTTGTATAGGGTTGGAAGACAGGTGATAGGTCGGTAGTTTGACGGGTTTGTGGTGTCTGAGCTTTTGGGTTTAACGTATGTTATTCCTTGTGTGAGGAAAGTGGGAAATGTGTGTGGTTGTAGAATGGCTTTGTTGATTTGGTGTGTGAGTGCTTCGTGTGTGGTGGTAAACTGTTTGTACCAGAAGTTTTGTATATTGTCTATTCCAGGACATTTCCAGTTGTGTGTGTGTTTGATAGTTTCTGTAATTTCTTGTGTATTAAATGTGGTATTTTCTTGTTCTGTCACATGTTTATGTTTGTCTTCTTCGGCTTTGATCCAGGGGGTGTTATTATTGTGTGTTTGGGTTCTGACCAGATACTTTTCCAATAATCTGTGAGTTCTTGTTTGTTTGGTGGTTCAGTCACTGCTATCTGTTTGTTGTACATAGTTTTCCGGTAGAACTGTTTTTCGCTTCTTCGGAAGAGGTTGTTGGTGTCTTTCCTCTCATTTGATTCTTTGTATCTACGGAGTCTTGCGGCATATACAGATAGTTTTTGTTTCAAGGTATCGAGGATTTCTGGCAGTGTTCTGTTGGGAGACTTAGATTTGATCTTGTTTGCCCCCTGTGTGACACGTTTGGACGCGTTCCCGCTTATAAACTGGGTAAGATGTCCTAGATCTCTCCTGATGTTGTTGATTTTGTTTTCTATTCTTATTTGCCATTTGAATTTTGGTTTTGTCCTGTTGGGGTTTCCTTGTCGTTGAGGGAGTTTTTGATTATTTTGTGTTAGAGTGGTGATTGCTGCTGCGTATATTATTGTGTGAATGTCTTCGATTGTGCTTGAGTCTGTTATATACTGAGGTATTATGTGCTTGTTTAGTGTGTTGAGGATTGGTTGCGTGCTCTGTCTGAAGATTAAACGAGGGATGGGATTTCTTGTTGTGGGGTCGGTGCCTGACCATCGAGCTAGATGTGACTCCATTTTTGCTTTAAGTGTTTGTATGAGAGGTGATTCGGGGTGATGTTGTGTGGATGTCGTTGAGGGTGGCGAGTGATTCATGTTGTTGTCTGTGATATGGTGTTGCGCGGTACTCGCAATATTATTTTGCGTTATGCTCCTCCTGGGTGGTGGGTATTGTTGTGTTCGACTGGGTGGTTGTGTGTGTGAGGCTGGTTCGGAATCTGCTTTATTGTTTCTATTGTTTGGTTGGTCTGTGTTCAGTTCAACAGCCACTGTGTCCTTGATGGTTTGCAATTCGAGAGGTGTGAGACGATTGTTCTTGGTAATAACTCTTTTTTGGTCTACTACTCTCTGTTCTGAAACAAGTAATTGCAGATGTGGATATTCGGTCAAGAAAAGTCTGTGCAGTTGCTGTCTGTAGCCCGATGTTATTGTTTCGAGTTTGGTGGCGGTGTAGTAACAGCGCATCACCGTCCTATTCATCTCATCCGTCCACTTTAACCGCTGTCTTGGTTTTCCAGCCTTGGTAGTTGCATGTTGTCCTTGCAAACATACGGGCCCTGGCCTGGCTTTGGTGGTTGTGTTTGTCCCGTATCTACGTCGGTTGCGCTTGGGATTGATGTTGGTGGGTCCAAGCGGCGAGTGATTCTCTTCTCAGTGATTTCTTTGTCAGGTTTTGTGTTTTCATTACAGCAACGCATGGCGTGTTCGTTGATTCCTGTGGTGCAACTCATGCGCTGCTGTGATTTTCCCGCCTTGGTGGGTGTCGGCTTAGTCGCCAACACAACACTTTTGGCAGGTCCATTTTCGGTTGCCTGGTCTTCATCGTTTTGGTCGAGCTGCCATTTCCCGCGACGTCCTCGACCGTTACGTCGCTCGCCCGATGCTTCTTTTATTGGTCTGTTGTTCTCTGGAATGTTTTCATGTTTTGTGGTGTCAGAAGCTCAAAGTGTCCCGACATTGGGTTGCCTGTTAGTAGAAGGTAAATGGTTTTGTTGTATTTTCCCGTGCTTATTATTGTTGGTCTGTCCGTAAAAGTTATTTTTGTATGTCTTGTTCTTCGTTGTTTTGAGAAGATATGAAAGTTGCTATTTTGTGTTTCCGAGAGGGCAAGTATCTCTAGGCTCGTTCCATAGGTGCCATTTTTCCGCATATAATTATAATAGTTATTGAAGTCTTTTATATCGTCGACTTCAATTAATGAAAATGTGTGAAGTTCCGACCAGTTTTGTTGTAAATATCTTAGAGCAACCTCTCGGAGTTTCTCATGATGGTTCTGGTGGCCATATAAGTGTAAGCTAACTGCACGGAAAAGGCAATTTCCATCACCTACAATGTCGGATCTGGTAAAACTATCGGGAGTAGTTTCGACTGAGGCGGTTGTTTGGTTCGTCTGTAGTTGTTGTTGTTGTGGTGTTGCTGTAGCTGTTTGTACGACAGGGGTCCGCCTCCGCAACACCCTTCCATTTTCATTATTATAATTATTATTAATTATTATAGTTATGAATTTAAAAAAGACCCGTAAATCGGATAAGTGGCTTGCGTGAATAAACGCCATAATAGACAGAGAGACATTGCATTTTATATATATTATAGAATATAGATTATATATATTTTCTGCTACATAATATTGTTCCATATTTAATGGTTTTAGGCTCTGTATTGCAGGGAACGCGCTAGCGGCAAACTTTTTTCGACATCATTCACTATTATCGTTATGCTCATTCCTTATGCTACCTATCGTAAAATTTAGCCTCTTAACCTGGCCAGGAAATATGTATGTTTTAAAAAAGAAAGTACGTTAAATCGGATAAGTGGTTCTCCAGTGAAAGCGCAATAACGGACAGACAGACAGACAGAGAGGACGTTGCATTTTATATATATTATAGAAGTGTGCGCAAGTATTACATCATATAAATTTTTGACCTCGTGATGCCACAGCTTTTATTTGATATCTCAATCGTTGACCTGGTAAATTTTTTTTTTCACTTCGATTTCACTCCCAAAACTAACCTTAAGTCAAAATATAACTTTCAAAACTACACGGCTCTGATTTGACTAATAATTCTATATTTGTGCCAAAATCGAAGAAAATCGGATGTGACAGACAGACGGACACCAAAGTGATCCTATAATTGTTCCGTATGAAGCACTAAAAAAGGGAATAAAACAAAATCTAACTGGTTAACTATGTCAACTTGTTGAGTTGCACGTGCAAATTTGTAGTTTACCATCTTAGCACTTACCAGAATATTGAGGAATAACAAGGAAACTGAGGAAACACTCGATATAACCGAAACGGTTTCAGAGATTTGTCCTTCCAACAATACATCTGTGATTTACCTTCCAAATTACAGTTAAAAAATCACGGAGCCTTATTATCAATCTGTATATTTGAGTTTCGCACAGAGAAAGCAATGATTTTTAGTATCAATAGCCTTAGAAAAATTGACCAAAATTTGACCGATATACGTCCATCGTCCACATCCCCC